>CP106732.1:2814900-3414900 GCA_025506655.1 Gossypium rotundifolium | reverse complement strand
CCAAAAAGCAAATGTTATTATTAAAAAAATATATTATTTACTTTTCTAATAAATTTAATTATAAATATTTTTAAAATTATTTAATTTTAATTCGGTTGGACCGTGTTCAGGAAAACAATTTTGTTTACAACTCGATTCAAATTGAGTTAAGTAACCCACTCGACCAATAGATAACTCCATCTGAATGATTGAGAAAATGATTAATTTATATAAAAAGAAAAGTGTTGTAAATAGGTTAGAAGATCATGAACTGATAAGCTTTATGATTATTTTTATTATCATGATATTTGTAAAGTAGAATCATATTATGCTATATACCTTACAAACCCCACTATAATCTTTTGATATTTTAATAAATATTAAAATTTTAAGGGATAAATATATAAATTTTTATTCAATGAAGTGAATTAGGTGAAAAGGAAGTTTAGAAATATCTACTTTCATAATCAATATCTCATTAGATCTTAGTTTAGTTTAATGATGTTGGTTTATAGGTTAATGGCATTAGTTTATATATATATATATATATTATATATATATATATATATATATATATAATAAAATATATACATATTTTAAAATTTCGAGCTAAATGTAAATCATCGGCCCGATTCTTCTCCAGTAGTCTTCTAGATTAGATGGAGACTAATTTGTGTTCTTTAATGTGGGTGTCAAGTGTGGGGATCTTTTGGTTTAATAGTTTGGCGTATATGGAAAAACAGAAACTATTTTGTGTTTCAAGGAATAACATGAAATTTTAAGAAAACTATTTAGATTTCTGTAAGATAGGCAAAACAATACAATTTAGCCTATAAGAGTAACTTGTCTAGACATCTCAGTATGGATTTTGAATGTCCTTTAGTAATAAATTGGATGCATCTATATACTGATGGGGCTGTTAGGGTGGAAATAGATTTTGTTATTGTTGAGGGTATATGTAAACAAAATGGAGAATTAATCCTTGGATATAACCACAATTTGAGGAGTTGTTCTGTTTTTTTATGCTGAACTTTGGGGGATCCTTAATGGTTTAGCCATTATTCAAATAAAAGGGTACAAGAATGTATTGATACACACGGATAACTTGGAAGTTGTTAAATCTTTCCAGGCTAGTTGCTTGGCCAATTCGTCATTGGCTTTGATAAGAAGGTTTCATTTGATTTTACAAACTGTAGAGCAATGTTGATTCATGTATATTCCAAGAGATAGGAATAAATTTACTCGTGCATAATAATAATAACAATAATTTGAATATATTCTAATTATTAATAAGCTCATACATAATAATTATTTAATTTTGTTCACAATTATATTATTTATTATTCAAATTGTATTCACAAATATAATCAATGATGTTTGAATTGGACCAAACGATCAGATGGATTGAGAATTGAATGAGGTATAGGTTCGAATTATGGTAGTGAATTGGTTAGATTGAGAATTGGTATGGGCCAATTAAATAATTTTTCATATTTTGAATATATTATTTATTTTTTAAAATTTTAAATATTTCTTAATCGAACAAGTAAATTAATGACTTGATTGATTCTCCAAAATATTGCTTATAATTTTTTAAAAAAAAAGTTAAGTGCTCTTTTTAAATGATTGGTGGACCTTTTCTACCTTTATGATTGTATATATATATATATATATACAATTATGAGAAAGGATTGTATGAAACAGTGATGACAGATCATCTGTATCACTTTCCAATATATTTATGCCACATCAACATTCTTATCTTGAATTTTAGCATTTTAATTTAGATTTGATTTTTTTTCAGGATAAAAATGTTAAAATTCAAGATAAAGATGCTGATGTGACATAAATCTATTGAAAATGATACAGATAACGTGGCGTCACTATTTCATACAATTTTTCCTTACAATTATACAATTAAACCTTTCAATATGATTAGATCAATTTGGATTTTAGCATGAAAAACATTCAACTAATTGGGCCTTTGATTGGTGAAAGAAAGTTGTAATTTTTGAATAATCTCTCATTGGTTAATATTTAACCTACTAATTCATCTTCATTTTTGAAATTTATTTCATCAAAATGAAATGACATTCTACTTCTTTTTCTTCAATATAATATTTTAAAATATCTCACATTTAACAACTATTTTTTAATGAATATTTGACTATTGTAACACATCCATATTAATTTATATTTTGATGTATTAATAATATATATATAAGATAATGTTATAATAAAATAATATTATTTTATGTTAACTAGTTAATACTGTTTAAAAATAATAATAATTTGTAGCAATGTGTTGAGGCTTTTTAGTGATTTTTCCTTATTTATAAGGCACGATTCACTTGATGTGAAATGTTATGAGATAATTAATTAGGTGCCATGCATATAATTCAAGACGATAAATTTCGCCTTAGAACTCACACCCAAATATCATCGTACGTGTTTGCGTGTCCCACCTCTCAATGTTGCGAGGAGTATTCACATGTCTTTCTCTCCTCATATTGTCCTTGTAATGCATTCCATTGCGAGGAGTATTCATATGTTTGTCTCGTGAGATCACGTTACGGATTAGATTCTAGATTATAAGACTCTTTATAACAAAATGTAACAAAAAAGATGATATTATAATAAAATAAATTTAACAGTATTAACAGTTCGATTAGAATTTAAAATTCAAAAGTAAAAAGATTAGATTTTTAGAAATAAAAATAAAAATATTATATTTTAAATTTAGGATTACATTTATTATTATGGGGAATTACTTTGAGAACAGGTAACGGTGTACTAACTCCAATACTTTCATCTATCTTTTTCTTTATTTCGATATCATATGAAAATGAGTGTTTACTTAATTAATTAATTAATTAATTAATTAATTGAAGTTGCTTCTAACTTTAATTTTCTGAAAATATTAATTAACTGTGAGTCATGTTGGAATATATATATATATTAAATCAATTAATTTTTAAAAAATTAAATCGATTTAATTGTAATTATTTTATTTATTTGATTTTGTATTTTATGAGAAATAAGTAGTAGGTCGAATCCCTTTAAATTGGTTCAAAAGTAAAAGTTTCCTCAAAAAATCAACTTTTACTTTATTATTATTTTTTAATTTTTTTAAATTGATGAGATGTGGAAAATTTTAAATTTCTAATAAATTTAAAATTAGTGTTTTCAAGTCTTTCAAACATATTATCTTCCTATTTATGAATTAAGGAGAAATTATAAGTAATTCTAAACATTGTGTCAAAAAAAACGAGATATACTCAAAATTTATAATATTTTTTACCATTATTTTTAAATAAAATATTTTTAATTATTAAATTAACCAAATCAAAATAGACCCAATTTAAATTAAATTTTCTTTTTTCAAAAATCAAGTTAGATAAAAAATCGATTTTTTTTCTTACGAGTTAAAAAAATAATCTAAAACTTCAAGTATGATATGTTGGACCAATAGTCACAAAGTATAAACAAAGTTAAACACTTCCTAAAATTATAATAATAAATTAAATAAAGTTAAGCACTTTTAGGTCACATAAATAGTGATGGCTTGTCATATTCCACTTCAATAAAACAAAATTAACACTTCCATTACATCAAAAAAAAAAACAAAAAAAAAACCCAACATTATGTACAATTATTTAATAATCTAACATTCTATTTCATTGCACAAGTTTGACCCACCATATTAATAAATTTATTAATTTATTAATGTATTTTAATATAATTATTAATTATTATCATTATTTTAATATATTAATTTTTTATTTAATTTATTATTAGTAAAATTTTTAAACATGTTTTGAAAACATATGTTAAAATTAATTTAAAATAAATATTATAAAATTAAAATTTTGCATTATTAAAAATTTTAAAATTTTACTATTAGGGATAAGATAAGCTTAGTTGTGTCACGTGAGACGGGCATCTTGAAAACCTAAAAAATATATTTTATAAAAATATAAAAATTAGTCTAGGTCGTACACGTGGCGCCAATCTGATAAATATAACGTTAGGGATTACATGGTGGCAACATAAGTAGCTTATCTGATGGGACTTTGAGCCTATGGATAAACGGCACGTGCAAATTAAATAGTAATTTGTTTATTACGTGTGACGCGTGTGTATATTTATCGATGGTCCACACGCCTTTACCTACTGTTAGTGGGCTCCTCGTAAAATCTCTTTTGCTGACACTGATTAACGTTTAATATAAACTCAATAATTACATGATATTTTAAAAGAAATTAAAATACCGAATATTTTTAATACACAAATGTTTAAAATTATATACATAAGTATAAAAATATGTTAAATATAATTGTAAATTAAAAAAAATAGAATTCATTATACTCGTTCCATTATATTTAAAATAATAATAATTTGATTAATTTTAAGGATTAATATTTTGTACAATGATTATTATTATTTATTTCACAAACATTTTAAAAAATTTATTATATATTTCTTTTTTATTGATTAAATTTTAATTCGATTAATATCGTTATTGTTGTAACATGTAAAAGAATGTAGGCATTTTTATTATTGAATTAGTGATATAGAGCCAAGAGACAAGGAACGAACCATTTTAGTAGTATAAATATATATAAATTGTGTTGATGAAATTATTTGAATAAATAAATAGTTGATGATATATATTAGAGGTGCTCATGAGTTGTATCGGGTTAGGCCTAAGCATGATATTTATATTTGTTCAAGTCCGGCCCGAAACATGAGCTTAATGTTTTGCCCAAACTTGTCTATATTTGCAAAAAATTAACCCAAACTCATTTTAAGTCCGCCTATATTATATTAAAAAATATTTATATTATATTATTTTAATATTAACAATTTTAATTTTCTATTTCTTAAATTTTTTTATATAGTCATCTTAATATTATTTAAATATTTACATTAAAGTAGTATTATATATTTAGTATAGATTTTTTTTTACTGTGTTACAAATTACATAATAAATAAAAATAATATAATATAAAACATAATAAACTTAAAAACGGGTCGGGTCGAAATCAGGCCTTGAATGTTCAAGCTTGAGTCTAACCCATATTTTAAACAGTCTTAATTTTTTTTCCCAAACTCATTTTTTAGACTTAAAATTTTTACCCAAATTTTGAACGGACCTTCGAGTCTGAGTGAGTAATCCGACCCATGAGCAAATCTAATATATACTAATGATTATAATATATAATATCCTTGATTTTTTTTAGTAAATAAGACTTTTTATATTAGAATATAAATTAATAAATAATGTTTTATTCTTGTGTAATACTTTTTACATGATTTATTTTGTGTATATAAATTAATATATATAATATAATTCTCTAAATTTTTTGCTTGACGTAAACTACCATAACGAATCATGTATTGTTGTGTACTTTTGATCTTACTTTCTGTTTTTCAACTGTTCTTCCTTTTTGACATAAAATAAAAGGTTGGTATATTATTGCCAAATATATTTGGATTATTATCGTAGGTTGGTATATGTAATTGTATAATTACTGTTAATATTTGATGTACTGATAGTATATAAAATAAATTATTATTAATAAATTAGAAAAAATATTTTATTAAAATGAATTTAATTTTAAATTCTTTTATATTCGTTATTCGATTTACTATTAGTAGATATAATCAAGACGTCAAATATAAAACGCTTAATAATGGGTCTAATTACTTATTGAAACTTAAAAGTTCATTTGATAGCTGAGAAGATTTGAAAAATAATATCGACTTAAAAATGAGATTAAATAAAAAAAAGTTAGCTTAAAATAAAAGTCGGACTTAGACTATAATATTCAATGCTTGAACCCGTTATGTAATATTAATTTTATCATACAAAAATTGAATATATTGTACTATAATGTAAAAATAAATAAAAATATGTTGAGTGGTTTATAATTTAGAAATTTAATTAAAAGAAATATTTACGTGTTATATTTAAAAATTTTCTTGAGTTTGTGTCACGAGTCAACTGAACATTTATTCAGTTAGAAATGACTAAAAAACTACTCTTTTTACAAAGTAAACTATATTATTATGAGAGTGTTTTACCCTTTTATATCATTATATAAAATCACTAAAACTTACACTTGATTAAATATTTAACCATTTTAATTATTATTTTATTTTAACTTTTAATAAATATATTAATTACATAAACATTTTTACCCTACTAAATATTAAATAAAAACATACTTTTTAAATAAATTTAAAAATATGAATATATTTAAACGAGTTTGGATTAACTATTTAAGAATTCAGACAAATTTGGATAAAATTTGAAGTTTATATATCGAGTCAAGTTAAACTTGAATAACTATATAAACCACTAATTCGATACATTAGGTTAGGAAGAAAGCAACATTTAATCTCTAAACTTAACAACTCTTCTCGCATTGGTTTCCGAACTTTTTTTTAATTCACATTAGTCAAAAACTTTGCAGTTTTTTTTCTTATTTCATTCATAATTTTGAATTCCATTAAAATGCACTGACGTGGCACTTTAAGAGAGTAACACATCATCACATGAAAGGAAATTAAAATATTTATTAAAAATCTAATATATATATATATATATATATATATAAGAAGTTGATAATTGTTTTAAAAGAATAGATGATGTTGTGATACAACTTCGAAATGCCACATCATCATAGTTTAACTGAACCTAAGTTTAAGGGGAAATGATTGAATGAAACAGTGACGCCACATCATTGTATCCTTTTCAATAGATTTATGCCACATCAATATTTTTATCTTGAATTTCAGTATTTTTATCTTGAAAAAAATTAAATCCAAGTTAAAATCCTGAAATTCAAGATAAAATGCTAAAATTTAGGATAAAAATGTTGATGTGACATAAACCTATTGGAAAGGAATACAGGTGATGTGGCGTCACTGTTTTATTCAATTCTTTCTCAAGTTTAAGAGTTAACTTGAGAAAAGCCGACAAGGATTGAGATAATATGAATAAAAAAAAAAGTTTAAGAAATAAGGAAAAATTATCAAATTCAGAAATTAAATATTACTTTATCCCTTTACATTAAACAAATTATTTTAAAAGAACTAATGGTTGAACCAATCGGGTCACAAGTTCACTAGTCTAATTAAAAAATCGATTTGATCAATTTATACTAATTATCGATCTAATCGATTTGAAACTATTTTTAGAAACCGATTCAAATATTTTTACATTAAATTAACCCAACTTAATCCAGCTTAACTTAACCCGACCCATAAATATTAATTTTACTTTATAAGAATAAATAAACAAAATTCCAAAGCTACTTTCTCTTTAAATGAATTCTCACTTAGAGTAGTACCATCATTTCTTTTGTGGGCTTATTTTACTTCACCACTTCACAAAAGCCGATTCGTTCTTCTTGAATCCTCCATATAAATTTAGTGGCTCATATATTTTCCCGAGAAAAAAAAAAAAAAAGCAAAGCTGTAATTAGTTACTATAAATTCTCATGTTAAACCCTCTCTCAGTTCTTCTTCTTCTTCGCAGCTAAATCATAGTCATCATCCGCATATTATGTTAGCCCTTCAAAGCTCCGTCAACAATGGCGAAAACGACCCAAATCACGACCAACATCACGACCACGAAGATCAAGACGGTGAAAGTATCAGAGACATCCATGCTTTAACCCCACCACACCCTCCCGCCGTCAACGCCCGTCGTCGTTGGGAAACCGGAAGCAGCCGTGCATCGTCATCGAGCGAAGTAGCTCCGAGTGAAAACTTCACCACCATGAGCCGTGAATTCAATGCTCTGGTCCTCGCCGGATCTTCTATAGAAAACAACGATTCCGATTCCGTACATACTTTGAATAACAATCAGTTGACGAGGATCGGTGAAGATCATGAACTGCAAGAGGAAACTAACCCTTTAGCTATTGTACCCGATAATGGTCCGTACGATCGAGAATCGGATCAGCCAAGAAGGGTAGGGTCGGGTGGGTTGGAAACGGCGGGGAGTGGTGGTAGTAGCGGCGGACATGGGGAAGTCGCGGTGCTGAGAGTGAAGAAAGAGGAGGTGGAATCGAAAATATGTGCTTGGCAAAACGCGAAGATTGCAAAGATTAATAACAGGTTCAAGAGAGAAGATGCTATAATTAATGGGTGGGAAAGTGAACAAGTACAAAAGGCTAGTTCTTGGATGAAGAAAGTTGAGGTATGTTTGGATACTGAGAATTTTTTTTTCCTCATCATATTTTCTCATGAAAATTTCTTTTATCAAGGACTAATTCAAAATAAATGATAATTTTATGTGTTAGCAAAAAAGAAAACCTTGCTAAGCTAGAAAATCTTTTAAGGGAAAGATTAGAATTCAACTATAAATTTTTTCATTTTTTAAGAAATTAAATAGAATTTTTTTTAATTTTAGGATGAAAATGTAATTTTAATATATATTAATTTTAATCATATTCTTTATAAAGAGATCAAACTCGTATCTTTTCATTTTAAGAGATCCGAAGTCCTTAGTTTTTGAATTTGGCTTTAAATTTTTTTTAAGTAAATTATAAGAGAAAATAAAATTTATCAGTAACAATTTGAAGGTGAATGCCTTAATTATTAGACCAACACTTTAAATTTAAGTTTTAATTGATACTAATCTCGAATTTAACTGAATTAATGATTTGATATGGTCTAGATTATTTTATTGAGGAAATTATTGAGTACTAGTTGATGATTCAATTGACCAAGGTTCTTAGTTGCATGGTAGGGAATTTTCATGGTAGTTTAATAACTAAATTATCTTCATGTAATAATTATCATATGTTATTTATTTTTTTAGTCAAATTCTTAATCAAGTCCCTATGCTTTGTTTTTCTTAAATTATTGGTGGGATATCATGATCATGATAATGGTGGTAGTGGGGTTTTTTTTTTTTTTCCCTTTGTCCTTACTTTAGGAGATTTGCAACTTTATTAGTGGATAATTTTAAAAGAGTACATCAATTTAACAATTTCCCTCTTAAAAATAAGAAGAAAACTTAGTTTGGATTTACCAATTCGAGTTTATTTTTATCAAATTATGAACTATTTTTAGTTATAAGGCTCGAATTTAGGATTTTATTTAAAGAGTTATTTTTTACGATAAATTATGTTAGTAGTCATTCAACTATGGTTTTTTATTTTTAGTTATATAAGTATTTTTTGTTCATCCAATTATAAAAGTTTATGAAATGGTCAGCTATTTAATTTTGTCTTTTTTTTATCACCCAATTATCTTTGATTTTTTGGGTGTTTTCACTTTTACATTAGCTAGCTGATGATTAAAAAGACAAAATTAAATAGTTGGATGATTATTTGTAAATTTTTAAAGTTGGGTGACCAAAAAAAAAAAAATATTGTTGGGTGACAAAAAAAACATACTTGGATGAACATTTTCTAACATTTTATAGTCTAATGACTATAAGGAAAAAAAAAAAAAAAACCATAGCTGAGAATGTACTTTACCATTCTTTTTAGCACTTAAGGGGAAGCCAAGGGGTAGAGAGGGTAGTATGCACCCTTGATGAAATGGTAAAATTGCAACTTTAACCCCTCCAAAGTATTAGTTGTTCAATTTCATCACTTTTGTTATCCTTAATATATGAAAACTGCAAATTTAACCCCTCTCAAAAGCTAAAAATTCAATACAACTCATTTTAATACAAAATTTTCTACTTTGGCTCCTGAATATTTTGAATTTTATCTCAACTTCATTGCACAATTCCTGACTTCGCTCGTGCATTTAACACGAAAGACCTTGGTTATACATATATGATATTAACATTGTATATACATGCATTCATTCATAGTTGTTTTACATTATTATTTTGTAATGAGATTCTGAGTAACAGTCCCAATATGCATATATATATATATATAAATGTGAATCGGATTTATTTTCTCTTTATATTTGTATTTGTATATGTAGAGGAAGCTAGAGGAGAAAAGAGCAAGAGCCCTAGAAAAAATGCAAAACGACGTCGCAAAAGCACACAGAAAAGCAGAAGAAAGAAGGGCATCAGCTGAGTCCAAGAGAGGGACCAAAGTTGCAAAAATCCTTGAAATTGCCAATTTAATGAGAGCCGTTGGGAGACCACCTGCTAAACGTTCCTTCTTTTAAAAAGAAAGAAAAAAAACAAACCTTTAATCTTCCCTTCATATAATTCCCATTATATATGCATACATATTATACACATACACATACACATATATGTATGCATGTGAGTACCTTCATCTTTTCAATTGTAGGGTACCCTTTTTATGTAAGAGGGCATGCAATCAAGAGTTGCACCAGATCAAAACTATATTATGTGTACATGCATGTATGTATGTATGGGTTCATGTTTGAGTGTTTTGAAGTGTGATGGGATAATATTTGAGGATTTTGTTAATGGTGATATATGGGGATGGAACCCTTTTTTTTTTTAATGTTGTACAGTTGAGAATATATTAATTATCAGCCTTTTTATTTGGTTTGGTGCTTTAATTAGTGGCAATTATTGTAGTTTTTTTAAAGCTTAATTATGAAAAATTAAATATTAATCACTTTTTGGCTTCATTTGCTGCCGATTCAGAATTGAATGTTGTTGAATGTTGCTTTTCTTCTTTCCCCCACTTTTTAGTAGTACTTTTCTTTTTTTTTACTTATTTTTGTCTATTTTTACGTCAAAAACTTTTAAATCGAAAGAAAAAATATAATTAAACGCGCTTAAATTCACGTTTTATACATATATGTAGACCATGAAGGGCTAATAATAAAAATGTAATAGTAATATATCTAATATCATATTTTATTGTGTTATTTCTTAAATTTTTATCCGTGTTGAGTGTTTCTGTGTGTCTCTTTTTTAGGGAAGTTAATTTTGTTATTTATATGATATGGTTCTTAGACGTGATGTCCTAGATAAGCCATCATATATGTCAACATGTACCCTAGATTAACACGTGTTTCCTAAGTGTGGGTTTACTTGCATGATGATGCGAACCTATTATATACGAATTCATGTAAGTGAATCATGTCACGTGCGAACTCATATAAACGAACTATACAGGTTGGCACTACTAAAATAAAGAAGATCGGGTCAGTCTCAGTTGGGTAGCTGGGTAGCGAGTCAGTAATGGCATGCACCATAACTCAGGGTTGAAACCAAAAAAAATTATATTAGGGGGCGAAAATTAAATTTTAAAAATTAAAAAAAAAGTTTGAAGTTCAATTTATAATTATATATATTTGCTTATTGTTTTACAATTTTAAAATAATTAAAGAACAGTTTTATATCTTTGAAAGGTAAAATACAATTTTATTATTAAATTAATTTATAATAAAAATTTAAAAGGACTAAAATATTATTTTGTCATTTAGCAAGGAGGCTCCTAGTACCTCCCAAACGTTGTCCCTACAAAGGATATTGGATAGATATTATGTACAAGAATACTAAATGACCCCATTTATTTTGCTCTTTTTTTTTTTTTTTTGTTAATGTGAAATAGAGTTTAAATAAAACTAAAAAATATAAAGCTAAGATTAAAAATTTTGTATTAAAATGGCTTAAATTAAATTTTTAATTTTGAAAAAATCAAAATTATAAAAATTTCTATAAAAATTTATAAAGAATTAAATTAAATTATTTATATTAAAATAACGCTAACAGTAGAATTATACCATTCAACCAAGAGAACCGAAATCATTGCCTACTCCATAATTACTCCGTAAATATCAGACTTAATATAACTCGAGAAAAATATTATTTAAATATAAAATCTCTTAACATTTATATAAATAAAAATATTACAACATATATACATGAATTATCAAATTTTATTCCTTGGTATTATTTATAAAAGAAATACTTAAAAAATAGAAGATAATTATCGATTGAGTCTTAGTTTGATTGCCAATACAAAAAGACGTTGGTTCGAGTGCGCTTTTCCTTCTATTTATAAGGTGAGGAGGGGCTATGAGTAATTTTAAGTATTGTGACAAAAAATAGATATGATCGGAAATATTTGTAAAAATGGGTATTAATTGTTGTAGCTCAAATTATTAATTGGATGGAAGAGAAGTGACTAAAAATGAAAGATGTGATTTTTGTTTGATTGTTTTTTTCCCCGAGTCTAATATAAGGCCAAGTTCTATGAATTTTGGGGCAAAAAGAAAAATTATGACATTTTGGGAGAATTTTGAGGCTTTATTTGCAAATAAAAACAAAGAAAAATGATGTGTTTATGCAAATACTAAAAATATTCATAATAGGGGGGCAATGGTCTAAAAGTTGAAAGGAAATCCATTAAAAGATTTGAGTAATGTATATGATTTGATACATAAAATATTTTTAAAATTTGAATTATTATTTAATATAAAAATATTTTTATTTAATTTAATTACAAATAAATTTTGATTGAAATAGAAAGCTTATCATAGACAAATAGTTTAAACTTTTATGATGAAAATGTGTAAGGTAAAAGATGATTAAATTATCCAAATACTAAAATGGGAAATTACAATTTAGTCCTTTAAAATTTAAAATTTATAAATTACTATATGGTAAAATTATATTTTGATCTCAAATATGGTAATATTTTAATTTAATATTTTAAAAATATAGGACTATAAACGATAAAATGATGAAATTATATTTCAATTCCACTAAAAATATATAATTTAATTTTGATTCCTTTCACGTCATATGGTTTTTTTTTTCATGTTTAGTATTATAATATATAAATCGTTTTAAAAACTTTAGAATAAATTATCAAAATAGTCACTTTTTTTCTCTCGGATTACATTTTACTTACTTATGTTTAAAATGTAACGTTTTAGTCACTTATATTATCCTGTTGTAACATCTTAGTCACCGAGCATTAATTGACGTTAACAGTGAGCTGACGTGGCACGTTAAATCATCATTTCAATTGAAACTTTTAGGTTAAATTATACAATTAATTCTATATTTTTATCATTTTGAGCAATTTAATTTTTTTATTTTACGTTAAAAAAATATAAAAGGAGAAAAATAGAGGAGAAGTAGTGAATCAAAAAAAGTAATATTAAAAGAATATAAAATAAATAAATAAATTGCTCAAACCGATAAAAATATAGGGACCAATAGTATAATTTAACCTAAATTTTAGCTTCTGTTACATGAAAATTAACGACTCAATGACTAAAATGTTACAATACGTTAATATAAATGATTAAAATGTAATATTTTAAATATAAATTACTTAAATGTAACTTGAGAAAATAAAAGCGTGTTTCAATTATTTATCCAAAATTTTAAAATAATAAAATTCCTAATTCCAAAGACTCACTTCCCTCAAAAAGATTCATGGAATATTTAGAGTTGATTTTAATAGTCAAAATTGATAACCGAAAGCCATTCATAGTGGATTGGTAAATAGTAAATATATGGCAAATTAATGCATTCACTTTCCAATTTGCTGTTTTCCTTTTGGAGTTTACCCTAAATAAAGGGTTAATTTAGTCTTCAACGATTATATTTTTATTAATTAAATTTTTCGTTTTTAGTTAAAGTTTGATTTTATCCTTTAAGAAAAATTAAATTGCTTTTCTTTAATAGAAATGATAATCGAATATTAAACTTTTAGATATGTTAGTATGACAACCCACGTGATAGTTCATAAGTACTTCATATTAAAATCTTATGTGTTTAAAAGCGTTCAAACTCGGATAATTCAGGTTATTGCAATGGCAACTATATTAACCGTACTAAAATAACACAATAATAAATTTAACCTTTAATGTTTACGTCTTTTGTCAATTAAACTTTTATTTTTTTTCTCGAGTTAAATTTAACCATTAACTTTTTAAAAGAGTCAAATTATATTTTTAACGAAAATTCTAACTAAAACATTAATTTTTAACAACGTGTACTTCATGTTGACATTGCACTATTTGCCAATTATGTTATGCGAATAAATAATTTAAAATTATAAAATAGAAAAACAAAATAAATTTTTTAAAAATAGCATGAAATACACGTGGATTATTATGCAGAATATCATATTTAAAATTTAACTTTTAGTTCGTATTTTTATTAAAAATAACAGTCCTACTTTTTTTTTAAAAAAAAAGTTGAAGGTCAAATTGATCTATTTTAAAATTTTGAGGATTAAATTTCGGTAAAAAATAAATATTAAAAAATAAATTTGTTATTATGCTTTCTAAAATCCAGTCAACGAAAGTTTAGTGGAGAAAGCAAGTGATTTTCACATTTTTGGACACTTTAAAGAACCGTAATTTGCGGCATCACTGTTTCCAAAATTTATTTGATTAGTCAATGTCTTAGGTACATTGATTTTCTCTCACTTTCATTGGCTCATCATTCCAATTTTAACATCAAAATTTTTACTTTTAATTTTAATCTAATTTATGATACACATGATGAAATTACTTTATTGGATAAATGGATGGATGCTTATTGGATTAAATGGAAATAAATTTTCACTCATTTTTTTTAACAGTAAAATTAATAATAGAGGTGTTCATAAGTTGGGTCGGGTCCAATAAAAAAATTTAGGTCAATTTGTTAGTTTTAGGTTTGGCTCAGCCTAAAATATGGGTTTAAAATTTTACTCGACCTGGATAAACATTTTAAAATTTGGGCTCGACCCGGCCTATATTAATTTTTTATATTAGTATTTTTATATAATTATTTTAAAATATAATACATCAAAAGCACTAAAAACATTAAAATAAGAATTCCCAACAAATTGAAAATAATTTTTTTAAAAATATATGTATACTTAAATAATACTAGAATAGGTGTAAATTAACAAGCAAATGTCTATTAGATAGTACCAAAATTAACAATAAAATAAGAGTTATATAATATCCAAACAATAACAACAAAATAGTAATAATATAATAGTAAAATAGTAGCAAAATAACGAAATAACAACAAAATAATAACAATAAAATAGTAAAAAATAACAAATTTTTTGTATATTCGAGCTGAGTCTAGCTCGGACCAAAAAAATATTACCTGAGGCTTGGCCCATTTTTTAAACGGGTTTTATTTTTTGTCCAAACTCATTTTTTGGACTAAAATTTTTACTCAAACGCTTCCAAATTTTGGGCGAGGCCCGGCACATAGACAAGTCTAGTCGAAACATCATAAATAAAAGGAGAAAATAGGAGTGCAACTAAACCCAACTCGTTAGACTTACCCAATATACCCAACCTAGTTCCCTTGTTCTCACTTGAAACATTATAACCAGGGGCGAAGCCAGAGGAGCTGGCATGGGCCCCGACCCCCTTAAAATGTAAAATTGTTATTTAGGCCTTTAATTTTTTTTAAAATTTTAAATTAATAAAGGTAAAATTACACTTTACCCCCTAAAATTATAAAAATTCGGTTTAATCATTTACAAATTATAAAGATATAAACTATAAAAAATTAAAATTTCATCCGGCCCCCTACAAAATTGTTCTGACTTCGCCCCTAATTATAACAATCAACAACTAAAATATCCTAGATAGAAAACGGACCAAATGGGACATTAACCCTTTGTTGAAACGTTCAATGGAGCAATGTTGGACCCCGGGTATTTTACCAAAACAGGTCATTCGGTTTTCTAATCCAACAAAGACCACATATTTGTTTTGAGGTCTGAAATTGGATTTTGGGTTTACATTGGACCCCATCGAAAAATGGGCCCATAGATTTTGGCCCAATAAAGTGTTTGTTTGCCAACTTAATAGGCCGGACCGTGGCCTGATTCTAATAAAATTTAAGCCCATTTCACTATTAAAAAATATTTTTATATAATATTTTATATATTTTTATAATTACATTTAAAAAAAAGGTTTTTTTAAATTGAATATGTCGGCCAATTCAATACATAAAAAACATTGTCTAAACCCGGCCCATACACAGGTCTACTATAAACTTTTGAAGCAATAAATATATGGTTCATGATCAAATTCAAAATTTTTGGCCTAATAAAGTATGCAGTATATTGATAAATTTAATGACCATATTAATTTACACACATTTTTTTATATTTTCATACAATTAATATTTTAATAATCTAATTTTCATGTTCTATTCACTCATATCAAGGGTACCGAGTTTTAATCGAATTAAAAGTATTTAATTTTTATTTTATTTGTTAAGAAAAATTCATTTGTTAAATATATATATTTACAAAAATACCATTCTCGATGATACGATAGTAGAGGCAGATACATGGGTAGGCAAATAAAAAATTTTCTATTTAATCCATTTATAATAGATGAAATTAGAAGTTAGTATATAGTAAAATTATATTTTTACCTCCCAAAATTGAAAAAATTTCTATCTAATCCATTTAAAAACGATAAAATTATACTTCAATCTCAATTCTCAAATAGGAAAAGATTGAAAATAGATATCAGTATCCTTTCATAGGTTTATGTCACATCTACATTTTTATCTTGAATTTTAGTATTTTTATCCTAAAAAATTAAATCCAAATTAAAACGAAATTCAAGATAAAATATCAAATTGGGATAAAAATTCGATGTGACATAAATCTATAGAAAGATCATATGACGTATGCCACTATTCATTCAATCATTTATCCTGAAATATGAATTATTCTAAAGAAATTTCTAATTAATAAATCAACAATTTAATTATAAAAATATATAAATCATAAAAAAAAAGTATAATATGACATGGCCACGATACTAAGTTAGGTATTATTATTTTCAATGAAAATTAGGTATTCTTTCTAAATGCCCATATCAAATAAAGATAAAATCATTGGACTATATTGAATTTTCTTATTCAAGTTGCCAAAAATAGATTCATTGTACACTACCACTTTATTGGACCCAAAATAATATGACAATACAATCAAATAATGTTCATTTTTTCTCCTTTTAATGTAAGAGAAAAACATATGTTGCCTTATGACAGAAAATCCTTATGCTTTGTTTACGTAACGATATAAGTTGGTATTGATTTATATAAATTAATATAGATTTATATTATCGATACGTATTAAAATTAAAATCAAGTAATAATAGTTTATATATTAATAGGAGTGGTAGATTTTGGTATTCAATTTTGGGGTTTTAAATAATTTTTTGGGTAAATATAAAAATAGTTATTTTTGTTTGCCTCATATTACATTTTAATCACTTATGTTTGATATGTTACGTTTTAGTCACTTACATTATTGTTTTGTTACGAAGTGGTCACTCTATGGTTAAAATCCATTACCTCCCTAACGGCGGTCCTATGTGGCAGCCTAAATGGGTTTTAATTGCCAACTTGGATGTCCTACGTGATAGTCCAAATTAAATTTTGTTTAATTAAAAACCTATTTTCACCCCCAACAACTGGACATCCAAGTTGGCATTTAAAACCCATTTAGACTGCCATTAGGGAGGTAACGAATTTTAATGGTAAAGTGACCACTTCGTAACAAAACGATAACATCAGTGACTAAAATGTAACATTCAAACATAAGCGACTAAAATGTAATCTCGAGGCAAACAAAATAACTATTTTTTAGTTTACCCTAAATTTTTAAAAAAATTTGAAGTCACGAACCGACAGTGCAATCCTCCCAAAACAAACAAAGCAAACGCCTTTGCATACGTTGAAAGGGTTACTTTTAAAGGGACCTGGACGGAAGCAATAGCCCCATAATGTGGAGAAACGATGAATACTTGGGTGAGAAAGTTAAGCACGGGTTCTAAGCCTCAAGAACCTTTTTCTGGGAATTTGGCAACCTTCGGCTAGATGGAATTTAGTGGCTCATATTTGTGGTGGAAAATATAAAATATGGAAAAGGGAATTTTATTGAAAGAAAAATAAATGAAACACAAAAGAATTATGGGGAGGAGTGTATGTAAAAAGATTGAACACCCAAATGAGTTACTCCATCCCCTATTTATAATGCTTAAGGTAGATAGTCTAATTCTACTCAAACTCCCAAGATAATTACAATTTAATTGAAGATAAATAAAGATAAATAAAGAAATTAAATAATCCTAGATAATTATCCTAATATTAATTATCCTAATATAATTTAAAATAGAATTTGATAAAGCAAAGTCTCTTCTTTTTGCATTTCAGTCCTCCGCTCTCCATGTCTGCACTTTTGGCACCATCTTTTTCCTTTGTTGCACGTCGGTCCATTTTTATCTTTAATTTCATGATTTTGGCCTCAATTTTGCATTGGTCTCCAATTTAGTCCCTATGAGAATAAAGTCCATAAATAACCCAAATTAGTAAAGTCACATTCAAATTAATATATAATTAGAACATAAAACATGTCGCTCTAAAGTGTTATCAAATCCCCTACTTAGCCCATGCTTGCCCTCAAGTATGGTTCCTATCCATCGTGAAAATTAGATCCCGAAAGAAATTCTACTCCAAAGTTTTATAAAGATTAGTCAAAATGCATATGAAAATAAGAGAACTTCAAAGCTCGCTTTAAGTAAAATAGAAAAAGGTTTTCTAATTAACACACACAAAAATTAAAATCGCCTTGAATTATTTCATGCTATTTAGGTAAATTACCAAACCTACCAAGACACTCTATTTATTTCCTCCTTAGTCCCCAAACTGTAATTTTATTAGTACTATTTTTCTTTTTTCTTTTTCTTTTTTTTTTTTTTTTTTTCTTTTTTATTTACTTGAATATATCAAACCTTTTTACATGAAGAGATGACAACCCAAGCACCCCACCCCAAGTTACTCAATTCAACATATTCTTAAAAATTATTTATTTCCGGTTAGCGGAGTTTTACTCACACGCCACACAACCTTTTGACGCCAAGTAGAATGACAACCCAAGCACCTACCCCTTACATTCAATCACCACGCTCGAGCCATACTCATAACCTTGGCTAGCGGAGTTTACCTATTACGCCACAAAACCTTTTGACGCCAAGTAGAATGACAACCCAAGCACCCTACCCTAAGCATTCACCACCACGTTCTAAGTCAGACTCATAACCTTGAAATATTTATTAATCACAATTTTCGCGAAAATATAAACTTCAAGAGGACCTAAGAGAAATAATCAAGTGTCAAAAATAAGTTTTAGTAACCACCTAATAGTCATGAACATAACTTAGGCATGCAAATATATTAAGAGTCCACTTGATATTAAACTTGATCAATTTTACGAAAAGCAAGATATAATTAACTTATTAATCATAATTATTTTTAGCCTAATAAGAATAAAACAATGGAGATAAAATCAAACTGACAGAATCAAAATTTACTCAGTGGCCAAGAATCATGCACGTGGGTCAAACAGTGGTAAGTCGTGGGCAAATTCTTGGGCATGATTAGCTATGAATGTTCTAAAAAAATATGGACAACCTAAAAGAGCCTCAAGCAAAGAAACACAAATCTCAACAGAATATGACAAGAATACGAAGAGTACCTCCCTACTTAAAGCACATTATCCTCAATGTGGACGCAAAACAAATAAATAAGAAGAAAAGTTTAGAAAACTCCCGTGTAGCAATCGTCGAACGCGGAGGATAGCAATGAGTTCGGTGAGTTGCTTGGCCAAAAGTGTTGAGTCGAACCTCAACGCGCTCCATTTTAGCTAAGCAAAGAAGAGAAATTTATTGATATTTAAATAAAAGAAATTAAAAAGAAAAGAAAATAAAATAAATAAAAATAAATAATAAAATAAAAATAAATAATAAAAGAAAAATAAAGATTGGGTTGCCTCCCAACAAGCGCTTGTTTAACGTCATTAGCTCGACGACTTAAATGGTTCTACGGTGGCTCAAAATAAATCTTTTTAATCGTGTGAGCTTGGAATTTCTCGTTTTTTATCACATCCACCATATTTGGGTTTAATTGTCCTTCGCCTTTTCATTGGTTTCATATTTTCCTCCAAGGGTCAATCCCTTTTAAGTCGGCAATGGTCTCATCATCCTCCAAAATGTGAATTTGAGATGCTCGAGAGGTGGTTTTAATTTTGGATCCGCTCTCGCACAATGTAAGGTAAAAGCTTAGTACCGGGATAACAACTCATTAACGGATTCAAATTTATCAAAGTCAAATTTAAAATCATAAATGGATTCAAAATTTTCTTCCACTAATGAGTCAATTATATCAACACAATGCACGCTCAAAATTTCACCGGGTGGCTAATGGCATCATAGACGTTAAATTTCACGATCTCCCATCAAACTCCATCGAGAGTTCCACTCGAACGCCAATTTTAGTACTAGCTGTACTAAGGAATGGTCGTCCCAATAAGAGATCTCAAGATCCTGAGCACCGCATCCTCCTCCATTTTTATCACGTAGAAATCTGCAGGAAAATAAGTTCGTTAACTTTTACCAACACGCCCTCGAGGACTCCTTCGGATGCACAACGGACTGCTCGCCAATTGAATGCTAACACTGCTTTTGTCAAAAACTGCGTAGGTGATTCATAAATAGAATAGGGCATTACATTTATGAAGGCTCCTAGATCACACATAGCCTTTTAATTCCCAAATGACCTATTTTGCATGGTATTGCAAACATGCCCCTATCCTTACATTTTGCCGGTATTTTTCGCTGTAACACTGCAGACACATTTTCACCAACATTCACCCTTTCATTACCTGTTAACTTTCGCTTGTTGGTGCAAAGCTCTTTAAGAAATTTAGCGTACCTTGGTATTTGCTTGATGGCATCCAATGTGGAATGTTGATTTCGACGTTCCTAAATGTTTCGAGGATTTCCTTGTCTTGCTTACCTTTTCGACACTGGTGGAATCGTTCTGGAAATGGAGGTTGAATTATGGGCAATGGGGGTTTCGTTCGGACCTGTTCGTCTTTTTTGGGTTTTTCCTGGGCGATTTCTTGGGCATGATTTACGTCGAATCGATTCCAAGATTTTCCACTTCGCAGTCATTTGTATTTGCGTTTTGCCTTGGGTTTGGTTCTGTTTGTGACGGCAGCTTCCTTGAGAGTTCAATTTCTCAACCGATATGGTCGGGTTCTCTTATAGATGCCTCGGTTTTCGTTGAAAATCCTTTATTTCTCTTTGGAAATTAAGAGTTTGTCGTTGAAAATCAAGGACATTAGATGCTAATTTATTGACCATGGTTTCTAAGAAATTACCCGAATCTCGAGGTCATTGTGGAAGCCGATTTTGGTATGGTCGGTTATTTCGTGGATTGGCCCCATAACTCAAGTTAGGATGGTCCTCCATCCCGGTTGAAAGTATTAGCATAGGGATCATAACGCCTTTGTGGTGGGCCAGGAAAGTTTCCCACGGCATCCAAATGAGCCATAGTGTCATCAATCAAAATGGGACATGCATCAGTTGTGTGCTCCGATGTAGCACATATTCCACATAACCGAGCTGGTTTAGCTTTTTCTGTAACAAGAGAGCTCACAATATTAGTAAGTCTATCAAGTCTATCTTCTATGGAAGAATTACTTAGCTGGTGAACCCTTCTGGGAGGTTCAGGATTGGCTCAAAACTGCTGAGAATTTGCAGCCATTGTGGAGATTAAGTCCCTTGCTTGTTGGGGGGTCATGTTGACCAACGCTCCTCCACTAGCGGCGTCTACCATATTCCTCTCCATCGGTTTCAAACCTTCATAAAAGTACTGGAGGAGAGATTGCTCATATACCATGTTGTGGGCGCAAGCACACAACTTCTTAAACCGCCTCCCAATAATCGTAGAGAGTCTCGCTTTTTTCGCCATATTCCCGATGATCTCTTCTAAGCTCACCGCTCTAGATGTCGGAAAAACCGTTGAAAAACAAACGAGATAAATCACCCAAGTAGTAATAGATCCGGGAGGTAATAATAACCATTCCCTAGTGAATCGCTAGGGAAAAGGGAAAGCGGCAATTTAATATGATCCTCGCCACGCCTTGAGGCTTCATACTCGGACAAACCATATGAAACTCCTTCAAATGTTTATGGGGTTTTCATTCGTAACCTCGAAGGTTGGCATGAATCAATTAACCCCGATTTCAGTTCAAAGTCGGTATCCATGGTAGGATATGCGATGCACGATGGCGGTTGTTTGTTGGAGCTTGACTAGTTGTCAATCGTTTGAGCCATTGGTTCTTGTACCAAATTAGGTTTTCGTCAACCCTAGTGTTGAACACTTCTTCAAATGGATCGACTTCTTCGCTTTACTTTCAAGCGCTTGAGTAGGGTTTTCGTTAACCCTAGATTTCGCGTCGTTTGGTCCTAATTTCGGTGGTGGATTGCTTTGAGTTACTACCACCGCTAATCGCTTTTCTTCAACTTAGTTTCTTTTCGATTAGCTGCAGATCTTTTCGATCTCCGAATCAAACGCAAGGATGCTCGGAGCGATCTCGGTCATAGAAAACAAGAAAGAACAGATTAGTATCGTTACCAATCCCGACAACGGCGCCAAAATTTGATCGTCATTGAATGCACCAAAATATATCCTACTCCCCGCAAAATAATTAAAATAACAGAAAAGGGAAAGTAGGGTCGAATCCACATGGATCGAATTATACAAATGCTTTTTCGAGATCCCAAGCGAATCGTGCCCAAGAAAACTTATGCTTCTGAAAAATAAATAAAAAATAGAATTAATAATTTTCGATCCGGGTTGAATAAAAGATTTCAAAGAAAAAAAGAAGATTTAATAAGAATTTTCAAATTTTTGAAAATTGAATTTAAATTATAAGGTATTAATGAAAAAATCTCAAAATTTTTGGGGAGAAAAGGGAAGACCCCATGGATCGAAGTTTCGGGAGGAGGAAGAGAGTTTTCAAATACGAATTCTAATAATTAATTTTTTTAAATAACTTTATTTGATAAAAATTTTATTATTCATTAAATTATGGGTCACCGATTTAATTTTTCTTTAGCTTACACATTTTTTATACTTTAAATTCACATATAAATGTTAACAAAAATTTATAATTTTACAAGTGAGATTAAATTTTAATTTTAAAAAATATTTTTTAAATATATTTTTAAAAAATTAACTTTTATATTCTTAAATATATCTTACCATATATGTGTATGTATGTATGTAGGATTGTGTATCCAAATTAAGGTCATCTTCCTTGCTCCACCAAATTATGACCTCAACACCATGTGATGCAATAGCATATCCTTTGAGGTGTACCAACAATGCAAGTTTCTTTGCTTACGTAGCAAAGATAGACCAATCCGAAAGCGACACCTTTGCGATTTTTACAAAGCAAATTAGCTACCGTATGTATGTATATATATACAAGCTGACTACGTATATCCCCTAGTTTTAGTATCTTTAGGGGCTTGACTTGATGATCAATGGCATGGGCACTTGCTGAGTTTTCCCATTTTAGTTCATAATTAATACACCTTAAATTAAATCACATGTGATTAATTTAATCTCCATAAAGTTTTTCGATTTTGTGCCCAACTCTCTAATACGGACTTTTTTTTTAAATTTAATATTTAAAATGATATTTAATATAATTTAATATTTATATTTAAGCACTTTATTGAGTTGTTGTCAATTTTATTCGGTCATCAATTTAGTTATGAAATTACAAAAATATCTCTTCTTTTAATTATAATCAATATTGTTATGATGATACTTTTGTTTTCTATATTTTATATTATCTTTAAATAAAAATTACAAATTACAAATTACAAATTCAAGAATTAAAATGTGTTTAACAGTGTTAAAATATAAGTTTAATCATTGAGTAAATTTTTTCACCCACATCGTGATGTCACAAAACTAGAGGTGATCTAGGCCGGGCCGAGTCGAGCCCAAACAAAATTTTAGGCTCGTTTTTAGGCCCGACCCAAAATATAGGTCTAAAAATTTGTTCAAGCCCGGCCCAAAAGAAAATTGATAAATTCGAGCTCGGCTCGGCCTGGCCCGTACTTTTTTTTAGCTTTTTCATTAAATAAAAAAATTTAAAACAAATATTAAAACAAAAAAAAAATAAAAATATGTAAATTTAAAAAGTATATTTGATTAAAAATAAAATATATATTTAATATATAATTCGGGACGGGCCCAGGCCGGCCAAAAAAGTTTTACCCGAGGCCCGACCCGTTTTCTAAATGGGCCTCAACTTTTTCCAAACCTATATTTCGGGCCTATATTTTTACTCGAATCCTCCTATTTTTTTTGGGCAGACTGTCGGGCCAGGCCGAGTAGCCCAACCCATGATTACCTCTACACAAAACTATTATATATATATATATATAACAGAATGTTGTCAAGTGACCATTAATATAGTACCATATGATTTACGTTGCTTAAATACTTGTTATCATCATATTCGGTTTAAACCTGGATAACCCTTTCTTTTACCCATAATTGAAAAAGTCTTAAATCCAAAATTGGCCCTCAAACCATATCGCTTTTTCCACTTTGGTGCTTAAAATTTTTATGATTAAAAATAGTACTTAAACTATTAAATTTATCTCATTTTACCTCACATCATGACCAGTATATATATATATATGTAAAGGACTTTGCTAATCATGTTTTTCGGTTAAAATACTAAAAAGCCCATAAACTTTATTATTTTATTTAAATAAGCCCCTACATTGTTTTTACATTTTATTTCTACTTAAGTTGATAAATGTTAAGGAATGCATCTATGTGTGTAAATTATAGATTAAAGGTTTATTTGGATATAACTTAAAAGGTTAAAGGATTATTAAAATTGTTGATATTGAGTACCAACAAGGAAGAGAAGGTGGAGGAGATGAAGTTTGATTACTCGTACATAGGGGAGAGTCAATAGTGGGAAGAAAGAACAAAGGAAGGAAGGGGGAGGGTGAGGGTGGCTCGAAGAAGAAGATTCTTGTTTTCTCATGCGCCCTCGTCTTATAGCATCACGTGGCGACTTGTATGGCTGTACAGATAAGTCAGAGGTGAGGTGCCAAATGAGTATTGTTGTTGCAAGATGGTTGTCATTATGGTACGTGTTGTGTGGTCCTACCTATATTGTAGGTTGCCTTACTTTAACACCACCGTCCTTAAAGCGTCAAGTGAACCCGTTCATTTTTTAACGAGGGGTCTTGAGTAAGCAAGCCCAAACTAAAGGTGTTTTGCGTGAAATCACTATGAATGGTTCAACTCAGATAGCTTAAGGAATAACAAGAATATAAGTTGAACAGTAAATATTGAGATTATTTATGTTGATTTAAGTATTTTTTATTATTTAGTTGTTTTAAATATTTTTTCAATAAATTAAAAATAAGGAATACACTTATAAATTAAAATAAATGTATATATTTATCAACTATTATTATTATAAATAGTATATTAACTAATTAAAAAAGTAGTCTAATAGAAGGATTGTTTGCACCATCCATGACAATGATTTGTGGCAAATTATATTTTGTGTGAATTACAAGAATCTAATATATAGGAATTTTGTTTTAAGACTATGCTTTTTAACTAATTTCCCTTCACTTTTTAGGCAAATCAACAAGAAAGTGGCTTTTCTTGGTTATCCCAATCATTATTTCCCCTTCTAAAAATAAAACAAAAAATGCTTATAAAATCAATTTCTTGAAACCCTAATTTTCCTTTTCATAACTAATTTTGTGAAGGTAATGCAATCAAATAAGGACGCATAATCTATTTTTTAAAAAAATAAATTTATTTAATTTCATTATAGGCTGTTATCATATCTGCTCTTTTTAATCGGATGCCTAGAACTACTCATAGCCCCTCCCTGATACTTAAATAGGAGGATAATGCGTTTCAACGCATTCGAACCCACGTCTTCTTATACTAACAACAATACCGATGTCAATCGAGTTAAGACTCAACCAACATTTAATTTCAGTTTTTTACAATACATCATCGTTTGATTTATTAATAATATATAAAATTATACATCGAGGGTGCATAAAATATATATAAACCCATATATGAAACAAAAGGAAGTCTTCCAAATTGGTAAATTTTCTCTTTAATTTTTCAAAATTTATGAAATTATATGTTAACGTAACAATAAAATTGTACTTTAATCCTCTCAAAAAATTGTTATTCATTTTTAGTTCCCCTAAGATAATATTTTAACTCCACCGAGCAAAAGTTTAATTTATAATTGCAATTTTAGTGCCTCCCAAATATAAATAATTCAGGTTTTTTAAAGGGGAAAATGCAATGTTGGCCCTCAAATAAAAATAAATTTTAAATTTAAGCCATTTTAATTACAAAATTTTAGCACCCCGGCCGATTCTTTTTAGTTTTGTTAAACTTGACCCATTTTTAAACAATTTTTTTTTATCTAAACCCATTACTCATGCTTATTAATTTTATTTAAGCATATTCAAATATCAAATGAGTCTTCGAGTTTGATTGGAAATTTAAGTCAATGTTGTTCGAAATTGTTTACTTTTTTTGTTGTCAAAACTTGATCCATTTTTAAACGGATTTTTTAATCCAAACTTATTATTTGTTTTTGTTAAAATATTTTCGAATAATATATTTTAAATTTAAAAATAGATCAAATTGGATAGGAGTAAGACTCGAATATTGAGCCTAAATTTGACCCATTTTTAAATATATTTTTTTATACCTAAACCCGTTGTTTATTCTTAATATTTATGTTTAAACTCTTCCAAATATCGAACAAGTCTTTGAGTTTTGGTGAAAATTTAAGCCATTATTGATTGAAACTCTTCAAATTTGTTGTTGCCCGAAAAAAAAAAGGGCATTTGAGATGGCATGGAAGGAAGCTTTTGCTTATTAAATGATGCAGTGATTCTTCAAATACTTGGAGATAATAATGTTAACTTTTTAATGTTTAATTAAGATTTTAAGGTTGATTTGATGAAAATTAATTGTTAATATGAATTTTCATCAAATTAATTTTAAAACCTAAATTAAGCCACACCCATTAGACTGTATTTAACAAATTAATTGTAAAATTAAATAAATTTATTCTATTAACAAAATCATGAAAAATTCAAACATAATAATGTTAGCAATTAACTTTCACCAAATCAAATTTAAATCCTGAATTAAATACTAAAAAATAATATCGCTCCTTTTAATATCAAAATATATAACATTTATCAAATAAAATACTAGATTGGACCAAAAATAATAAAAAATTAATTTAGATATCAAATAATATATTTAAAAATCTATGCTTTTAACCTTTTCTTTTTCCACTTTTGTGCAAACCAAAAAGAAATTTGTTTTTTATTTTTATTTTTCAGTTATCCCAATTATTATTCTCCTTTAAATAAAACCAAAAGTGCTTATAAGTTATAACATCAAATCCATGAAACATTACTTTCACATATCATAACTCCCCTATCAAATTCATGAGACATGCACCAAGTTATAAGAATTTTGTGAAGGAAATGTGACATTTAAAATATATATAAATTTATTTAAATTCATTTTTCTCACGACATATTATTATCTAATTTATTGACGGTATATAAAATCATATATTGTTAGTGCATCAAATATGGAGCAAAAGGAGTATATATAAGAGGTACGCAATTACGACTTTCGCCATTTTAAAATTGGTAAATTTATATATATATTTGAATAATATAGGTTCTGATCATATATGCTTTTTTTTTTTAACACCATGTTTAGAATTATTCATAGCCCCTCCCCAACCCATAAATAGGAGTATAATGCGTTTCAACGCACTCGAACCTACGTCCTCCTGCATTAGCAATAATGCTCATATTAATCGAATTAATTTAATGATAAAATTACATTTTGATCATTTATATATAAAATTATACATCATTAGCGCATCAAATATATATAAAGAGCAAAATCAGGGGCATAGGTAAAAGATGGGCAATGGCCTTGACCATCCAAAAATAGTAAAATTATCCTTTAATCCTTAAAATTTTAGGCAATTATAAATTAATACTTGAAGTATAAAATCATATATTGTTAGTGCATCAAATATGGAGCAAAAGGGGCATATATAAGAGGTAGGCAATTACGACTTTCGCCATTCTAAAATTGGTAAATTTATATATTTTTTTTGAATAATCTAGGTTCTAATCATATGTGTTTTTTTTTTACACAATATTTAGAATTATTTATAGCCCCTCCCCAACCCATAAATAGGAGGATAATGCGTCTCAACGCACTCGAACCTACGTCCTCCTGCATTAACAATAATGCTCATACTAATCAAATTAATTTAATGATAAAATTTTAGAAAATTACGATAAATTACGATAAATAATAAACATCGATTAAAAATTAAAATAATAATACCTAATAAACATGTTTATTAGCAATAATAAACATCGAATTAATGTTTTTATCGTAACTTGAATAAACATGTTTTTCTCTTACATTAAAAGGAGAAAAAATGAACATTATTTGATTGTATTGTCATATTATTTTGGGTCCAATAAAGTGGTAGTGTACAATGAATCTAATTTTGGCAACTTGAATAAGAAAATTCAATATAGTCCAATGATTTTATCTTTATTTGATATGGGCATTTACAAAGAATACCTAATTTTCATTGAAAATAATAATACCTAACTTAGTATCGTGGCCATGTCATATTATACTTTTTTTATGATTTATATATTTTTATAATTAAATTGTTGATTTATTAATTAGAAATTTCTTTAGAATAATTCATATTTTCAGGATAAAGGATTGAATGAAACAGTGACGCCACGTCATCTGTATCCCTTTCTAATAGATTTATGCCACATCAGTATTTTTATCCTGAATTTCAGTATTTTATCTTGAATTTCAGGATTTTAATTTGGATTTAATTTTTTTCAGGATAAAAATACTGAAATTCAAGATAAAAATGCAAATGTGACATAAACCTATTGGAAAGGGATACAGATGACGTAGCGTTACTGTTTCATTTAATCCTTTCCCTATTTGAGAATTCAGAGATTGAAGTATAATTTTATCATTTTTAAATGGATTAGATAGAAATTTTTTTAATTTTAGAGGGTAAAAGTATAATTTTACTATATACTAACTTCTAATTTCATCTATTATAAATGGATTAAATAGAAAATTTTTTATTTGTCTACCCATGTATCTGCCTCTACTATCGTATCATCGAGAATGGTATTTTTGTAAATATATATTTAACAAATAAATTTTTCTTAACAAATAAAATAAAAATTAAATACTTTTAATTCAGTTAAAACTTGGTACCCTTGATATGAGTGAATAGAACATGAAGATTGGGTTATTAAAATATTAATTGTATGAAAATATAAAAATATGTGTAAATTAATATGGACATTAAATTTATCAATATAATCGTATTTTATTGGGTCAGTAAAATTTTGAATTTGATCATGAACCACATATTTATTGCTTCAAAAGTTTATAGTAGACCTGTGTATGGGTCGGGTTTAGACAAGGTTTTTTATGTATTGAATTGGCCCGGCATATTCAATTTAAAAAAAAAAATTAAATGTAATTATAAAAATATATAAAATATTATATAAAAATATTTTTTAATAGTGAAATGGGCTTAAATTTTATTAGAATCAGGCCACGGTCCGGCCTATTAAGTTGGCAATCAAACACTTTATTGGGCTAAAATCTATGGGCCCATTTTTTCGATGGGGTCCAATGTAAACCAAAAATCCAATTTCAGACCTCAAAACAAATATGTGGTCTTTGTTGGATTAGAAAACCGAATGACCTGTTTTGGTAAAATACCCGGGGTCCAACATTGCTCCATTGAACGTTTCAACAAAGGGTTAATGTCCCATTTGGTCCGTTTCCCATCTAGGATGTTTTAGTTGTTGATTGTTATAATTAGGGGCGAAGCTAGAACAATTTTATAGGGGGCCGAATAAAATTTTAATTTTTTTATAGTTTATATCTTTATAATTTGTAAAGGATTAAATTGAATTTTTATAATTTTAGGGGGCAAAGTGTAATTTTACCTTTACTAATTTAAAATTTAAAAAAAAATTAAAAGCCTAAATAGTAATTTTACATTTTAAGGGGGTCGGGGCCCATGCCAACCCCTCTGGCTTCGCCCCTGGTTATAATGTTTCAAGTGAGAACAAGGGAACTAGGTTGGGTATATTGGGTAAGTCTAACGAGTTGGGTTTAGTTGCTCTCCTATTTTCTCCTTTTATTTATGATGTTTCGACTAGACTTGTCTATGTGTCGGGCCTTGCCCAAAATTTGGAAGCGTTTGAGTAAAAATTTTGGTCCAAAAAATGAGTTTGGACAAAAAATAAAACCCGTTTAAAAAATGGGCCAAGCCTCAGGTAATATTTTTTTGGTCCGAGCTCGACTCAGCTCTAATATACAAAAAAATTTATTATTTTTTTACTATTTTATTGTTATTATTTTGTTTTTTTTTTTGTTATTTTACTACCATTTTACTATTATATTGTTACTATTTTGTTGTTATTGTTTGGATATTATATAACTCTTATTTTATTGTTAATTTTAGTACTATCTAATAGACATTTGCTTGTTAATTTACACCTATTCTAGTATTATTTAAGTATACATATATTTTAAAAAAATATTTTCAATTTGTTAGAATTCTTATTTTAATGTTTTTAGTGCTTTTGATGTATTATATTTTAAAATAATTATATAAAATACTAATATAAAAATTAATATAGGCCGGGTCGAGCCCAAATTTTAAAATGTTTATCTAGGTCGAGTAAAATTTTAAACCCATATTTTAGGCTGAGCCAAACCTAAAACTAACAAATTGAACTAAATTTTTTATTGGACCCGACCCAACTTATAAACACCTCTATTATTAGTTTTACTGTTAAAAAAATGAGTGAAAATTTATTTCCATTTAATCCAATAAGCATCCATCCATTTATCCAATAAAGTAATTTCATCATGTGTATCATAAATTAGACTAAAATTAAAAGTAAAAATTTTGATGTTAAAATTGGAATGATGAGCCAATGAAAGTGAGAGAAAATCAATGTACCTAAGACATTGATGCAACAAATTTTCGAGACAGCGATGCCGCAAATTACGGTTCTTTAAAGTGTCCAAAAATGTGAAAATCACTTGCTTTCTCTACTAAACTTTCGTTGACTGGATTTTAGAAAGCATAATAATAAATTTATTTTCTAATATTTGTTTTTACCGAAATTTAATCCTCAAAATTTAAAAATAGATCAATTTAACTTTCAACTTTTTTTAAAAAAAGTAGGACTGTTATTTTAATAAAAATACGAACTAAAAAGTTAAATTTTAAATATGACATTCTCGCACAATAATTCACGTGTATTTCATGCTATTTTAAAATATTTTATTTTATTTTTCTATTTTTATAATTTTTAAATTATTTGTTGGCATAACATAATAGGTAAATAGTGCAATGTCAACATGAAGTACACGTTGTTAAAAATTAATGTTTTAGTTAGAATTTCGGTTAAAAATATAATTTGACTATTTTAAAAGGTTAATGGTTAAATTTAACTTGAGAAAAAAATAAAAATCAAAATGACAAAAGACGTAAACATTAAAAGTTAAATTTATTATTGTGTTATTTTAGTATGGTTAATATACTTGCCATTGCAATAACTTGAATTATCCGAGTTTGAACGCTTTTAAACACATAATATTTTAATATGAAGTACTTATGAACTATCACATAGGCTGTCATACTAATATCGCTAAAAGTTTAATATTCCGATTATCATTTCTATTAAAGAAAAGCAGTTTAATTTTTCTTAAAAGGATAAAATCAAACTTTAACTAAAAACAAAAATTTAATTAATAAAAATATAAACGTTGAAGGCTAAATTAACCCTTTATTTAAATTGTGTTATTGGTAAACTCCAAAAAGGAAAACAGCAAATTGGAAAGTGAATGCATTAACTTGCCATATATTTACTATTTACCAATCCACTATGAATGGCTTTCGGTTATCAATTTTGACTATTAAAATCAACTCTAAATATTCCATGAATCTTTTTTTGAGGAAAGTGAGTCTTTGGAATTAGGAATTTTATTATTTTAAAATTTTGGATAAATAATTGAAACACGCTTTTATTTCTCTCAAGTTACATTTAAATAATTTATATTTAAAATATTACGTTTTAATCATTTATATTAACGTATTGTAACATTTTAGTCATTGAGTCGTTAATTTTTATGTAACGAAGCTAAAATTTAGGTTAAACTATATTATTGGTCCCTATATTTTTATCGGTTTGAGCAATTTATTTATTTTTTCTTTTATGTTCTTTTAATTTTCTTTTTTTTTTTCATTCATACGCTTCTCCTCTATTTTCTCCCTTTTATATTTTTTTAACGTAAAAGAAAAAAAAATTAAATTGCTCAAAATGATAAAAATATAGGAATTAATTGTATAATTTAACCTAAAAGTTTTAATTGAAATGATGATTTAACGTGCCACGTCAGCTCACTGTTAACGTCAATTAATGCTCGGTGACTAAAATGTTATAACATGATAACGTAAGTGACTAAAACGTAACATTTTAAACATAAGTGAGTAAAATATAATCCGAGAGAAAAAAGTGACTATTTTGATAATTTATTCTAAAGTTTTTAAAACGATTTATATATTATAATACTAAACATGAAAAAAAACATATATGACGTGAAAGGAATCAAAATTAAATTATATATTTTAGCGGAATTGAAATATAATTTCATCATTTTATTAGTTTATAGTCTTATATTTTTAAAATATTAAATTAAAATATTACCATATTTGAGATCAAAATATAATTTTACCATATAGTAATTTATAAATTTTAAATTTTAAAGGACCAAATTGTAATTTCCCATTTTAGTATTTGGATAATTTAATCATCTTTTACCTTACACATTTTTCATCATAAAAGTTTAAACTATTTGTCTATGATAAGCTTTCTATTTCAATCAAAATTTGTTTGTAATTAAATTTAAATAAAATATTTTTATATTAAATAATAATTTAAAATTTAAAAATATTTTATGTGTCAAATCATATACGTTACTCAAATCTTTTAATGGATTTCCTTTCAACTTTTAGACCATACTATTTTTTCATGTGCCCCCCCATTATGAATATTTTAGTCTTTGCATAAACACATCATTTTTCATTGTTTTATTTGCAAATAAAGCCTCAAAATTCTCCCAAAATGTCATAATTTTTCTTTTTGCCCCAAAATTCATAGAACTTGGCCTTATATTAGACTTGGGGAAAAAAACAATCAAACAAAAATCACATATTTCATTTTTAGTTACTTCTTTTCCATCCAATTAATAATTTGAGCTACAACAATTAATACCCATTTTTACAAATATTTTCGATCATATCTATTTTTTTTGTCACAATACTTAAAATTACTCATAGCCCCTCCACACCTTATAAATAGAAAGAAAAGCGCACTCGAACCAACATCTTTCTGTATTGGCAATCAAACTAAGACTCAATCGACAATTATCTTCTATTTTTAAGTATTACTTTTTTTGTTGTCAAAACTTGATCCATTTTTAAACGGATTTTTTAATCCAAACTTATTATTTGTTTTTGTTAAAATATTTTCAAATAATACATTTTAAATTTAAAAATAGATCAAATTGGATAGGAGTAAGACTCGAATATTGAGCCTAAATTTGACGCATTTTTAAACATATATTTTTTTATACCTAAACCCGTTGTTTATTCTTAATATTTATGTTTAAACTCTTCCAAATATCGAACAAGTCTTTGAGTTTTGGTGAAAATTTAAGCCATTATTGTTTGGAACTCTTCAAATTTGTTGTTGCCCGAAAAAAAAGGGCATTTGAGAAGGCATGGAAGAAAGCTTGCTTATTAAATGATGCATCGATTCTTCATATACTTGGAGATAATAATGTTAACTTTTTAGTGTTTAATTAAGGCTTTAGGGTTGATTTGATGAAAATTAATTGTTAATATGAATTTTCATCAAATTAACTTTAAAACCCAAATTAAGCCACACCCATTAGATCAGTATTTAACAAATTAATCACAAAATTAAATAAATTTATTCTATTAACAAAATCATGAAAATTCAAACATAATAATGTTAGCAATTAACTTTCACCAAATCAACTTTAAATCTCTAATTAAATACTAAAAATTAATATCGTTACCTTTTAATATCAAAATTTATAACATTTATCAAATAAAAATACCAGATTGGATCAAAAATAATAAAAAATTAATTTAGATATCAAATAATATATTTAAAAATCTATGCTTTTTAACCTTTTCCTTTTCCACTTTTGTGCAAACCAACAAGAAATTTGTTTTTTATTTTTTATTTTTCAGTTATCCCAATTATTATTCTCCTTTAAATAAAACCAAAAGTGCTTATAAGTTATAACATCAAATCCATGAAACATTACTTTCACATATCATAACTCCCTATCAAATTCATGAGACATGCACCAAGTTATAAGAATTTTGTGAAGGAAATGTGACATTTAAAATATATATAAATTTATTTAAATTCATTTTCTCACGACATATTATTATCTAATTTATTGACGGTATATAAAATCATATATTGTTAGTGCATCAAATATGGAGCAAAAGGAGTATATATAAGAGTGCATAATTACGACTTTCGCCATTTTAAAATTAGTAAATTATATATATATATATATTTGAATAATCTGGTTCGATCATATATGCTTTTTTTAACACCATGTTTAGAATTATTCATAGCCTCCAACCCATAAATAGGAGTATAATGCGTTTCAACTTACGAACCATCATTAACAATAATGCTCATGCTAATCAAATTAATTTAATGATAAAATTATATTTTGATCATTTATATATAAAATTATACATCAGCATCAAATATATATAAAGAGCAAAATCAGGGGCATAGGTAAAAGATGGGCAATGGCCTTGACCATCCAAAAATAGTAAAATTATCCTTTAATCCTTCAAAATTTAGGTAATTATAAATTAATATTTGAAGTATAAATTCATATATGCAAGGTTTGGCTGGATGGTATAAATGTAAATTTAGTGGCTTATAAATATAAATAGTATAATTTAATTCTTTTTTTTTTCTTTTTGAAGGAAAAATTGCAATTTAGAACCCTCAAATAAAAGTAAAAATTCAATTTAAAGCTTTTTAGTTTTATCTCGACCCCATCACATAATTCTTAGCTTCATCTTTACGTATCCGAAGCAAAAGCTTAACCGATACCTATATATACCCGTTAATCGAATCGATTTTAATAATATGTGTAAATGAAGCCAAAGAGATTATTTCGTCTCAACCTCTTATATGGGCAGACCATACCTAGTTTTGTCCAAAAGAGAAAGCAACCCATTTTCGTTTATTTTATTTTTTTCAATTTTTTCATCTATAAATATAAATTTTCTTCATTAAAATCTAACTCACAAAACCCATTTCTCCAATACCTTTCATATTACTATTTTTCCCTTCATTTCCTCATTTTATTTTCTAAAAATGGCTCAACAAAATATACAATCACTAGTATTCTTATATTTCATAGTACTGATTTTATTCTCTTTGTTTTCACATTACAATGCTTTGAAAGAGGATTTGAATGCTTCTTGCAATAATTATAATACTGAAGATGAAATGGCTGCCGGGTACGATCCGAGAGCGTACCCTTCGTATTTTACGGCCATCGAAGGCGGCGGGATGAAGCTCGAGGATCCAATGACGGTGGCGTCGAAGGTCGATGAAGTTCTTGGCATGAAGCAGAGTCAGAGATATGGTGTCGCTTTGAGGTTGACTGAAACTGTTGTTAATGTTGATGATTTTGGTGCTCATGGTGATAAAAATGTTGACACTGAGGTTAATGCACTTACCTTTTTTTTTTCATTTTAGTAATTTACTTATGGTGAAATATCGCATTAAATTTTAGGGTTTAATTAAAATTTCAAATTTTTGAAGGGTTTAATTAAATTTTTCAAAAATTTTAGGTTTATTGAGAATTCTCAAAAAAATTAAAAGGTTTAATTAAACTTTTAAAGAAAATTAAACAAAAACTTCAAAAACTAAATAAAACATTTAAAATTTTGAAAGATTTAATAAAAAAATTTCAGATTTTTAGAGCCCGCCCCTGCTCACTTGTAGAGTTGGGGGCCGGGCCGAGTTCAAGCTAACACCATGATTGTTTATTTAAGTTCGATTTAACTCAATTATATTTATAAATAATTAACTTAAATCCATTTAGATTATATCATATTATTTTTCATATTTTATATTATATTTAAGTATTTAAACATAAACAATTTTAATTTTTTTAATATTTAGATATTTAACTTTCATTTATAAATTTAAAAAATATTAAGGCCCATTTTAAATGGATTTTTTTATTAAATCCATTGATTGTAGTTCATATTTTTATTCAAACATTTTCAAATATTAAATTAATCTTGAATTTTAAGTAATTATTTTCCTAAATTGTTTACATTTTATTGTCTAAACTTGACCCATTTTAAATCAGATTTTTTTATTTAAATTCATTGTTGTATAACATCTTTGTTAAAAAATTTCAAATAACATATTCTAAATTTAAAAACAAGTCAAGAAGTTAGACTCAAATACAGAATCCAAACTTGACCCATTTTCAAAATAAATTTTCTTTTGAAACCCGATTGATTATATTTAATATTTCTATTCAAATTCTCTCAAATCTCGAACCAGTCTTCGAGTTTCTGTCAAAATTTAAGCCATCGTTGTCTAAAACTTTAGGCATTTGAGAAGGCATGGAAGAAAGCTTGCTCATTGAATGGGGCAGTAACTCTTCAAGTACCCGAAGGAAAGAACTATATTCTCAAACCTGTTAAATTTTCAGGTCCCTGCAATTCCAATCTTACAATCCAGGTTAGTCCTTGAAACTTTTCAACGTATTGTTTGACACTCGAGTTCGAGTAACAATAACGATTTTAACAATTAACGGACTCGTATTTAAAAAAAATTGCAGATACTAGGGAACATAATGGCATCAGACGACAGATCAGATTACAATGAAGATAGTAGACACTGGCTTTTGTTTCAAAGGGTTGATAATTTGTTGGTTGAAGGTCATGATGGTGGGATTATTAATGGGAATGGGATGATTTGGTGGCAAAATTCATGCAAAATTAACAAAAATCTCGTAAGCTTATATCTAATACTTCATATTTATTCTTATAATTTATCCATTTGGTTCAATTCTCTAATCCAAATATAATGTCAAGTTTTTGTTGCATTGTTTTGCAGCCATGCAAGGATGCTCCAACGGTATGTTGAAGTTCTTTTTTTTTTCTTTTATGTTTTTCCCTAATATCATCTCAAATATTCGATAATTACGTACAAGTCTATCGTAGAGGTTTTCATAGGTCGAGCTGAACCATTTCATAGTAATAATACAAATCTAGTCTTTTCTAAGCTCGAGCCAGCAAAAACTTTTACTTCAAATTTTTTGTAAATATATAACTAACTCAAACCAGTTTTGTAATAAAATAAATATTAGAAAGTTAAAATCGGGTCGGGTTTCAATCTTGAATGTTTGAACCTAAGTTTGACCTATATTTTAAACGAGTTTAATTTTCTTGTTCAAACCCATTTTTGTATCTAATACTTTTGTCCAAACCCTCTCAAATATTATATTGAACTTCATCAATTTCGGATGAGTGAGTTGTGGGTTTGGTAAAACTCTCTATATATTATTACAGGCTCTTACCTTCTACAATAGCAAAAACTTGGTAGTTCGAAACTTGAACATCCGAGATGCGCAACAAATACATGTTTCCTTTGAAAAATGCACCAATGTTGAAGTCGCTGGATTCAAGATAACCTCCCCAAAAATAAGTCCAAATACCGATGGAATTCATATAACAGATACAAAAAACGTTCGGATCACAAGCTCCATCATTGGAACAGGTATCGTTTTTAATTCATTAAGAGTTACAAATGTTGAGATTTGAACTTTAAGTCCGAACATTTAATTTAAATGTTTTCGTTCTTAACTAAAGGTGATGATTGTATCTCCATTGTAAATGGATCTCAAAACATGCAAGTTATGGACATAACGTGCGGTCCAGGTCACGGAATTAGGTGATTTAACTCTAACTTATACTTTTTTTATATATATATATTTCCAATAAAATTTTAGGGCTTATGTACTCATATTTGTGATGATTGTAACTCAGCATTGGGAGCTTAGGATCTAAAAATTCAAAGGCTTATGTCTCTGGTGTGACCATTGATGGAGCTAAACTATATGGGACTGCAAATGGAGTTAGAATCAAGACATGGCAGGTAAGTTTTGAAGTGTTTTTGTTCAATTTCCATATTTGAAATATAATTGAACATGGTATCGGGGTACGATCTTTTAAATTAGATTTGTCGATTCGAATGTAATCTTGAAATCTAATTAAACTCGATTTGATCATAAAAATTCATCTGCTTAAATCGTTCAATTCGAACTAATCTTGAAAATGTTAAAAATATGATATAAATTCATGTGCTCTTAATAAATTTGAAATTTAGTCAAATTCGGGTCTAACTTTTCTTGTTAAGATTTCAAATTTGGGTGAAGGGTCATTATATTTTTTAAGATTATTTTGTTAAATGAAGGGTTATTACAAGATTATTTTTTTAGTTACATTGCTACCAAGTAAATATCTTTTTTTTAACAAAAAAAAAAACAATGTTAACAATTGGACTTAAATTTTAAAATTTAAAAAGTGGAGGCTAAATTTCTAAAAATTTGCAATATATTTTAATCAACTTTAAATGACCAAAACCCAAAATATCCCTAATTGAAGTAACCCTAACATGAAGTGATCATAACCTAAAATAATTTGAATCAGAATGACCTAAACGGAAAAACCCAAATATAAACTAACTCAAACTCGATAGACTTGAACCTTAATGATTTGAGCCCAAAAATGCCTCAAACTCAAAATGACCTAATCTGATCTAAATTGCCTTGTTCAAAAACTAACTCGACAAATCTACTCCAAAAATATGAAAAACCCTAAAAAGAATTAAGCATACCCATCTCGGATATATAATTACTATCATACTTCGAATCCAAGTAACATAAATGATTTAATGATGTCCAGGGAGGATCAGGAACTGCAAGCAACATCATATTTCAAAACATTGAAATGTACAACGTGAGTAACCCGATCATCATAGACCAAAACTACTGTGATCAAAGCAAGCCATGCAAGGAACAGGTATTTGAACAAAAAGAATTACCCACCAACTGTTTGTTTATTTGTCCCAATGAGTAATCCACAACTTATTTTGGTTTTTTAATTCATTGCAGAGCTCAGCGGTTCAAGTGAAAGACGTGTTGTACAACAACATTAATGGGACAAGTTCTTCTGAATTTGCAATAAATTTTAATTGCAGCAAAAATCATCCTTGTCAAGGGATTGTGTTGCAAAATGTGAACTTGTTGCAGGAACAAGAACATAGACCAGCTAAAGCTATTTGCAATAATGTCATATTGAGTGAAGGGGATAATGTTTACCCACAATGCCCATAAGCCCTTTAACATATAAACTATATATTTATATATACAGTCTGACACTGTAAATCAATCTATGTTAAAGAATACTATGAAACAATTTGGAAAAGAAAAAGATTGAATAACACTGTTGTAAAATTTGATTATGTGGTTGAATTTGAATAAAGTTTAAATTCCTATGTTGTTTCATAATTGTTTACAAATTCAGGGATCCTTTCATAAATACTATAACTATTCTTCCTTATCCACCGATGTGTTTGTGTTAACCTATCTCGTGATGTAATAATAATCGGTGAAGGAACAATTTTTAGGAGTCGGATGAAATTCTAGTTTTTTATAGTTTATATCTTTATAATTTGTAAAGGATTAAATCAAATTTTTATAATTTTAGGGAGGCTAAAGTGTAATTTTATCTTTATTAATTTAAAATTTTTAAAATATTTAAGAGCCTAAATAGTAATTTTATATTTTAGGAGTCCGGGGCCCATGCCAGCCTCTTGGCTTCGCCTCGTAATAATAAAAGATTTTCGTTAAAATGAAATCTTGATTGACATCAAGTCTTGAATTTAATTTTTGGGCACAATTTATTTGGAAAAATAAGAAAGAAATTGACGAGTTTGTAATAAATCTAAGTTTAAATACCAAAAAATGGACCTAGATGCTAAATTCAAGTACTAAAATGGACCTAGAAAAGGTATAAGTATTAAAATGGAACTAATTGAAAAAGGTAGGGACTAAAAGTTAAATTAACTCAAATTTTTAATATCCCCAAACTGAGCTGATTATATATATTTTTTTCTTTTTAAAAAATCCAACCCGCTAGGTAAGAACCGAATTAAAGTCAGTTAGCTAGCTTCTATCTTCCATGGCGGTGGCTTACAGCCTTCTTTCCCTGTTTTTTTTTTCCTTTATATAAATTATATTAAACAATCTCACTGAGCCATCCTCGGAGAATCAGTCCGGACGGTGATTGTAGCTCTGGTAGCCGGCGGCGAGACTAGGTGTAGTGTTTTTATTGTTGTCGCAATCGCGTTGAAGGAAAACCGAGAGTTTTTTTTGAATTGATCAGCAGAAACAGGAAATGAATAGGAACCGCTATGGATTTAGAAGTACGGCAGCGGCGGCGGCAGCGAGGGAATATATAAGGAGACATCACCGGCATGGCTCCGGAGAGAATCAGTGTAGTTCAGCTCTTGTTAAGCACTTCAAAGCTCCTTTCTCTCTGGTAACTCTCTCTTTCTCTTTTGATTTCTGGAAATCTTGATTGTTTCAGTTTAATTTGTTGGTTATAAAAGAGCTTGAAAATTGAATCACATTTTTTTATATTTGCTATATGATTGAATTTTGTTGGAATCGAAGTTTCAGTGACATGTTTTGATATATTGTGTTGGATTAAGATTATTCTGAAATTTGACATTCAAAATTATCTTTCGCTAGTGAAATAAAGAGCTTGTTTATTGAAGTTAATGCTAAGGAGCAGCTCAAAACTTAGATAACAGTTGTTTCTTTCTTTCAATTTTATTGAAGTTTTAACTAAGTCTACTACTAAACTACATTAGACCCCAACATTCTTCTAACATATACAATGCACTACCTGCAAAGAAGATTGCTCTAAACATATGAGCTCCTTGCTACTTTGCTTAGCCAAAAAAGCAAGTAAATCAGCACACCCTTGAGTTTCTTTATAAACATGTAACACCTTTGATGCAGAGCAGTTGTGTAATTGTTTTTAATGTTCTTTATTTTGTTTTGTAATAAGTAGTACTGTGACTTTTTATTGAGGTTAAGACTTAAGATTTCTTAAGCCTTGAAAGAATGGGCTAAGTTAAGTGAAATGCTAATGGAACCCTACCAAAACTCAAATTCATTTCACAGTAAAAGGAACCCTGCCAAAGCTCAAAATTCCCAGAATATTTATTTATTTTAAAGAAGCTAAAGAAGTTGAAAGAATTGTAGCCTCTTTTAGTTCTCTTACTTTCAATGCTATAATCTTCATTCCCCATCCCCATCCCCCTCTGGCTCCGTCTTCCTTTTCTTTCCCTCAAATGACCCACATGTAGAATAGAAATTTATTTAGAAGGTTTGGTGGTTAAAGATTTGTAGGTATTGATGAAGGGGCTTCAGAAAATTGGGTTTAAAGAGTATAGTGACATGCTTGCTTCATATAGTCATTTTTGGTGTAGTGATGCTCTTGATTTCCCCCCTTCTTCCATTCAACATTTTCTTTTTCGTGTTCTAATTTTTGCTCAATACAAGTTTTTTCCCTTCCTTCTTTCTCAATGATTTTATTGCATTTCTGTACCTTAAACTATTTTTGTTGTCCTTTGACATAATTGCTTTTTTCCTAGTTTGCAAGAAAAGGTGCAATCACTTTTCCTGGGGCTTCCACACGCAATCTTTCTTCTGTAGGTACAATCTATTTCACTCTCTACTTGTCTACTTATTTGTTTATTTATAAGTTTGTTATATAAACTTTGGTGTACCTTAGTATTTGATGGTTCAAAGGTCGAACAAGGTGCTAATGCAGGCTTTATACTAGTTTCTTTTCTAAGTTAAAAGATGGAATTTGCCTTCAACCTAAGTTTTCACTTATTAAATAACCAAGTTGAAGATGAAACTTTGATTACATGGTGTTTTTCTAGGAATGGGAGTTGAGCTCAACAAACTAATATGAGATTTTGCAATCGGAGATAAGCTAGTTACCTGGAGTAGAAATGTGTTAATGAATCTTTGGTTCTAGATCACGGGATAGCAGCAAATCTTCTGATGCAGTTTGTTGCCCTAATTAAAGATGTCTTGATAGTTTTATTTATTTATTTTTTTTTTGGGGTGGGTGTGGGTGGATTGAATGGGATCTTAATGTTTGAACCTTGGAAGAATAAGAGATGAAGAGGGAACTGGGGGAAGGTTTTCAGGTGAGCTTGGTGGTGGAATGATGGCTTAGAGGATGCTAGGGCCTCAAGATTTAGGGTTTTTCTTAGAAATATGGGATGCTTTAAAGTGGAATTCAGAAAGTAAAGCTACAGGGTGCTGATTTTTGGTTGTGAAGTAGAGCCGGCAGGTTTTTTCCTTTTCCTTTTTGGTGAAAACTTCGGGTTTTGGTTCTAGATCTACAGGTTTAGAGACCTTTTAGAGAAAACCAAGGCTCGAAAGGAAAAGAAGAGGCCTATAGGAGTGTATAGGTAAAGTTCACCACAATCTTGAATCCAGCTAACAGCAGATGGCAATGGTGAGCGATTGCTTGGCTGATGGTCTTTAAGATTGAGGTTTAGAGTTGCTGGCTTTGGGTTTTAAAATACAGAGAGAAAGTTTGAAGGTTAGAGAGATGAAGTAGAATGGTAACTAAATAAAATAAATAAAATTTTGAAATATGAAAGGGTGGAAACGGAGAGTTTTGAGAAGGAAGGACGAAAGGAGGACAAAGAAAAGGGGAAAATAAAGAAAACAGGGTTAGACTTGGGGTGAATCTTCTTCTAGGTGGGTGAGGTCCTATAAGCTGTGCGGTTATACCATTTGCTTGCTTCCCTCCCTCTTCCCAACTCTTTGAAAGTGTAACAAAGCATTCTGTTGCTGAAACCTGAAATGAGGAAAAGATTCATTGGCCCAAAAGTAGCACCCTGTTATTTTCAGCCTGCTGCTCCATAAGACCAACACTTCCACCCCCTCTGCTTGTCCCATCTTTTCATTTTCTGTCAGTAAGTTTTGTTTTTTTTTTTATGGATAGATTTATTTCATCGGAATGATCTTTTTTGGGTTGGTAAGCTTTTGACTGGCTTTTGCAGTACCATCTCTTTTCAAGAGTTATGGAAGTGCTCATCTGCTTAACAACTTTCGGAGTTCGATTCCAGCTACTTTGAGATTTTGCACATTTGCTGTCTCTGAAGATGATGTGTCTAAACCTGATTCCAAGACTCTTGAAGAGGCTACGCTCGTCAACCAAAAATCTATTGATTTCACCAAATTAGACATTAATCTGCTTCCCACTGTAATGATTATTGGTCGCCCCAATGTAGGGAAGTCTGCATTGTTTAACCGGTTAGTAATGTACTTATGTCTTTTTCAATGCACCACACACTTTTTTTTTTTTTTCGATGTTCTCTACTTGTTCTTTTTATTTATTTCTGGTCAAATATTGTTTAGCTTGATAAGGAGGAGAGAGGCTCTTGTGTACAACACACCTGATGATCATGTCACTAGAGACATAAGGGAAGGTCTTGCTAAATTGGGGATCTGCGGTTTAGAGTATTGGATTCTGCTGGCTTGGAAACTGAAGCAACATCTGGATCTATTCTTAATAGAACAGCTGCCATGACAGCAAATGTGCTTGCTAGAACTCAGTTTGCAATTTTTCTTATTGATGTCAGGTTGGTCTTCATTGTGGATCCTTTTTGTACATGTATTAGATATTTACTTATGATGTATCTGCGAAATTAAAATATGGTACTAAAGGGATTTGCAAAATAAATAATATAAAGCTAGAGTTTATTTAAAACCTAAAAATTCTCTACATTGGGGCATCATAATAGCACTAGTGGAAAACAGAGCATGCATAATTTTGGGTGCAACTTGAGCAACAGTCTGGAATGAATTTGAAAGCTCTAAAGCAGTGAAATTACTGTGCTTTAAAATGAAAGGGAGTCACATAAAATCACACGTCATTTGGTGCATATTAGATAAATTTGGTTAGGTTTGAGATTATCATCTATCTTTAGAGATTTTTAATGAAAATGGCTGCATCATAGGAGATTTCTATTTTGCCAATTCTATTGTCTAGATAGTGGTTTGAAGTGTGATGTATGTCAGTTTCTCTTATCTTCTGCTGCATTGCATATATGATCGGCTGGGCAAGGTTTGTTTCATGTTTTCTCTGGTTCGTAGTTGTTAGCTTCTCCTAGTTGATTTATTACTTATTCAGAAGCAAGAGGATAATACTTCATTAACAGAGTATGAAGCAAGATTGAAGTTGGAAAACAACAAAATAGGATTTCTTTGTTTTGGAAGGTGAGAAAACAAGATGAGAATGTGCCCATTTATGTTGGGTAAACATCCGGTTTATGAAAAGGTGGTTTAAATCAATTTTATGCTTCTGGTTCGCTGATGCATTTTTCTTCCCTTATTGTAACCACATTTTGTATAGTATAATATTGTATAGCTTGATTACTTTGAAAGTTTGAGACATTTTCTGATATTTACATTTAAAATTTTATTTGAAAATTATGAGAAGACACTACATCACATCAATTTCTTTGACATCTCTAAATCACACTATTGGTTCTGCTGCTGTGCACTTCTATCTTCTCTGTATTATTTAGGTGCATAAGTTTTCAGGGCATTGTTTTGAGTTCTCTCGATCTCCCTTTCTCCTGTATGTGCGAATTAAATTTTATTTCTTTGTACTTCCTCGAGTCTAGAACTGGGCTGCATCCATTGGATCAAGAGGTTGGAAAGTGGTTACGCAAGCATGCGCCAGGAATCAATCCTATAGTAGCCATGAATAAATCTGAATCGCTTCATAAAGATCCGCATTCTTTTGCCGAAGCTGCTACAGAAGCCCTGAAATTAGGATTTGGGGAACCAATTGCTATATCTGCTGAGACTGGTCTGGGAATGACGGCACTTCATGAATCTCTTCAACCAATGCTTGAGAATTACATGGCCAAAGTTTTAGATGGTAAGCACTTCTGTTGTCGTTAAAACTCTTTTTTGTTCATGATCAAGATAGCTGTCTTCTTGTGATTAACATTTGGCCTTTGTTTGGTATTCTTCTTAAAGATAAATGATGAATAGATATTATAATGATTTTTAATAAGTATATTACATTAATGAAAGTAAAATATAGCTAAATGGAAAAGAAGACAAGGATTAATGTAATTAAATGAGAATTTTTTTCCTTGAGCTAAAAATGATTGAATTTAGTAAGCACCTTTTAATGGCTTAGGATTGAAAAATGATTGAAAATTTTCCATTTATTAAAATAAGTTATCATACACATTGATAACATTAACCCATTAATAGTTTTCATTTAAACCATTTGAGAATTTTTGATGTTTACCAAATATGCCCTTAGCTTCAGTTTTACTTTCTTTTGTCAACTATGGTGGATTTTTAGGATCAACTGTATCATAGCCCAGGTACTTTGTACACTTCTTTTGAAGGCACTCATTCTTGCTTCTCCCTGTTGTCTCTATCTCATCATGTTTGCCTTTGATTTGTACTAGGCAAAAGTAGCCAAGATGAAAACCTCAGCCAGGATAACGATTCTTCTAAGAATGATGAGTCTAAGCTGCCACTACAATTGGCTATTGTTGGACGACCCAATGTCGGGAAGTCTACGTTACTAAATGTGTTGTTACAAGAAGATCGTGTTTTGGTTGGTCCTGAAGCTGGTTTGACTAGAGATTCAGTGAGGGCACAGTTTCAATATCAAGGGAGAACTGTATATCTGGTATATATATATTGCTTGTTTTAACTCTTAGTTCAATATCAAGTCTACATTTCTTTCTTTCCAAATTCTGATACTCGATGAGCACAAATGAATACAGTTTAAAAGATTTTATTCATAGAAAGTAAATAATGGTATCTACCAAAATAGAACCTCTCAAAAAGTTGATGTTTGATGTACCATTTATTTTGTTTATTTAACTATCTAAATTATCGAGGCTCTCCCGTGTTATCCTCATGGAAGTTATTGTAAGGTCAGTTTCCCTTTAATTATCATAATGACTAATCTAAATCTGAATTTTACAAAGAATCCTCCCTTGGCTAGTCTGATACCATCTGCTTTAATTCTATTTGTAGTCAATTCATTCAAGTCTTTGGATGAACCGGCTTTTAGTTCAAGCATTTCTTATCCCGTTTTTGCTGTGGTTTGTTTCTCAGGTTGATACCGCTGGTTGGTTGCAAAGAGGTGATCGGAATAAAGGACCTAATTCATTGAGTGTTATGCAATCAAGAAAAAATCTGATGAGAGCTCATATAGTTGCTTTGGTTCTTGATGCTGAAGAGGTATGTCATACGCTATATATACTGTCTTATATCCTTAAATGATGTTTGGAGGTTAATCCTTTTCAATATGATGGACATATGATGTATCATATGTTTGGAAGCTTTAGGTCTATGTTGCTCCGAATTTTTTCTTGAAGAACCTGTGTCCGACACTTGTGTCAAACGCACGGATATACATGAAAAGTTAGAAAAATCTGACATACTTGTCTCAGTCACATCCTTGCGTCCAACACTCTAATTCCGAGTAAACTTGCTTGCTTACAAAGTTGTCAGTGAGTTGTCTATAAATATCCATGTTACTTATAGTTGAATCAAGATATTGTCGGATCTCAAGAACCGAGTGCCTCAAATTTCATTGAATTAGATACATGTTTTTGTTCCTATTCAAAGGTAGTTCATCATCATTCAGTACAACATATAGTATCTTTTGATGATATGGAATTACGTGCACATTGAATATTGTAACAACAGGTTGAGCTTTTCTTACATCTAATACTTCCCATTACACGATATTCAGATTGCAAAAGCTCGGCGCAGCATGACACATGCCGAAGTTGTTATAGCAAGACAAGCGGTGGAAGAAGGTCGTGGTCTGGTTGTAGTTGTGAACAAGATGGATCTTCTAAAGGGGCCAAGAAATTCTGCATTGTATAAAAGAGTCAAAGAAGCTGTTCCTCAAGAAATTCAGATGGTTATACCCCAGGTTTGTCAGCATAATCATTATTTTTAATTCCGAATTTTGATAATTAACAAATCTTTTTTTTGTTGATTTATTATGTACTCTATAATTGCCATTTGATCTTTTTATGTTACCATGGCCTTGCCAACAGATAACCGGGATACCAGTTCTGTTCATCTCCGCAATAGACGGAAGAGGGCGTGCTGCTGTTATGTCTCAAGTCATCGATGCATACGAGAAATGGTGTTTAAGGTTGTCCACCGCACGTCTTAACTGTTGGTTGCGTAAGGTCTGTGGCCGACATATTTTGCTTTTAATTCTCATCTTAAAGTCCAAAAAGTGTGTAATTTGTTCACTCAAAGGTCAATCTGTTTCTGTTTCAATCTTTTGTTGGTTTAGGTTGCAAGCCGGCATTCATGGAAAGACCAAGGTTCTCAAACCAAGATCAAGTACTTCACTCAGGTGAAAGCTCGGCCTCCCACTTTCGTCGCTTTCGTCAGCGGTAACACCAAGCTCTCCGATACATATGTAAGGTTTCTAACCAAATCTTTGAAGGAAGATTTCGATATGGGTGGAATTCCAATACGGATAATTCAACGTTCTGTTCCGAGAATGGCCAGCGGGAGTAGCAGTAAGACTGGCCAATCTACGGGAAAAACAATTGAACGCACACCATCGGACAAGAGAAGTGTTGTTGTTTAGCCATTGCACTGAACAGAGGCCTGCATTTGCCTCCTTTTTTTTTTTTAAGAAAAAAATAGTTTTCCTCTTTTGTAGTAAAATAGATAGAATGAAAAGAAAAAGGGTAGTTTTGTAATTTGATTTTTCCTTTTAAATTAGGAGGAAAATTTCCTTTTGTTTCTTAAATTAAGCATACTTTATTTGCATTAACTTAAGCACACAAAACCTTAATCCGGATTTACAATATTTAAATTCACAAAAAGGTATAATTTAAATATTTACAAATATTTTAATTGTAAATTTTTGCCATTTTTACAGAAGGAAAAAAGAAAAGCCTTCCTTTACCCATAAAATTCGTTTTTGAAGGATGACTTCGAGACAAGCTTAAATTTCTGCTTGAAATTTGACTAAAAAAATGGTATTGGATAGAATAATATATTTATATAGACATGGGTCGGGTTATTATTCAAAGCTTGAGTTCGATCTTTATTTTTGATGTATTAATTTATATGAAAAGTAAACATAATATATTAAAATGTAAATAAGAAAACATTTTTGTATCCAGAAATTTAATATGAAGAAAATATATATAATTCTCAAATATAAAATAAAAATAATTATATTAAAAATATACGTGGAGTTAAACATATTTAGATTAATAATTTATAAATATAGGTAAAATTAGTAACTTGGATATTTTCAAACACAATCAAGTGTAGGGACTGCACTTTAAGCCATTGCTTAAAAGTGTACCTATTTATAATTATGAAACACAAAATGTAATATTAAATGAATATAAAGTAAATCATCACACGAATTAAGAATGTTTCCAAAATTTATTTTACGTGAGTTGTTAGTTTATCAAATATATAAAAATATAAAATAATTTAAACATAATTACAACATGATAAAATATCTGAATATAATATAAATTACATGAATTATCAATTTATTTTAAAAGCATAGTTTATACAATTTATGTGATATAAATTTCAAAATATATAAAAAAATTTAAAAATTATAGTCAAGCCTACATCTATCTTTACCTAAACTCTATATTCTTATTTAAACTCTTTAAAATAATATTTTTTCTAGTTTAGATAAATAACTCAACCGATAATCATAACAATATTTACATTATTTAAGCAATAACTCTATAACCCAATGGTAATTGATTCCTTGCATGTTAGTTAAAGTTAACCTAAAATGATTGCCAATTTAAAGTATAATAATTATTTTCCAAAATAATAATAATTAGATTGAAATGAAAGAAGCTTCCTTCAAAGGTAAAAAATGGGAAAAGAAACAAAAGTGATTTTTACTTTAATTATTGTGCTTAAATATTTTTTATTATTTATTATCAATAAAACTTTTAAATTTTATTAACCAAATTAATAAAAATAAAAAATAAAACAAGGGATAAAACATATAAGAATAGACTTGTTAATAGCTCGAATCATAATTGATTTAAAAGAAAAATTCTAAGCTCAAATCCAATTCAACACCACTTAAAATGTGTTTCATAATTAAATTTTCATTAATGGTTTAACTAATTATATTAAAATCCGATCAAAATCAATATATTTTTAAGTTAAAATCATTGTCTACATCGGATCAAATTGATCCGAACAAAAGATTAAATCGATTTTAAAATAAATCTGTTTAAATGGGTTGAACCAACCCAATTCACTAAAATACTTAAAAAATTTAAAAAACGTGAGAAATGGTCAACCTATATCAAAATCTACAATTTATGTTTACTTCATTGTTTTATTTATTTGTAATTATATATTTTTAAAAATCCCATTTTTTCATGATTTCCCTATTTTACTTACATTTCAGAATCTTTATTTCTATTTTTATTTCTAGATAAATCGAAAATTAATATATACTTTTTCTAGATTAATCAAATAAAAATTAATAATATAATCGATTAAATCATCAATTCAATTTAAAAAACATTGCTAAAAAAATCAAAATCAGACCGGGTCTATTGAACCAGCCACTCAACGCATAAACCGGTCTAAGAACAAAACAGAAGAAAACCCGGGTAAATAACGGTCTAAGAACGAAAGACATCACAGCACGTTCGTGCGGCAAACTAACATTAAATAAATAATTAATTAATGGATTATATTTAAACAAGAAACTCAATCAAATCCAATGACTTGAAATGGCCTCTCAAAATCAATACCATATATATCAGTAATTATTATTATTATTTGATTTGTTTATGCAATGAGGCCCATATAATAATCCAGTTAGAATGTGTTCAACACATATATAATAGCAGCCGGCAAACGCGAATTGATTTATATAGCATTAAAGAAACTCAATTTACATTATTATAATTTAATAATTTAGTGCATAATTTTAGAGAAAGAAATTGGTAGTTGTTTAGCAGATTTGGGAAATGCTGGAAACGCGGTAATGCATTTCATGGCTTAGACGAATTTCCAGCCTCTGTTCTTGCACTTTCCGGCATTGATTCGAGGTAAATTTTGTGAATTTTTTTGTTTGTTTGTTTCTGTTGAAATCCCAAATTTTAAAATCGGTTATTTCCTTTTAATTTGATCAAAATCTGCATTTTTTATATACCCTTTTGTTTTCTATGTAATCAATTCAGTTTTGTTGTTGGGTTTTTATTGAATTTTGATTCAATTTTGCATTTTGTTGATACCCTCCCCTTTTTTTTTGAAGTTTTAATCAGTTTGATCAAAGTTTTATGGACCCAAATGCATGATTGTGTTACTATTTACTTTATGATCCATAGAATTTGGTTTGGTTTTTGATTACCATGGTTGTATTCACAGGTTGTTAATTGGATTTCAGAGGTAGATTAATTGTTTGTCAAGCTTTCTTTCCCTTCTGGGCATTGAAGTCCAAGTTTCATTTTTATTGATTTTGGAGGGAAAGAAAGCCGAGAGATATTGAAAGGTTAGTTTTAGCTAGTTTTTATAATTTAAAATCCGAAAAATATTAGAAAAAAAATGAGCTTCATCTCCGGTGTGATCTCGAGGCAAGTCATGCCTGCATGTGGTAGCTTGTGTTTCTTTTGCCCTTCATTGCGTACAAGGTCTCGGCAACCTGTCAAGAGGTATAAGGTGCTGATTGCCGATATATTTCCTCGCAAAAAGGTTTGCTCTTTTTCCATATTAAAACTGTAGTACTATATGGCTCATCATTGTATTTTGACAGTTTAGTTACATCTGCATGTGTTCTACTTATAATGTAGCCATGTTGGTGGCCGAAGTGCAGTGACAGATTAATTAGAAGTACTTTAATTTGATCATTAAATAGGGTTTAGTTAAGCAAACATTAGTTATAATATGGTGGTTCACTCATTTTAATCATTCTTGAACTTTATAATGGATGAGATTGCATCTTTAGTAGTTATTTGTCTTTTGTTATGATCTATTTCCTTCAGTTTTATTAATCATGTTGAACTTTCTGTTATAGGAGGATGGTCCAAATGATCGCAAGATAGGAAAACTATGTGAATATGCTTCAAAAAATCCTTTACGCATCCCGAAGGTATAATATATTTTCAAGCCTCAGGATAATGCTTTTGATGTGTAACATTTGTGCAACTTTTGTTGTTCTAGTAATCTTAATACTTATTGATGAAATGCATGTTGATATCTGGTTGTGACAAATGCCTCCACTTTGCACTTTTTTTAAATATATATATTTAAAAAACATTCTTGAGAAATAAGGTACAAATAAATTTTGGTGAGTTACTCCTCAGTGAAAAGACAGGCTGCAAATGGAGCATGTTTGTAAAATCCTATAGGAAAGCTTAGAAACCTTCAAAAGTTTGTACTTTTGGAAGAAGCTAAACACTTTGTTTTGAAAACATGGAACATATCTTTCTGCAGAATTTTTGGAAACAGTTTTAACGCCTGTCATGATCAGATTTCAAAGCATGCAGGTATCTTAGAGAGCTATGATAGGCTAAAATATGTAGTAGTGATCAGATAGCAAAATTGGCATTGTGTATAAAACTGAACCAAATGTTGACTGAAAGACATTGATAGTTGTAACAAACTGACCGCCAATTGGATAATCATTTGTTAAGCCAATAAATATTCTAATTATTCTCGATATTTAACTGTAGTATAGTGCTTGGTCATATGCATTAGTATGAGACTTATGCAAGCTTATTCATGTATTCTGATCCAGATTAGTTGTATATGAACTACTACATGCTTAGTTTTGTACTATTGCATTCATTAACTCCTTATAACTATCCTCTTTGCCACTGGATTGAAGTTTTCTTACTATCACAATATCTGATAAAATACCTAAAGTATTTTGAAATTAAATAATCTAGTGGTCTAAGAAAGGCATTATTAGCAGTTTTTACTTTTACATTTTTTCTAGGCATTCTCATGTTCATTGATTGGAATAACAATGGTTTTTGCTATGTGCACATTTTATAGCTAGTTAATCATGTTAATTGTCATTATGACTGATTCTTGCAAATTTTATGACCAGATCACTGAGTCCCTTGAGCAAAGGTGCTACAAGGAGTTGAGAAATGAGAATTTTCAATCAGTGAAAATTGTTATTTGCATTTACAAGAGATTATTGGTTTCTTGTCACGACCAAATGTGAGTTTTTCTTTTGTTGCAAAATCTATGGCTTTGTATATCACTGTTTTGGATTATATCAAGACTGTTGCATCATGGGATCTTTTGTTTGTTTTTTTACTTGTCATGTCCTTCCCTTTCCAAGTGACCACTGTTAAAACAAAAACAAGGAAACTTGACTCTCCAAATTCTTATATAATATTTTCTTATGGTACTGTGCTTAGATGAGATTATAAGTCTACTTCAACAAGGAAAAATACACTTGATTCTATAACGAAAATACCTCTTATCAGTATGATACTGTTATTACTGAAACTTATACCTTCATGGATTCTTCCCTGAACTCCTGGCTTGGATTCTGGAATTTGATAATTCGAAGTGTTTTCCTGTTATTTATATTGATAAATATGTAAGTGATCATGTCTCTTTATCAATGTTTGGATTGTTAAAAAGAAAAGTCTGTTTGGAAAATCCCCTAAAAGGTTAAGTGTTCATATTAATCATGTTCAACCTTCTACCAAAAGATAGAAGACTTCAAATTGTAATTCCAGGAGCAATATCTCAATCAAATGAGCTGAAAGAAATTTTAATTTTCTTTATACCTTTAGTGTTTCCTTGAACTCACTTGATTTCTGGTTATCAATAATTTTATAGGACACTATTTTCCAGTAGTTTGCAAAGCATTATACAGACCCTGCTAGATCAAACACGGCAGGAAGAAATGCAAATTCTAGGATGTCAGACTCTTTTCAACTTTGTAAATAATCAGGTTGGTACTTTTGGCATTACTTGCATGCTTCTGGTGTTATTTCATATTTATTAGTTAGTAGGTTTATGGCAAAAGGCTTCAAACTCATATCTATCTTTCCAAAATTTTCAGAAGGATAGTAGTTGCATGTTCAACTTAGAAGGCTTTATTCCAAAAGTTTGTCAGTTAGCTCAAGAAACTGGAGAAGGTGAAAGGGAGAAAAATTTACGGGCAGCTGGGCTCCAAGCAATTTCTTCAATGGTATTCATTCACGTGAACTGCTCTTCTTTTGACATGCATGAAAATATGAACTTTTAGTTGAGTTTCTTTGAAATAGATGATAAAAGTGAACCTTAAATAAAATAACTGGACCAACAATTATATTGGCTCTGGGAAACTAAACCTGAACTAACTAATAATATATGCAGAACATATAGTGAAGGCAGAAGAAACTAAATAAGAAAGTTAGGCAGTATATTACTATGAATGAGGTTTGGGGGAAGTAATGCTGAAGTAGTGCATGTATTTTGGCAATTTATGATGTAGGAATCTCGGCTGTTCCAGTGAGGCTAACTTTTTATTTATTTCAATTTTGGATTGTTCAAATGCTAGCATGTAGCAACTGTGTCTAGCTTTTCATAACAGCAAAGAAGACTTATTGGAAAAAGTTTTTGTAAACTTTATAACATAATTTCTCTGATATGCCACAATAATAGTGGTTTCCAAGAACTTATTTGTATCTTCACTAGGGCTACTCAATATTCTGCTTTTGGTTATTAGCAAGCAACCGCTGCTTTGGTACCATATGACATGTTAATGAAAATATTTTGAGATTGACAAACGAAATTGACCATTTAATGCATGCCATGTCAGAGTCAGTAAGTTGATTGTTCTCCACAGATAATTATCTGTCACTAAGCTTGTAATTTTACCTGAAATTTTGACTTGTCAACACCAGAAAAACTAGAAGGCTAGCTTAATTATTGCAACTAAAGAAAATTCTTGCTTGGTGGGTATTTTTTTCTTAGGTGCAGAAAGTGTGAAGCATTACAACATGTCAGTTCATTTACTTAGAGTGAATGCCTTCTATAATTTTCCCTTTCACAATTATTCCTTTCCTTCTGACAGTTAACATTTTTCTCACTGTCCAAATTGTATATACAAGTACTCTAATGCACATTCAATTATCTATTTTCTTGTGTAGATTTGGTTTATGGGTGAACACTCTCACATTTCGGTGGAATTTGATAATGTAAGCTGATTCAGACTTATTCAAATCATTTGCATGTTGATTGCTTTGCTGTTAACTTGTTTATTTTCTTCATTGCCTATGTTCGAATGTTTCTGTTATATTGATAGATTTCATTTATAAATCCTTGATTGAAGTGATTAATTACTTTTTTAACTGACCAAAGCAGCTACATGAAAGTTGAGTTATTTATTGATCCTTTTAAATACAAAGAAAATTATTTTCGTGCTGTTTTCACTTTTCTTCCATAGAAGAATATTTTCATAGGTGATGAATTTGACTACCAATATTTTGGATTTTTTTTACTTTGGCCTTTGATCGATAACTTCCGGCAATTGGATCAAGCTGTTCTAGTAACCTCTGGTCTCTATGTTGCGGTGGAATAACTCGTGTGTATCCTGTCCAAAAGATTAATCCATTTTGTGAGCAAGATACTAACACTTGCTTTTGTAAATCTTCTCTCTCTCAAAATTTTACCTAAATTTGGCTGTTGTTGCAGTAAATCTCTTAACGTATATTCGTAGTTTGGTAATTTTTAGTGCAGTCAATTTCTTTCATGCTTTAGCACCCATCTTTTTCCCGTGGTTTGGTTATCAAAATCATGCATGCAGCTGTACTGCTCAAGAACCTTTAATTTAATTTCAGTTCTCTGAGTTTGGGGAATGTTGTTTCATACCATTTTGTATTAAAGGAATTTTCAATTATCAAACACAGATGGTTTCAGTTGTCTTGGAAAATTATGGAGGCCCAATGAAAAATTTAGAGGAAAATAATAGTGGTCAAAGTCGATGGGTGCAAGAAGTGCAAAAAATTGAGAGTCGCATGTCTCCATCGCCAAATGTTCTCACAAAAGTTCCTTCATGGCGGACAATTGTAAATGACAAGGGAGAAATAAATGTGGCAACGTAATCCCTTGACTCAAGTTTTGGATTTAGTTTTGCAATTTATTCAAGGGTAATTATTTGATACATCGTCCATGGAGTTTTTTTAGACTCCACAAGTGGGTTGAGGGTGTACAAGTATCTCATTTTTTTTTTTTTTACTACACCCTATAAAATACATGTCACACTCTAAATCTGCTTGTGAAGTCTAAAAAACCCCATAAGTGGTGTATGAAATGATTTTCCTTTATTTAAACTATCATCTTACAATGAGTTTATTTTTTCTTTCTCCCCTGACAGGGAAGATGCCCGGAATCCCTCCTTTTGGTCTAGGGTTTGCTTACATAACATGGCAAAACTAGCAAAGGAAGCTACAACAGCACGACGGATTTTCGAGTCTATGTTCCGTTACTTTGATAATGAAAAATTATGGTCTGTTGACAATGGTCTTGCCTTGCCAGTCTTAAGGGAAATGCAGCTTTTAATAGATAATTATGGTACTCATGCACTTTTTTTTCCTTTAATTATCTGTTTTCTGATTCATGTTAATTTATGAGCTATTGATACTATTTGTTTTCTCGTGTTTGCAGGACAGAATGCACATTACCTTCTGTCCATACTAGTTAAGCATCTTGACCACAAAAATGTCCTCAAACAACCTGACATGCAACTTCAAATTCTAGAGGTTACAACATCTCTTGCTAGAGATTCAAAAGTTGAGCCTTCTGTAGCAATACTTGGTGCAGTTAGTGATGTTATGAGGCATTTACGAAAGAGCATACATTGCTCACTCAATGATTCAAACATGGGAACTGAAGTTATAAACTGGAACAAGTACTTCAAAGAAGCAGTGGATAAATGTCTTGTGCAGTTATCACATAATGTGGGACCTTTTTCTCATTCTCGAGTAAAAATTATAGTATAGAAAATATTTTCTGGCATTTCGTACTTTGGGTTTTACTAATGTTTTTGTTCTTGTGAACAGGTTGGTGATGCCGCTCCAATTCTTGATGTTATGGCTATGATGTTGGAAAATATCACAAATATTACAGCTATAGCAAGAACTACAATCTGTGTTGTCTATCGCACTGCTCAAATTGTAGCCTCAATTCCAAATCCATCCTATCTAAACAAGGTAGTGATCATATTTATTAATTATTTTTTGTTGATGAACATTTCATAGTGTTATCTCCAGTATTTTTCTTTTCTTTTGGATTTACCCTTTTTATTTGATGTTTCTTTGTTTCTGTAGGCATTTCCTGAGGCTCTGTTCCATCAATTACTCCCAGCTATGGTACACCCTGACCATGAAGTACGTGTTGGAGCTCACCGTATCTTTTCTGTTGTTCTTGTGCCATCTTCAGTTTGCCCTCATCCATCCTCTACTAGGGGAGTAAAACTGAAAGCTTCCAGTATTCCAAGAACACTTTCAAGAACTGTCTCCGTTTTTTCTTCTTCAGCTGCCCTTTTCGAGAAGTTAAGGAAAGAGAAATCCTTCTCGAGGGAGAATGCATCTCTAGAGAACAAAGAAAATATTGCTAGTGAGGAGCAACTAGAAATCAGTCAAAATGAGATTCTGATTAGATTAAAGTCATCTTACAGTAAAGCATACAGTTCAAGAAGTCCACCGGTATCTTCTGAAGCAGACGAAAATCCTCTAAGCAATTCAAATACAGAATATGTGAGTATTTTGCTAGTTCCTCTCTAAAAGTACTCTTCTTTTCTTTCATGGTTAATACATATCTAGACATGACTATGAGGATATGGTCTTTCAAAGACCCTCTAAATACATGAAATCTTGAAAAGAAACGAACACATTCATGTCGAAGACATATGTGTATCTAACACTTTATATCCGATCCCGAGTAACATTGTAAGGTGGTACAAGACCTGATTGGAGCAGCAGTGACTGGCCCTTTGTACATATGCTTAAAACTTCTTGTAAAAGAATTGTTCAAATGACTAACCCTATGATTCATTTGATATTTGTTAAATTTGTGATCTATTTTTATGTGACTATCTCTATTCACCAAACCTCAGGAGGCCAATTCCCTACGGCTTAGTAGCACCCAGATCAGTCTCTTTTTTTCATCAATTTGGGCCCAGTCTGTCTCCCCTCAAAATACACCACAAAACTATGAAGCAATCGCTCATACCTACAGCCTTGTGTTGCTTTTCTCTCGAGCCAAGGTAATTCCTTAATTGATGACACCTGCAAGGCACTTCTTTGGCATGAGGTTGTGGTTTTGCAGTAACGTTTTTAACGTATAATTGGCAAAAGCATATTCTTTGCATCCCAAACTTAAATATTATCAAAAGGGTTTTTTTTCCACCCAAGTCCTTTAATCTAATTTATAATGCATAATTAGCTTCAAAACCAGGTATGGTAGTTCTATCTTGCCTCTCTTGGTTCATTAAGTAATACAATTTATGATGGCCTTGACGACAGTGGAGTATTTTAGGTTCTGCAGGAAATTGTCAGAGTAATTTTCAATTTTTTTAAAAGATCCATGAGGGTTTAACGTATTTAGAAAGAAAAAAAGGGGGAAATTAATGGAGTAGTTTTCATTTTGTCAAAAGGTCGAGAGGCACAACTTCTGAAAATTCAAGACTTAAAATTATGAGATATATCACCATATAACACTCCGCCTCACACGAAAGCCCAATACATAACCAAAACAAATAGGCTCAGCAAGTGGATAAGCGCATAGAGTCCCGTTTTTGTATGACATACAAAGTATGTATAAATCAACATTAGATGTTATTAAGTCAATGTATTGGTATAATTTATTGTTTAAATTACTTACTGGCAAGAAAACTTTTCTGTTCATTGTATCAATAGCATCTACAGCTATTCATTCTCTTTCTGACTTTTACTTTCTCAATTTTCATATTTATGGAATGCAGAATTCTAGTAATGAGGCACTTGTTCGTAGTTTCCAGCTAGCTTTTTCGCTACAAAGCATAGCCTTCAATGAAGGAGGTGAGTGTCCAAAGTTGTGGCTTCTACAGTGTCTGCTTCACCGTATCTTTCGCTTTCATGATCCCCTCTCAACAAAAAAAATAAATAAAATAAAACAAAAACTAAAGCATCGTGATATATCTTGCATGGAAATAACAAAATCATTACCTATTCAATCTGTAATTGTATTCAACCTTAGTCACATGCATTTAGTGTATGCATACATGGATGTCATCGAGGCTTTGTGGATTTGAAATGCAATAAGCTCTCCTAATGACTTAAAACCCTTCTACTTTATTTATTTTTTAATTAAATTTTAGGACAAGCATACAACCTAAAATTAATTGTCCGAAAGTGGGGAAGCCATTGTTATGGATTTTTTGCTCCGGTTACCCTGATTTAACGGATGTGGATTTGTACTTTACTACAATACTCCTCACTTGTAGGGATAACGGACCTATCATGTCACATGAAGTTTATGTGTAGGCTTAACGAACCCATCACCAAGGAGACAACAAATACGGGTAGTGTCTGCTCTGATTCCTTGTTAAACTTTAGGATGAATATCATACCAAAAACCAATTGTGCAGGTGGACTGGCTCTCGTTATATTTGTGTAGGTTACCTCCAATTAATAGATATGGGGTTCTGATGTAGTTTCATAGGAGTGAAACAACAAGTTTCTTTTCTTTTATTTAATAATAAGGAAAGAAAGATTGGAAGCTACTAATTTGATATTTTGTTGTCAAGGTGTCATCTATTTAAGTTGTACTTCCACTAATGCTGCAGGGCCACTTCCACCATCACGTCGTAGATCTCTTTTCACATTGGCAACTTCGATGATTCTCTTCTCATCAAAAGCATTTAATATTCTCCCTATTGCTGACTGTGCCAAGGCTGCCCTAACAGAAATAACGGTATGGAACCAATCATTCATGAAACCTTACTTGCTTTTCCATCCGGAATAAGGTTGAAGTTTCTATCTTTTCTATGCAAAACATTCATCCTTTTTTATTTCTGGATTTTGTAATGTATAATGGAGTGAATCTGACTGGTTATTTGGGTTTACAATATTTTATTTTCATCTCAAAACCGGATATCTTGTTTTGATGTCATGGTTCTATGATTATGAATAGGTTGATCCATTTTTGCGCTTAGTGGACGATCGTAAGTTACAGGCAGTTAACACTGGACTCGACCAGCCAACAAATGTTTATGGATCGAAAGAAGATGATACTTTGGCTTTAAAGACTCTCTCAGAAATTCAGTTACCCTCAGAGCAACATAGGGAAACCCTTGCTTCCGAGATTGTGAAAAGCTTGGGACACTTGTCAGAGGTAAATCATTTTATCCCAAATCTTCGAGAATCTTTGACCCTAATTCATCATCAAAGAACTATATTTTCTATTGTAATTACACTACACTAATCTTTGGTGACTATATGGCAGCCTGAATTGTCCAGTATACAGGCACGACTGTTGAGAGAATTCTTGCCTGACGATGTGTGTCCACTAGGTTCACAGTTTCCTACGGATGCTCCGCATAAAGTATATCAAGTCAGTGCTGAAGAGAATGAATTTATTATTAAGGAGGTAAATATCCTTGCACCACCTTCTAAATTTTATCTATCAATGCTTGGAACTCAAGTGATTTCTTTCGCAGGGAGATCTGATTTTGTCAATAGATGATGATGATGATGATGATGATGCTTTTGTAGAACCATTCGAAGGTCAAATCATGGATAATTCAGAGTTTTCCGGAGAAATTTCAAATCTCATGGATGTCAATCAACTACTAGAATCAGTAAGTTAACAATGTCATTCTTTTTTTTTTTTTTACTCTATTTGAAAGCACGAGAGGCACCTTTTAAAGAACAGAACATCTTCGGAACATTGATAACATGAGAACTGGTAATAGGCATCAAGCATAATGATTTTCTTTATCTGCACAGGTCTTGAAGACAGCGTATCAGTTTGGAAGAAGTTCCGTCTGCACTGGACCCAACATGTGTTACAAGGAAATCACCCGTCATTGCGAGGCACTTGTAACAGGGAAGCAGCAGAAGATGTCTCATTTGTTGAGTGCCCAACTAAGACAAGATAACATGACAAACCAGGTAACCTCTATAAGTCCCATGTCAATACGCATGCCTCGTTATTTCCAAATTCTGTTTTATCCCGTGCAAGAACTTTTCAGGTTTTATGACCCCTAAGAACACAAATGGCTCGAAAAAAGCTTCTAACACTCGTAACCAAACTTAAATTGCAGGCAGGCCCAATCGTTGAGCAAACTGGCAATACCAATCTATTCAAACAACCGGTGGGAACTCTTCCAATGCCATGTGCTACTGAGTACCATAATCATCCCCCGTTCTTCAGTTTACCAGCCTCAACTCCATATGATAACTTTCTAAAAGCTGCTCGTTGTTGATCCTATAAAAGTATACAGTTAAATTTTTTAGCAAAAGTTTCCAGTTACTGTTCCTTGAGGATGACAAAATTTCGGACTATTTTTGGTTCTTGGTATGTTTAGTATGTGGTTTAGATTGATTGAGTTTGTTACCATTTAGCATTTAATTCATTCATTTTTTTCCCCATTTTCCTTTCATTCTATGTGTAATTTGCAAGAGATCGCAAGAGTTTCCCTACTCTTCATCTTGCAAGTAATTTACTTTAGTTCTTATTCTTTAGCATTGTGATGGACTTGAATGTAAAAGTATAGACAAAATTTTGGAATATGAGAAACCATATTGTTACTTTATAGAAGAAATTCTTGTGTATTGTTTGATTTGTGGGACTTACCTTATTGTTCCAATTAAAGGTGTTCATGTGCTGGTGGGAAAATTTTCTTCCCTATCAAGGCTCGGGCTTATATGATCTTAGCTAGGGATGGCAAAATCCGACCTGATAGGTATTGGTTGGATCTTTTATTCTATACATAAAAAGAAAAACTATGTAGTATTGTACTGCCTACCTTTTCATTTGATTAGTATTCTATTTATGTCGTATCGCTGAGTATACTGTTTTTCTATTGGAATTAACATGTATTAGTATTGATATGTATCATTTTAAATTTATGAAAAATATTTAATGTATGTATATAAAAATACTTTCAAATGAATGATATTAAATAAATTTTAAATTTATAACATTCATGCACATGTCGATATACAATATTTTGATAAAAAAACTATTAAAAATTTAATATATTTTTATATTTTTTAATATTATTCATGCAATAATCGATGTATAATGTTTTGACCAATGCGACTAAAATTAAGTGAAACGAATTACTGTAATTGGTACTAACCAAATTAAAACGACTAAAATCAATATGGAACCAACTACAATGATTCTACCCTTCTTTACAAGACAATCTTATTTTCTAGAAATTAGCTAAAGAAATCTTATTTTCTAGAATAGAATAATTGCTCTCAAATGATTTCTTTTTCTCTCTTAAATGATCATATCACATTGAAGCAAGGGAAAGAATTATGGTAAAAAAAGCAGTTGAGCTGGTGAATAAATTGAGTTCTATAATTATATAATTTTTTAATAATTTATTTAATTAAAATTAAATCGACAAAAAATCCAACCAGTAATTCGTTTAAAAATATTCATCCAAAGAGAATATCCCACACATCACATGAACTTCACAAATACAGATACTGAAAGTAAAAGAGCCATGCATGCATTAAGGAAAATGAAATAACATCAATAACCATTAGAAAATGAAAATCATATAAATAAACAACAAAAAGAAAACAAACTTCAATTGAATATATGAACTGAAAGCATCATTCAAAACTAAAATTTACTCAAAAACTTGTGTTTGGAAGAGTCAAGACCAAGTGTTGACTACTTTGGGTCATGAACCTGAAGCTGAGTGGTAGAGTCAGAGCCACCATTGCAGCCGCCGCCACCGCAAAGCCTGGGATCAAGGTGGCGGTGGGCTTGAGGATTAGAAGAAGGTGGAGGATGGTAATATAATCGAGCAGTTTGTGGGCAATGGGAATGGAACCTGGTGACTACTCTAATCCCTACATCCAACAACTCTAGGTATTTCCCCATTGCACATAAGAAGAAGAAGAAGAAGAAGAAGAAGAAAAGTTGTTGTCGGGGAGGACTTGCACTCTTGTCGCTTGTAATAAATGGTATGCTAGTAAAAGAACCCTAGTAAGAGCCCTTGTTTAGTACATTTTAATTTGTATTTTAAATTAATCATTTTTTTTGAATAAATATTTATTTATATCAAAAGTTTTATTTAAATATAAATTAAATGTCATATATATATTTGACAGTGGCTTTGACCCAATTTTTTTTTATTTCACTTTGTAATTTATAAAATTTTAAATTAATAATAATAAAATTATCGTTGGCCCTTCAAAAATTATAAAATTTTAATTTAATCTTTTAAAAATTATAAAATATAAACTATTAAAATTATAAAATTATATTTTTACTATCATAAAATATATAATTTAATTATAATCTCTTCAAATATTTTCGACTTAGCCCCTAATTTATTGTCTATATATCAAATAATTATTCTTAAAATTTAAACTTATTTCAATTTTAATTATAACTTAATAAAAAAAAAATGAAAGCTTATTTAGATACAAATATTTGGATACGAAAATGTAGAGATTTGTTTAAATAAAATAATAAAATATAAATATCTTTAATATATTAAAAATTCTATCATGATTAGGATTTCGTACTCCCTAATCATTGCTCTCTTTTCCAAAGAAAGATTGCGTTCGTCGCGTGACTTTGACGTACGGCTTTGTACTTTTGTCACTCGCTTTTTTCTTTCTCTTTTGTTCTTTTCTCTTCCGATAACTTATTTTGTCCCTAACCCTAAGTACACGCTAAATTCACCTTCTGCCTTGATATTCGGTAAAAGAACATATATTTGGTCTTTTCTAGGCTGTAGACATTCAACATGGTTTTAAAAATTCTAACTGGCATTTTCAATTTTCGATACCGATTAGATTTCTATTTTGGGATTCAATAGGTTGAATTGAGAGTACAACATTGAATAATAATAAAAATAAAAGCATACCCTCTTTAAAGTTCTGTCGAGTCGCAACACTTTTTTGGGTCAAACAGTCCTCAACATTTAATTATTAGAAAAATAAAGTCACTGAAACTTAATCCAATTCCCTATGCATTCTTGATTCATCACCACCGCATATGTTTCTCTATGAGCCGGGTCAATTCCAAAAAATAAATTAAATTTTTCTAAACTTTCTTAAATATGAGTTTGACATAATTCATTTTAAAAAAGAGAATATAATACATTAAAAATATTAAAAGTATTAAAATAAATATTTTTCAATAAAATTAAAATAATTTAAAAATTTTTATACTTAAATAATATTAAAATAAAGGCAACATAATAAATAAATATTTTAAAATAGTAATAAATTTAATAATAAAAATAATTATATAATATTCAAATTATAATAATAAAATAGTAATAATATAATAATTAAAAGACATTAAAATAATGGAAAAACAACAACAAAACATTAATTTTCTTTTAGCAAATTCAGTTTCAATTGGGTTAAGCTTGAGTAAAAAAAATCTTATTTAAAGCCCAATTCATTTTTAAATAAATGTTATATTTTGTCTAAATTAATTTTTCGACTCTATATTTTTATCTAAATCTTTCCATATTTCAAACGAACTTTTGGGCAGAAGCGAACCCATAAACTGGTCATATACTCTTATTTTAATTATAACCGCTGTTATTTATTATAACTATAACCTTCTAAATTTATTTTTTAAAAAAGAAACAACCATCGTTTCCCTTTTAATCAAAACTACTTTGGGTTTTCATTTCACTGGGATTCTCTTCTTTTTTAAATTTAAATGTTCATCTCATTCAAAACTCTCACTCTCAATTGTTGCAGATTCTTTATTTCTTTCAGACGCTAATACGTCGTATGCTTTTTCAAATCTATCCATCTTCTTCAAAACTACTTCATTAATTTATTTTTATTTTGAGGTAGCAAACAAATGATAAAGGAGAGATGATGAAAGATAAAAGATGATTATAAAGACATCAATCGATGATGAAGAAACAAATTGAAACAGCAAAAAGAAATGAAGAATGATATTGTAAAACCGGTTGGGTACAAAAAAAAAGTCCACGACCGAGTTTTTTTTTTCATATTTGGACTGGTTGATTAGTTTTGGTTGAGTGTTTTTTTTTTTCAGAATTTAGCCCAAAACATAAAATTTGATTTTTTATCGGTTCATCCAATTCTTAATTTATAAATTGATAGCAGTATAATATCTTTTTGAGATAAATTTTCAATTCAACCAGTTCGACTACTAATTGATTTAGTTTAAATAACTATAGCTAAAAGAACTCAAATTCATAAAAATCAAAATTGAATATCATTTTAAATTCAAGATTAGACATAAAAATAAAGTTTGAGATAAGCATATAAATTATATGAGCTCAACTAATTGATATTTTTTCTTGAGCTTAATGTTTTAAAAGACTTAATCAAGCTCAAGTTGAGCTTATATTATAAGCACTTATTATTATTTTTATATGTATTTGATTATGACACACTTACAATATGAGTGAAAAATAAAATTATGTAATAATTTTATTTATAAAAATATTGATATAACTATTAAATGAGATTTTGATTGAATGATAAAATATAAATGTTAAAAACTATAAATACTAGAGTTTAATATTTTTATTTTTCTATAAAAAATATATTTAAAATAATAAAATTTACTTTATAAAATAAATATATTTTAATTATTACTCAATTGAATTAATGCTTAGCGACCATGAATGTTGAGTAAAAATATTAAAATATCGTAACTTTTTTATTTATGTGTACATATTATTAACTATTTGTAGCTTGTATTAATATTGAAAACAAATTTAGTTAGAGTTAGCTTTATATATACTAATCTATTCTAAGATGTTAGGTAATTAATATATCAATATGTATATATTCTTTGTGTTCTTCATATTATATAGTTCTTACCTATCGGTTGGCCCAGAATTTACCTGGATATAGCTAGTGCAAATATTAGTTGACCAACCTGCAAATGCCGGGTAATTCAAGCTACCATCTTAGAAGCTTGTTCTCATGCAATCTGCAACAAACAATGTGGGTAATATCAAAAATCCATTTCCTTAGACTATATGCTTAAATAGACTTTTACATTGTTGTATAGACTCGCCTAAATTGACTTATCTAAGTTAAGTTTAAAAGTTTTTCGCTTCGAATCAGTTGATTTTAATTTAATTTAATTTAAAATATTTTTAAAAATTTAAATATATAAATTTTAAAAATTATTTAGTGATATGAATAATAAAATAAATCTTAGTGTCAACTTGAGCTTTGAAATTTATTTTAAAAATTTAAGTTGCAGTCTAGCCGGGCAATAGATCTATACTTAAATATAATTCCTAAATTCTAATTAAATTATAATATATATCTAATCAGAAATTAAAAATTAAAACTCTTAGATAACAAAGATCACAAGGAATTAAGCTCGACTTGATCCCATGAGGTTAAGTATTACTTTTAATATTTAGAAAACTAAAAATTATTATATTTATAATTAAAATTTAAGTTAAAATAATAAATCCAGCCAAAGTTTAAAAATCTAGGTTAAATCAGTAGTTTTGGCCTCCACTATCTTCAAATTTAAAATTTATTTGTTTATTTTAATTTAACACAAATTGATCCTCTACTTTCAAAATGTCTAGTCTAAATATGATTAAAATACTGACTTGAAAGTGTTATAAGATAAAAATTCACCGTTGAAATTTAACTATTTGAACTAATTAATAACACTATAAAACAGAGATCAATAACTGCCAAATTAAGGTTTAGGACTAAATCCCAAAATTAAGCATGGTAGAAGGACCAAAAAATTTTGACCAAAAAATAAAAAAATAGCATAAAAATCAATATTAATTAATATTTTTTTATAAACAAAATTAATTAATAGTTTTTTTTTAAAACAAAAATTAATTAATAGTTACCGTGTAAATATAAGGATCTTTTTGCCCTCCAGTTCCTGATCTTTTCACTTCTTCCTTCTTTAACAACCTGCATACAAATAATTTTATATTAGCAAGATCTTCCACCGTTAATTTGTCAAAGTTCTATGATCGACGGCACAGATTTTACCAAGTTGATACACCGATCAAGTTTTCTAGACGCATTTCAAGCCGTTAGATTTTAAATAACTTCGTATTTTACAAAGACTGAGATTTTCTGTGCACCTAACAAACTTACTAAAAATAAACACGATGAGTACCGTGGTGACACGTGGCGAAAAGAGGAAAAGGACAGGAGTGTACATTCGAAGTGCTTTGCTAGTGTCTGGACTGTCGCCGAGCATTCGACGGATGTTAACCTCAGCGAAGCAGCCGCCGGATAGCAATTTCAAAATGGCTTCGGCTCGGCAGCGCATGTGATTGGAGCCGCCGATGCGCCTCTTCCTTTGTATTTTCTCTGCTTTGGACGTCTTACTTTTAGGTTGGCTTTGCGCGCTTGAGATGCCGCTTGAGCTGCTCGACAAGCACGATGTCGTCTCAGCCGTGGCCATGTTTCGTGAGATTAATGGCTTGAAGGATGATGTTTTCCGGTCATCGGAGCTCCAGCAGATCTTCGAGCGTCTCCTTTTCACCACCTGCGAGAGTTCATAGAATTTAGAATAAAAAATGAAAGTTGAAAAATTACAAAGAAACTTGAACTGATCGTGGAGATATATTGAATCGAAATTTGAAATTCAAAATCCAACGAGAGTGAAAACTTAAATCAAAGGCACATAATCAAGAGTAAATTGAATATTATTGCAATCAAAGCATAATAAAAGGAATCATATACGATGCTCAGAGAAAATAAATTCAAATTAATTAGTAATTGCAAAAGAAGAAAAGTTGACGTAAACATTGAAGAAACTACAACAGCTTGACGTTTGAATTTAAAAACAAATTGAGAGAAATCGAGATCGATCTCACTTGGTTGAATTTTGAACTATTATCTCAGAGTGAATGATCATACCACAAAATTCTTGCTAAACCATTACGTTTTCAGATGCTGGAAATACAAGTCAAATTCAGCATCTCAAATATCATCCAAACACTATACCAAACAGAGTATTGAAGCTCAAGCAACTAAAACAAGAAGAATCAATTGGATTTGATAAAAACTTAAGAAATTGAAGTAAAACAAACAAAAACCAAAAAAATACAGCGAAAAGAGGAGAAACAGAGTAAGGCAACGAAACCTTGAGCTTGATCTCATGGCAACGAGCCACGGCTGCGATGATCCGTAGCTTCTGTTGCTTACGTGAAGATAACTGATGGCTCGTGAGAGAGGAACTGCAGGATTCGGATTCATTCGAAGGCATCAATCTCAACTTATTTTCTTTGCTCATGCTTGTTTCTCCTTTCGTCTCACCATCACTACAACCGATTGTCAACCTTTTCAAAAAAAGAAAAAGAACAGCAAAGGTATCATGGAAATGAAATTCAAAAAAACAATTGATCTAGCATTTGAATAATTTTTCGTTGAATTTTACTTTGGAGGTTGAGTGGAAAGGAGGAGAAGAGCTGAAGCCACAGTTCGTTCGACCGGGGATGGAAAGGTAGCCATGTTTGAATCTTGGCGGGGCTGGTTTAAATTTTTGAATCTTTTTTTTCTTCCTTCTAAAATCACTCAAATCTGACCCTTTTGATAATGTGCGAGTTTAGAGAAAGGTTGTAGAGCTATTTTTAAGTTTATGTTAGTGCAGTTTAGTTAAAGAACTTTAAAATTGTGTTGGTATTTTTTTTTTTAAATATTACAAAGTAGAAAATAAATACATTGAGTGACCATAAATATTAAATTATTACGATACGAATTATTTGAATAATCATAAAATAGAATTAAATAAACTGGAACTAGACTCGTATCAAATTATTACAATATGGATTGCTCGAGTAATTGCAAAATAGAATTTAAAAAATTAAGTTAAACTAAAACCCACATATAATAACTGCACATGGTGAAACTCAAAAATGCTATATATAATTATATATACATGGTGTAGACCTAAGATCTCCGCCTTTGCCAACAAAGTCAAGGCTTTATTGGTATGTTGATATTCTCTTATGCGTGTTTATGTTAGTTCGTTTAAATTAAATGGACTTGTAATTCTTAAACATTAGACCAATATGTTCATGATAATTAAAATTTATTTATAGATAATATATGGTTACGGGAGGTGGGATTCACTCTTGCAAAAGTTTTTAAAATGTTGTCCGAAGAACCGACGAACCCCTCAATGATAGAGGTATTATATTTGGTTTTATCTATAGGTTTTATCTCCCAACTCTATGAAGAGCCCTCAAAAGGTTCACAAGGTAAGAGCACCTCTTCCACCAAAAAATTGTGAGCATTTAACTTTGGTAGGATCTAAACCCATGACCTATATATATAGGGTAGAGCAATTTTTTATTTAAAATAAAACGACCCATTTTTTCACTTTCGTTTTAGTTTGGTGAGATGCGTTGGACAATTTTGACATGAATTTAATCAGTTAATTTAGTTAGGTATCAATTTTTTAACCCCCAAATTGAATCCCACTTCGTGAATCCGTTGAGAGCTCTCCACGAAGTTGGTAGGTAAAAACCTAAGGATAAAATCAAGTATAGACACCTTAAACACAACAATTTCACTGTTGAGGGATCTCTTGGCTCTTTAAGCATCACTTCAAAAATTTTTCCTAGAGTAAGTTTAATCCCCCTTCAATAATATACAAATAAATCGAGATAAATATTAAACCATAAATATATTTCTTAATTTTTACCTATAATATGATTAAACATAAATATTAATAATTATATTATAAATAAAATTAAAATACAAACAATAATAATTATTGATAATAAATGATGTGACTTATACTAACATGGGAGTTATAATGCATGACATTAACTAAAAATTTATAAACAATAATAATTATAGATAATAAATATGTGAATTTTAAATTAGCATCAAAATGGATTTGAAAATATCAACAATATCTTTAAATGAATATCAATGGACGAAAGTTTAAATTAGCATCAAAATAGATTATCGGATAAACTTTAAATGAATATTAGTTTATTTATGATTATAAATGAATTTATAAAAATATTTTATTTTGTTCAATTTATTTAATAAATGAATTTCAAAATATCATTTCATTTCGATTCTAAAATCAAATTTTCAATGAATTGCTCACTAAACATTCTATTAATTTACACTCATTCTTAGTAAATTACTTATGGCTGACTTTGAGTGTTTCCTTAATTATCTCGAAGCTCGTTTTATCGTAAGATTTTTTTTCGAGTACAAATTCGGTAAGGGTCAATGGAACTTGAGCCTTAATGGATGTTGCAGTTTTAAGAGAAAAAAATAAATTCAAATATTAGAGACAATATTATTAAGAAAAGTAATTATAAATCTCAAATATAAATTATAAAATGGATACGAAAGATAAAAAAATCTGTGAATTTTACTCTTAATTGTTGTGAATTTTTCTTATTTTGATAATTTAAGCCATTTAAGATGAGTCGGTCGATGGTAGAATGTTGCTCCTTTCTCTTTGGTTGAGCTTGTTGAGATCATATTTGTTTAAATTAGATTGGGTGGACTAAAACCAATTAGGGCATCAATCCAGAAAAATTTATTGGATCGGTTGATCTCGAAGTTGGTATGAACAAATTGAACTAAGTGGTTCAATTAATTGAACCATTTAAAAAAAAAAAAATAATTATAATTTATTTAATTAAATTAAACAAATCAATAAATTAATGAGCTGACCAGTTCAACTATCAATTTGGTTATGAAAACTGTACTAGTAATGCCTGGTGGGGACGGTGAGGGCTCTTTGTGCTGTTTGGTCGGAAGTGGGCCCTTGTTTTGTTTGGGCCTGTCCGGTCCCATGGTTTCGACCTTAGTTATCCATTTCATAACTGAAATGAACGTACATTACCGAACAAATGGAAGAAAAAGACACAAGCTAAAATCATAAGATGACCAGTGCATTTTGCCCAAAATAACAACTTCGCCACTCCCTCGAGCTCTCACAAATATTTTCCCACCATCCAAACAGTAACCGAAACAGAAGGAAAAAAAAGAACCTCTAATCTCGCTTCACCATGATAATTTCATTCAAGCAATTCTCTGTCTCACATTTTGCAAATCTCAAAAACAATTCTAAATAATAATGTTTATTATTAGATAAAATTTGGAAATAAGAACTCACCCAACGCTAAAAAACTGCAATAATTAACCTTTTTTTAATAAAAAAAATTTCCAGCTCTGTTTTCTTCTGTTTCTCCCCTTCTTCATACTCAATATCTCTCTGTCAAGGTATCTTTCCTTTTGTATTTATGTTTTTTTTCTCTTTTTTCTGTGTGATAAAGGGAAAGGTCATTGATTTGATATTCTTTTTCTTTTAGATTATAACTGATTTGGATATTCATTTTGTTCCTGTTTGATTTTATGTTTGTTCTTCTGGGTATGCTTTATTTTGTCATCATTTTAATGGGCTTTGTTTCTTTTTCTCTAGTTTTTTAAATCATGTATGATACTGGTGTCAACTTTTCATAACTTTCTCGTACAGTTTTTTTGTCTTTAAGCTTCTTGTTAAATATATTTATATATCGTTAAAGCTAGGGAAATGATTTGATTTCTTACTGTTAATGAGCATTATACAGATAAGGAAACCTTAGCTTTCGTTTTGAATTGTTGTTGATGTCAACTTTTCATATTTTTCTCGTAATTTTAATGCATTACCGCGCTATTGCTAAAAATCCTTTGATGCCTAGCGAATTTCAGTACAATGCTCACTCAGAGTGCTTATTATGAGTGATTTCTAGGATGCAGTAACGGCAGAGGCGTAGCCGGAAAATTGCTTTGGGAGGGGTTAGAAACGAATCTTAAATTTTGGGGGAGCCAAAGTGAATTTTACCATTATATTAATGTATAATTTCATAAACTTCAAAGGGACTAAAAGACATATTTACCATTTTGGGGGGCATCTACGCCCCAGCATGGCGGTTTGAGAAAGATTGAAGAGGGTATTGTCTAAGAACTTGGAACAACTGCAAACAAATTTTGGGACTAGGCTATCGTAGGGAAAATGGTTCTTTGTTATTTTAGACTTTTAGTACGAAAATGATGGATTATTGGTTTAAGGAATAGGACAATAGAGGAGTTTATCGATTTCTGAATCATACGACGTTGGTAAACCAGTGCATATAGGGTATGATGATTATTTTTACTTTAATGAAAAATTCTGATTGTAATGCTAATTATGAGAACATCATCTTGATGTTTTGAACCCTGCAATGCTAGCTGCATGGACAGAACATACGGTTCATGTTTATTCAAGCTGAAAAGTTGCTATTTATATAATTGTCTTTTTGCAATTTGTTAGGCTACTTCCATTTTTTTTTTTGATAAAGGGATCATTGTATAATGATCATGCAGTTTGTGTGAAATTTCTTAATACTGGACCATGGTAGAACTTATGTGCTGCCTATATTGGCTTGTTGATGAAGATTGTGAAAAGCTAGGACTTATTTCTTTTCGAATGATGCTGCTATCAAAAGGCAAACTTATTTCTTTTGTTTTCTGCTTAATAACAATTTTGGGAAATAGGAACATATTTTTAGACTGCTTAAAATGTTGTAAGCATTGGTTAAAAAGGTTGTCTTATTTTTAATTTTCACTGCAAATTAATTTTTTTTCCTTGCATGACCCGATACCTGTATTTTCTCTTGTAAGTTTCTTACTTCCAGACTGCTGAAGGTTCGATTCTCGTGTTGAGCTATACAATTTTTGCTTAAGGAACACTGACGAAGAAAAACTCTGATAAATGTCTAGCTCTGTAAAACTTTTGGATCCTGCATTTCAAGGAGCGGGTCAGAAACCGTATCCTTAAAATGAAGGGCATATAAGTTGTGAAGTTATGTACTTTTTTTTTTTTACATTTTCTTTTAATATATGAGTATATTGTTGTTTTTCTTTCTTTTCTTTTGATAAGCGGGACTGGAATTGATCACTAAGTTCTTTTCATCTTCTTCTAACCACAGCAGGAGAAAGAAAAAAGATACTACAAATGCTTTCTTTTCTTTTTAAGATGTGTGCTTACGTTGCTTATATGTCCCAATAATTTTTTACCTTAAGGCTGTTGCACTTGACATCTTGTAGCGGGATTGAAATCTGGCGTATTGAGAATTTTCAGCCAGTTCCGTTGCCAAAGTCTAACTATGGAGAATTCTACATGGGGGATTCTTACATTGTCTTACAGGTGCATTCTCTCTCTCCCTCTTGCTCTCTCTTGTGTGGATGAATCATATAACGTGAATCATTGCCCCTTTATTTTTGTGTCTCATTTGCTTTCTCTCTATATTTATTTTGTAGACAACACCTGGCAAGGGTGGTTCAAATCTGTATGACATACACTTCTGGATCGGGAAAGATACCAGTCAGGTGTGCTTTTGCTTCATTTTCTTTTACTTTTCTTAGTTTGTTGAGGATTTAAATGTACCTCCAAACGAACTAAAACATCATTTGTGATGGTGTCGGCACGTGCAGGATGAAGCTCTAATAGCTGCTATTAAAACTGTTGAGCTAGACGCAGTACTAGGAGGGCGTGCTGTGCAGCACAGGGAACTTCAAGGTCATGAATCTGACAAATTTTTGTCATACTTTAAACCTTGCATTATACCACTGGAGGGTGGTATTGCTTCGGGATTTAAAAAGCGTGAAGAAGAGGAGTTCGAGACACGGTTATACGTCTGCAGAGGAAAACGGGTTGTGAAATTGAAGCAGGTAGCAGAGTCTCTTTACATAAGAATGATTGATGAATATGGATAAAAAATAAAGAAAGAAAGAGAAGGTTCATGAATTAATTGTAAAGTTTTTAACATGAGACCTATTGTAGATCTCAGAAAATACCATTTTAATTATGACGGTGCAGGTTCCTTTTGCTCGGTCTTCACTGAACCATGATGATGTATTTATCCTGGACACTCGGAATAAGATTTATCAATTCAATGGTGTAAATTCTAATATTCAGGAAAGGGCGAAGGCATTGGAAGTTGTTCAGTTTTTAAAGGAGAAGTATCATGATGGTACATGTAGTGTTGCAATTGTTGGTAAGGATGCGTTGATTTTCTCTACTTCTCTAGAAGTATTAATTGAATTGCGTGCAAGGTTTATTGATTTAGCTGGCACTTTATCAAGCTTAACTTGTATATGCATAAATGCATTCACCTTGCCAGAGGATGGGGAATTGTATACTCGGTCAAACTCTGGCGAGTTCTGGGTCCTCCTTGGTGGTTTTGCTCCATTAAACAAGAAGGCTACAGCTGAAGATGATGTTATTCCAGAGACTACTTGTACTAAACTTTATAGGTAATTCTGTAATTGTGTCTTCTGTTTATTCTGCTACCAGTGAAATGAAGATTTTGGCACGCCTAAAATTTTGTTGAAGTTAGAAGCTAAGACAATGCACGCTAGTCATATGTTGGTAACAGTACTTTAGTTTCTTAGTGATTGCAAGAAAATTAATAGGCCTGTAGCCCCAACCTCTTGCACTCAGATAACATTAAGCAATCAAGCCAAGAAACTGTTCACCGGTCTGGAAAACATTCATAACTTCCTTTATTCTTTTCATTGCTGCAAGACCGCATCAAATGTTCTTTTTATGTACTTGAAATCCTTAAGCTTCCTCATATTTCACTTTTAATATATTACCTTTAATATAAAAATTCTTGAAATGAAGCCGTCCTTTTCAGGCTAATATCTACCCATAAATCTCAACCTGTGAACGTGTGAAACCTTGTAAGTTTACAAGCAACCAACTCTAAAACTGTCATCTACTTTTCAAAGTCAAAAACTCCTTTTTAGTTTTATCTAATCTCCTAAACATCATATGTTTCTCACATGTTCTTTTGGAATTCCTACCTGTCATTTTTATTCTGCCAGAAATCTAAAATCAGATTCTTTAGTGTGTTATCAAGAATGTTATGACTTGTACTGAAGTCATGAGGCAGCATTAAAGATAAGGTTTAAATTATTTAGTTCATACACTCTAAATCAATTGTTGTATTTATTATTCAAAAAGTAAAGGGGAAAAGGATATTTTGAGCGGATATGATAAACCTTCTTATGTAGAACTATTTTAAATTGTTTGCTAAGAATTTTCATACGGTCATCATTATTATTTCTGATATAGATGAACTGAACTTTCTTTGGTTAGATACTTGTTTTCTGGTAGAGCATCTCTTTAGGGGCATTCTAAATGAGTAGGCACCCCTGATTGAAGTTGTTTAGTTAATATTAGTTTATTATTACCATTGTTTTTAAAGGTATATGACTTTGTTAACTGATAATTTGGAATCATCTTGTTCCTGTAGCATAACTGATGGTGAGATGAAGCCTGTAGAAGGTGAACTATCAAAAGGCCTTCTCGGAAACAACAAATGCTATCTACTAGACTGTGGTGCTGAGGTTTTTGTTTGGGTTGGACGAGCGACACAAGTAGAGGACAGAAAAGCTGCCAGTCGAGTTGCTGAGGTATAGCTAGACTCAGCATTCATTTCTTCATTATTCTCATTCCTAATCTTTTATCTCCAGGACTTTGTTACTGGTGAGAATAGAGCAAAAACAGCACGCATAACCCGTGTCATCCAAGGCCATGAAAACAATTCATTCAAGTCCAAATTTGATTCTTGGCCAGAAGGGTCTACAGCTCCTGGTGGTGAGGAAGTAAAAGGAAAAGGAAAAGGAAAAGTAGCCGGTAGGACCCCTTAAACAAGTCACAAATAACATATTTTGTGGTTAACTTTATTGAATGGAGTTTTTCTACTGCTAGCTTTTCTGAAGCAACAGGAGTTGGGGCCAAGGGAACAATTAAAAGTGTTCAAGTAGTTGAAGAAGTTCCAGCTTTGCTTGAAGACGGTGGAAAGATGGAGGTCGAGTGAATATTCTGCTTTTAGTTGGTTTTTGGTATTGGACTTGAAGACACTATATATATGAGTATGGTGTTGCTTGTTTTTCAGGTATGGTACATTAATGACGGTGCCAAGCTGCCATTGCCAGAAGCTGATTTTGGTAAATTCTACAGTGGAGACTGCTACATTGTGCTTTATTCCTACCACTCAGCTGAAAGGAAAGAAGATTACTTTCTCTGCTGTTGGATTGGAAAGGATAGCATTGAGGTAATTTACACAGTTCCTAGTTGGGTTGGAAACAACTCAAGTAATATACCCTTTCTGTCATTTTCAAATTTTTGTTCATGATAGACCTGCCTTCCACCTGACAATTTGAAACAGTGGATTTGATGTTAAATAACACAGACTAGAGTGCTGCCAAGGTGATCTCCTCATTATATTAGTGCCTCCCCCTAAAACAAAATTTAGAAGTTGACTTCTAAATTTCGTCCAAATCATAAACTTGGACTGCTAATCTGGATTCGGGATCCACATAATTATTCTCTTTTCAGCTGGTTGACTCTATCTAGGCAATCTCAGGCATGATTGATTTAGTCCCTAGACGATCTTAATGCACCTGCAAATTGAACCATTGATGGAGGGTAGAAATTTTTTAGCAACTATCGGATTCTCTAAATGTAAGATCAGGCTTTGTAAACAGTGAACACGCCGATAAATGCATATAACAATAGTGCATCACTTCAGTTTAAGTCAAGAATAACTGAGGACAAGTAAAAAATAGGGATCCTATTATAATTTCGATTGCTACAATTGATGCTGGAACTGGTTTGTCTTTAGGGGAGTCTCTAATCTGGACGCATTGCAATGGCTATGAACAGTAGGGAGAATTTCTTCATCGCACAAAATAGAACAACTATTGTCTGGGAATTAAGATTACTGACAATTAAACAAATAAAAGAAGATAAATTTAAGAAAATTAAGGCATAGCTCCACACCCATTCTGGGAACTGACAGTATCACCACAGTACCCATTTTACCCTGAAGATAACACTTACAACAAAATTGAAAAACATAAAATCTCTTACATGAAATTTAAAAAGAAAAAGGAATTGGAAAGCTCCTATAGTTTTTCCCAATGAAAATGAGCATCAATCACTGAATCTCTGCTGGTGACCTAGAGTATCTCTTATTTTTTGTTTATAGATATAATATTTTACTTTCTTTTTCTTCTTTTTTGCAGCAAGTTCCCTTTTCTTGTCAATGTTATTATTTGATAATTTTAACATATTCCTTATAATCTATTGTTCTTCATATGGTGCATTCTTTTCTAGCATATATAGTGGTGACAGTACCTACATTGTTCGGCATGTTCTCTGCTTTGGCTTTATACTTTTCCCATTTGTAGCTCCCGTCCTTCATTTTCTTTGCATAGAAGAGAGAGGTGGTTGTGTAGTCACATTGTTAACGTGAAGGACTTAATTATAGTGAGACTCATTCTTGCTAAAAAGTTTTACTTTCTAAAAATAAGTATATTTCTCAATTCAGGAGGACCAAAAAACGGCTTATCAGCTGGCTACTAAAATTTCTAACTCATATAAGGGGAGGCCTGTTCAGGTATCATATTTAATTTGGCTGATTACCATGATTCTAATGCTTTTGTTTCTAATAGATGCATCTTGCAGGGTCGAGTGTTCGAAGGTAAAGAGCCACCCCAATTCATCACACTTTTTCAACCTATGGTGGTCCTTAAGGTATTCAATTCTCCCTCAAAGTTTTAGAATCTCATTACCAATTTCCTGGAAGTTTTTTATTTTAAATTGGAGGTTATCGACCAATTTTCCTATGAATCCTATTTAGGGTGGTCTAAGCGCTGGTTACAAAAAGAGTATTGCTGACAAAGGCTTGACGGATGAAACCAACAAAGCAGATCGTGTTGCTCTATTTCGCATATCAGGAACCTCCACACACAATAATAAAGTATTGCAAGTTGATGCGGTATGTTTGGTTGGTTTTAAACTTCCAATGCATGAATGTGTTTTCATATAACTTACATTCAAATGTCTAGTTTAATTTTGTCTTGCATGCCACTACTTTTAGATGCTAATATTTCCTGTTGCTACCATATATTGCCTTTTTTCAGTTTGCAGTGAGGAGTTGGTAGTTTAACTTTTCTTTGATTTTGAGAAATTTGATTGAAATTTATGACTTGTACACATGTAAACTATAGTTATGACTTGTACACATGTAAACTATCTGTTTTATTATCTGAAGTTGTGGGGAATTATGTTGTTTCATTGTCAAAGTCATGCATGAAAAGACCGTGGTAATATGATTGACAGTGTTCTTTACCATGAATTAACTTGTCTAGTTGAATGTCATGTTGCTTTTGCTATCGTTTTACTAAATTTTAAGCTAATTTTTATGTGACATTATCCAAGTGATCTCACTCTTAGTTCTCATTTCTCATGAGAGAAATTGGGTTGCTAGCTTTGTTGCAGAATTAATGACATAGAATACTGAAAATGCTAGATGAAGATTTTTATTATTTGAGAAAGTTTTAACTTTATGAGTGTCAAACCAGTTGATGTAATCAATTAGGACGCAACATAGAGAAGCCTAGACTTCCCTTCATCAAGGAAACTTGATGTGGTTCAAAACTTGTAGGCCTTATAACTAAAAGAGGCAGCTAAAAGAATACTCAGTTAACTCAAGAGATGGGAATATGAAAGACGTGGGATTGGTTTAAGTGTCCCTAACCTGTTTGTGGATGTTGAAGGACAGAAAGGGACCAAAAGTGCAAAATTTTTCTCCCTCCATTATCTTACTAATAGCAAGATACAAGCTACACCTATGTGATCAAATGTGCAGTAATGACTGTATTCCTGCAGTGTGTTGTTGTGATGCCTTCAGCAAGGTTACCTATTCTTTTTATATCCTAACAGCAATACCTCCTTGTGCTTACAATTACTGTTCAGGTAGCAACATCTTTGAACTCGGCAGAATGTTTCCTCCTGAAATCTGGATCTTCAATTTACTTATGGCATGGAAACCAAAGCACCCGTAAACAGGAGCAATTAGCTGCTAAAGTTGCCGCATTTTTGGAGGTATATTCTTTACAGAAAGTTGTTTACTTTGGGATTCAAATCAAAGTGACACAAGATTAAAAAGTTTATTTACAAACCAGGTGATGACCAAAAAGAGTTACGGTATAGCATCTAGGTTCCTACAGAGTATTATAACAGGGATATATGCCTATATATCTTGTATCAATTAAATGGAAAGATTTAATTTTATAAAATGATTATAGTTCTTTTGAGTTGAATGTTGCAGTTACGTGTTCATTTGGCCAGAGTTCTTTAACTGATTAGACCTGTTTCCTGCTTTTTAAGACTTATTTATATAGGTATCTGAAAGTTCCCTTTCATTTTTTTACTTTTATTCTCCTCTGGATATATAGTGGGACAACTTAAAATATACTCAAACACTTGGTTCAGTTTCATCTTTTGCATAACGTCTGGCTTTAAGCTTGTGATTTGCAATTAATTATAAAATCAATAGTAGCAATGCCTAAGTCTTTCACACAACTCTGTCCGCCATGTCAATGAATCATCTAATAATCTTTCTTTTCATTTAGCCTGGAGTTGCTCTTAAGCGTGCTAGAGAAGGGAAAGAGAGCAATACCTTCTGGCTTGCACTTGGAGGGAAAAAAAGTTATACCAGCGAAATAGAATCTTCTGAGACCATCAGGGATCCCCACTTGTTCACATTCTCTCTTAATAAAAAAGGTTTGTTTGTTCTCATTCTCTCTTAATAAAAAAAGGTTTGCGTCTTATTCATAAACGTGTTTTGCTTTATTTTCTAATTTGGGCTCTAAGACTTTTTACTGCTTCCCTCAGTTATTAATGAAGCATATTACCATTCTAACTGTTATTTCCATGATTGTCTGTTTCCACGTGGACGCCACAGGAAAGTTTGAGGTGAGTTTATGTAACTGAAACAAGTTCCTACATGTATCCAGTGTCTTCAATATGTAGTTTACATTATTTTTTGCAGGTGGAGGAAGTCTACAATTTCTCTCAGGATGATCTCTTGACAGAAGATATTTTGATACTTGACACACGTGCTGAAGTGTTTGTTTGGGTTGGTCAATGTGTAGATGTCAAAGACAAGGAAAATGTTTTCAAAATTGGTCAGGTGATGAACAAACATTGGTTCCTTTGTCATGTTATTGTTCTGATATGCTCATTATTCATTTTGGAAGTTTTTTTTTTTTTTGCAGGAATATATAGACAGGGCTTCATCTCTATATGGTTTGTCTCCAAAGGTTCCACTTTACAAAGTTACTGAAGGAAACGAACCCTGCTTTTTCACAACATTCTTTTCATGGGATCCCAACCGAGCTACTGTATGTTTGTCCCTGAATGGAATTTTTTTACTCTATCCTTTACTGTCACTTCGTTTATTGTTAGACCACTTTTGTCTTTATCAACACAAGTTGTATTCTCAGCTTGTCTATGCAAAACAGAGTTGAGAAAATGCCACCCTTATGGTTTAAACCAGTTCCATCCTTTTTATATGATGAAATGTTTGAATGTAATTTTGTTGTAGAGCCTGTGTAATAATTTATCAGACCTTTACCTTCAAATATAATATTAAGCGGCTATTTAACTAATGATGGAAATGAAAGAGGGAGTTGACTAGAATGAGCATTGGTTTTAAGAAAGCACCATTGAATTATTAAAAATTTTAATTCATGGTATTGAGAGATTCTTTTGTCTTGAATAACATCACTGTTACCTTACTGTTGTCACTTGCAGTGTACCTCAAATGAGAAAAAGTACCAATACTTCTATGCACACTGAAAATCTTATTGTACCTATGTTGTTTCTTTGAATGCTAAAAGCTCTTCAACTAACACGGTTCATTGTTCCTTTCAATTGTGTTGCCTTCAACTTCCTCTGTTTAATATTTATACTTAGATGTTCTCTCTGGAACACAGGTGCATGGAAACTCATACCAGAAGAAGCTGGCATTGCTCTTTGGGCCAAGCCAAGTTGAAGAGGTGAATTCTTTCTTTAATTCACATGAAGTTGAAATTTTCGCTTGATGAAGTTTATCAAGTGAAATTCGGTTCCTAAAATTTAAATGGGAGTTAATTTGCAATTGCAAGGAACATAACTTATTGAAGCAGATTTTGTTTCGATGGAACAAAACCTGTTATAACCCGTATTCCTTCTTTAATGCGTTAAAAGCTTTTAGTTTCTTATCCATTGTGGACATTAAGGACCATTTTTCTATTAGCATTTTGTTGCTAACTTAATTCATAAAGAGGAAATTTCTCGGCATTATGCCCAAAGCAAAGTTTTAATATGAATTTCTAATATTATCTGCTACAGATGACACTGAATTTTAGTACCGGCTGCCCCTTAGTAGTAGCCTTTGGTCCTTGTAGTCTTTGTTGGTAAATTAAGACAGTGATATTAGATCTTATGTGAAGACAGTCATGCTTTTTCTCTTAAAACGAAAATACTCGTTTGCTAATCTGGTTCTCCTATAGTTGGAAGCTGTGCTGCCGAAGCAGGAAAAGACCACTGGGAACCAAGGGGCTCCAACTCAAAGGGCTTCAGCTTTAGCTGCCTTAACTTCAGCATTCAATAAATCTCCTTCCAAATCACCCCCTTCGGTAATAAACTGCTTATGCCAATAAATGATGATACTTGTTTACTAATCCAGTTCCCTGATCGTTGGAATCATGCTGCCAAGACAGGAAAAGTCCACTGCAAACCAAGGGGGCCAACTCAAAGGGCTTCAGCTTTAGCTGCCTTAACTAATGCATTTAAATCAGCTACTCGCAAATCATCCACTGTGGTAATAAACTTCTTATGCCATTAAACTCTTTTTTTGTCTATGTGTATGTATGCGCGCGTGCGTCAAAATCTAATATTGTTTTCTTACACGGTGATTATGACTGAAGTTCGTTTTGCCTGTTTTCTCAAGAATTCAGACCATTCATTATAGTGTACATTGCTTTCAAGTTTAACATACTTGATATGCACCATTATTGCCACCTAGGAACGCACCCCTTCAAATCAAAGTGGATCTACACAAAGAGCTGCAGCTTTAGCAGCTTTAGCAGCTTCATTTAATCCATCAGCAGAACCCAAAACCTCAGCTCCAAAGCCTGTCAGGTCTAATCCGGGAGGATCTCAAAGAGCGGCAGCCATAGCCGCTCTTTCCGCAGTTCTTACTGCTGAAAAGAAGAAACAATCGCCTGATGTATCACCTTCAATATCCACTAGCAGCACTCCTGCAGTAACCTCCCCGCCTAGTAAGAACACTTGTACTCTTTCAACAATCTTTTTTGGAATCATTGAATTCAGCTGATCCACAAGTATCATTTCAATGTAGCAGCTGATGCAGACTCAAGTGAAGTGAACCCTTCTGAGGCTGATGATTCTGTAGGGGTTGCCAAAACCAATAAGGAAGACTTGAGTGAATCGAATCCTTCTGGAGCTGATGATTCTCAAGAGGTTGCTAAAACCAACAAGGAAGATTGAAAACCGAAGGACGAGACAGAGCAGAATGAGAATGAGCATTAACCTCCACCGGTTTGCGCACTTCCTTCGAGGTTCGCCTTCTAACTCGCCACCACTTCGCCGGGAAATCGATTTCATTTGGTATATAATATAATAAGAAGCTTGGATTGCACTGTCTAAGGTCTTTTGCATTTGTCATTTTGATAAATTCAGTTGTGGTTAGTTTCCATATTGATTGTGATGTTGCTTCAAAGAGTTTTTATGTATTTATTCAAGTTATTTTGCCCATTTCCTTTTAGTTTCACTGCATTTTTAAGGATCGCTCACACATAGGCCAACATTCTTGGATTTCTTTGGCAATGTATCTCATATGTCTTCTCTGGGTTTAATTCATTCAAAAGTGGGCTGCTTTAACTTATATGATATGATTTGGAGTAAGAGTACCACGAAGGCCTTCTACTATGACCCTGGTTGCATTTTGTCTATCCTATTAAAAAGTAGGCAAATCAGTTTATATATTTTACATCAAAGAGCAAACACGTCCTTCAATTAAAAATTCTATCCAATTCTACTGTTAAAATTTGGTTTATATATGTCAGCATAGTATAAAATTTAAGATTCAATCCTTATATTATGCTCTATTTTAAGATTTACTCTTCGTACTTTATATTTTTTTAATAATTTATTACCTCAATATTTATAATTTCAACAATTATTTATATAAAAGAAGGTCCTAAGTGATTCTATCATCACATGTGTCTTTTCTTCCTTTTTTTTTTCCTTATAAGATAACGGCAAAATTTAATATTGATCCCTCTACTTTGCTAAAGTTTAGTATTTAGTATATATTTTAGTTTAACATGATTTGGTCAGCTATTTTATCAATCACATTAATTGGTCTAAATAATTAACATCCTTAACTATTTTGATTAAAGTGATGTTGTGAATTTTTATTAAGAACACTTTTCTAACATATATATATATATATATTTCATTACGATAAGTACAATTTTTTAATAAAAAAAATTCAGTATGAAAGTTTGGAATGAGTATTTTTAAGAGCACCAAATAGTTGCCGGGACACTTGGGCTTGAGTATTGTATTGCAAAAATGACACTTTAATCGAAATAATCAACTATTTGAACTAACTAAAAATAAAATAATTAAATTGTTTCAGATTAAATATAAATATTAAATTCTAAATTTAAACATAGTAGAGGATCATAATCATAATTTCACTTAAAACAATCATGAATAAAAAATTAATTTTTACAAAAATATTTTTAGCTAAAATTAAAAAATTACAATCATAATTATTTTAATACATAATACAATTTTAATAAATAATTAAATTATAATTATAATTTTGAAGCCCAGCTATAAATGAAAAGAGTAACATAATTTAATTGTTTTTATCACATTTAAAATAATAAATTCCATCGGACAAATCAAGTATTCATCAAATTTAAAACACAAACAATTTGCAGGTTAAAATATTTGAGAGCACCTTGGGATCGGATTAAATTAATTTTTTATTATTAAATGTACTAATGTAGTTTATATACTATTAAAAAATTAAATAAGTTGAAATTATAATAAATTTAATATTTACTATATAAAATTATCTTAAAATTATTTTTTTAATAGTAGTGTCTCAGTTCCCTTAAAATAGAAAATTACACCTTTAGTCCTTTTATAATTTTAAAAATTTAAATTAGCGTATAGTAAAATTACACTTTACCCTCAAGAATGACAAAAAATTAATTTAAATTTTTAAAAATTATAAAGATATAAATTATTAAAATAGTGAAATTTTACTTTTGTTATCATAAAAAAGTACAATTTTATTTCAGCATCCCGAAAAATTTTTTTGACTTCGCCCTAATTACAGTTTAATTTAAAAGAAATGATTTCATTTACAAAATCATAAAAACTTTTAAAATATTAACTTTATTCCAATCTGATATTATTTAATTCTTGTTAACAGTATAAAATTAATTTTAATCTATTTAATAATAAATAGACTAATTAGATTAAATCTTTATAATAGAAACAACTCTTACGTACATTTACCATAATCTGCATCATCCATTTTATATTTAATTTAATTTATTCAAAGGAACAATAAAGGTATTACTTAGTGGAATTCCAACATTAATTGCCACCGTTGCATACACTACACGGTGTTATAATAAAGTCTACTTTTTCATTTAAATAATTAAATGAAATGCGCCTTTATTTATTTATTTATTCCATTGAGATTTTTTAAATTTGTATATTTGTGATGTATTTTTACATTATGATTATGTATTAATATATTAAATATTTATATATATTTAACCTAAAATTTAAAAAAAAATCAAAATTTAATGGTTGAATTACATTTTAAGTATCTGAAAATGCAATAGTTTTGTTTTTCTTTTTATTGAACTAAAGCAAAATAAATAAATAAATGTGGGTCAGCATTGTAAGAAAATCTGTGCAGACTTGTGTTCTTAAAATAGGGAAAAATAAAATTGCGCGTGTTCATCTGATGATGAGGGTGTTCATCGCTCTAAGTGTGGTCTAAGTTTAAGTCGTGTTAGTTATATTAATGTTAGCCCTTCTCTTGTAATTCACCAAGAAAAATTAGAGAAATATTAGCTAAGACTTATTCATGCAAAAAAATATGGAACTACTTTGTCTATTTTTTAAGTAGAGGGGACAAAATATAATCTAACTCTTAATATAGGGACATATATAGGGCCAAAACTTTTTTTTCAAGTGAAAAAATTTGTATACATTTCTAATTATAAACTATTTGTTAGTTGTTTTTTTAGTAGTCTTCATGCCTGTTTTACGTAAGTGTCACGGGGCTAGATCTTTCGTCTCGTGATCCGTGTGACTTTAAGCAATCCGTTCGTCCAAATTTGTCTAAGTCAACCTTTATTCAATTGAGAATTCTTTAAGAACTCCTCCAAGGCACCAATTTGTAGAGCGGAAGCGATTTATGCTAAAAGAAGCTTACAAAGAAAAACAGAAAGAGCGCACACAAGGTGTGTGCATTCTTTCTTTGGCTTTCTGTTGTTTATTTGTAGCTTTTTTTGGCACAATCGCTTCCGCTATATAGATTAGTGTCTTAGAGGAATTCTAAAAGAATTCTCACTTTTGAGAGTAAAAGTTAACTTAGGCGAGTTTGAAGCGAACGGATTGTCTAAGGCCACACGGATCGCGAGATAAAATATCTAGTTCCGTGACATAAAGGTAAAGATAAAAGACTGAGTAGCCTTGCTTCCAAAAAAAAAGGGTACATTATTCATTTAACCCCTTCAAATTTTATGAAATTATATAAATTAATAGTGATAAAATTACGTTTTCTCCTTCAAATTATGATTCATCTCTCAGCTTAAAAGTAATTTTTATTTATAAATTAGAAAACCAATTAGTCGATTTTTTTAAGAGTTAATATGGAAAATAAATGTTGCAAAAAAATTAAATACATGTAAATGCCAAAATCCTAAATTTCTTCCACTCTTTGCTCTTTATTGTCTTGCACCAACCAGACAATTTCTTCTTTAAAGGACAAAAAAATTTCCACATATATTATTTCAATATATATATTGGTATTTTGCTAAGAATTCTTATAAAATTCAGAGTCTACTTCACATGAATTTATTTTTATGATCATGGAACAATTTTTTTTATAATCTAAAAATATTTCGTACATCATGTGAAAAATATATATTAAAAAACAATAATTTTATTCTAAAAAACTTAATAGGTTTACATTTTTTATTTCTAAAATATGGCTATGTGTTTAGGGGCTGATTTTTTTTAAAATAAGTTTTGGAAGTATTGCTTATTGAGCAGATGATCGAACCTTCGATAATGGTTTATATTTCTTTGAGTCGAGCTTAGGTTTTTGTTTTCTAACTTTGATGAGAATTAGAGAGGGTTTATAGAGTAAGAACACTTTATCGGACTAAACTACTTACCATGAGGACAAACGTATCGTGTGCCGATGGGTTTCAAACCCTCGACTTATAGCATATAGGTCATTGTTGGGGAGAGGTGGTATCACTTGATCTAAGAATGAACTGATTTGATGAATCACTTTCACCCAGTGAACCTCAGTTTAGGAACAATATTGATCATTATTAAGGGTTTGTACGACCAAAGTTGAAGACAAAGGCCCAAATTGTAGATTTTCTATTTAATCCCTTAATTTTTATGAAGTTACATGATATAATAGTAAAATTATACTTTAATCCCTTCAATAATTTACGATTAATTTTGACCCTCTAAAATAATTTTTTGACTTCGTCCCTGAGATTGACTAGCTAATAAACAATATTTTCAAGACTTCATTCGAAGGAATCTACTCCAATAGTTAATTTTTTATGTTAATCAAATTTGATGATGAATGTGGAATATTAATAAACATTCTATACCCTTATATATTTAATTTTTAAATTTAATTGAATTTTTATGTCTTATACTTATTTAAATATGTATGTGAACACAAAAATTAAATATAAATTATAAATATTTAAAAAATAAATAATGTACTTAACAATCCCTATAAACAGAAGAGTCTGCTTCACATAAACATATTAGATTCATAATCATGGAACTAATATCACTATTAGCATTACAACGTTGGATTATTGAATAACCTTCAACTGAGTCAGAACTCAACCCACTGAGTGAACCCGCTTCTTGAAATGACTCGGTCAATGTTGTCAACTCTACATTCTTGATTATATAGCCATTGCCGACGAGTTGACTGAAAATTCCCCACTCAGATACCGAGTTCTTCTTCTTATGCTGCTGTATTGTAGCTCTAACAATCTGAGTCAACATTGCATTGGCTAACCTCCGAGTTCCCTTAACTCCACCCATCAAAATCGCCGAGTTAACCCGACAATGAGACTGAGTTTTCTCCGAGTTACTTTTACTGTTGTTGCTGCAGCTGCTAAATAAATAAACGGACTCGGAACTCCTACTCCCAACACGGCCGAGCGGATCACTGAGTAACAGTAAACTCTTAACATCTAATAACATTACATAATTGAAATTTCGCCTCAATTTTCCTAATAACATTGGATAACAAGCCCATCTTCTTAAACTCAGTGGAATATAATCCAAAAACCCACCCAGCGAGTTCTCAGGATCCAACTCATTCACATCAAACCCCACAACTGAGCCATAACTCAACCGAGTTGATTCACTTTCATCTTCATTTGAACTACTATAATTCCCTCTCCCCTTCTTTCCCCAAATCGGTTCTCCCATATCTTTCTTCCCAGATTTCCAAAACTGGGCCGAGTTGAAACTAAAGACTGAGTCACGGAAACTCGTAGTATTCAACTCGTTGTAATATCGAACGAGTTTCAAGAATGACTCGTTCTCTTCATGAATCAAAAAGCTGAATCTAGAAGATAATAAAGAACTCCCAAAAAGGAAAACAATGTCAGCTCTTGAAGTGATACCTGATCTATGTAAGACTCGTAAGAAAAGCTTGAGTTCATCTTCGGCTATATCTTCAACAACATGGCAAATGATAAGCTCGTCCATGGCGGTTGTTCCACGTCTATACAAAGTACCCATACCATGTAAAGCGAACGAATAAGAAGACGAAACGACATTGGGTTTTTTCTTGAGTACATGCAGAGGTTTAAAATCCCACATCGAAGAAGAGGAAGGTTCAAGAGTTGAGAGAGTGAAGAAGAGAAGAGTGAGGGAAACTAAAAGAGCGCACATGGAAATGGTGAATCGAGCTTTGGTGAAAAGGAGATTGGGATTTGTTCTTTTAATGAATCTTGATGATGATGTTTTATTATTGGTGGTGGTGTTATTAATGAAGTTGCCGATGATTTTGTTGTGGATGGCTTCGGGGAAGAAGACGAGAAGAAAACCCATTGCCTTGTTTTCTTTGTTCCCGCCGTCGACGGTGTTTGTGACGGCAGCTCCGGCTGAACGCATGGCTGTTTCTTCCCCCCTTGACCCTTCCTTTTTTAAGAGTCTGCTTTTTGGGTCTGTGCTCACAAAGGACGTTTCATCACTTTTTCTTGAAGGGGAACGCTGTGCTGCTATTTTATTCTTACAAACTATTTAGGGTAAATTCCACTAATAGTCCCCAATATATTGTAAACAGTGAAATGTGACCATTGAGTGAATATGGCCGAGGCTGAGCAACGATTTGAAAAAAATTATTGGAATTGTACTTCACTTGACCTGTGTACGCCTCTAATAACAAGTCATTATTTCACTTAATTTAGTGGATAATTAAAGGATTAATATGTCATTTGGCATTTGAACTTGTTTTTAATTTTAATTTGGTATCTGAAGTTTCTTCTATCTCAATTTAATATTTAAGTATGGCTTTAATGTTCAATTTGATACTTAAATCAAATGGCATCATATGGCCCAATGAATATTTGACACGTGTACTCTAATGCTTTAAAATGTAGATGGGATAAAAAAAACTTAAGTACCAAATTAAAAATTGAAACCAAACTCACGTGTTTAATTGAAAAAAAAACTTAAGAATCAAATAGAAAAAGCACATATACCAATTTGAATATTAAAGTGAAACTTAAGCATCAATTTCGGACAGAAAAATATAAAATTACCAAACTAAACACTACAGCCAAAATAAGGTACCAAATCGTATATTAACCCATAATTAAATTTCTCATTGAATATAAAAGGTTAAATTCTACTATTAGTCACTCTACTTTATGGAAATTATAGACTTAGTCTCTAATATTTAATTTGATTAAATTTTATCCATTTACTTTTCAAATTAGTCAAATTTGGTCCCTATACCTTTTCTAGTTTTAAAATTTTGTCTTGAACCAAAAAGTAATAGTTAAATTTGGTTGGTTAAATTTAATTACTAGTCTTCTATTATGCGTAGATTTGTACATTTGGTTCATATTTCCCAATTGGATCATTCTAAGTCCTATACTTTTTAAATTTAAAATTTCAATCTCGATGGAAATGATAGTTGTTAATCTATTAATTAGATTTTTAGTGAGTAATATGTGGAAATAATAAATTGACATGGTATTACACTTATAACAATATATTTGATGCATCGAATTTTAGAAATAACAAAACTTAATTAAATGAATTTAACAATTATCATTTTGCGATGATTGAAAATTTAAAATTTGAAAAGTATAGGAACTAAAATCGACCAAATTAAAGTATAGTGATTAAATTCACGGCTTCGCAAAGTAAATTAAAGTATAATGATTAAATTCACAACTAAAATTTTGAAAAGTATAAGGACTAAAAACTAACCAAATTAAATCATATGGATCAAATTCACAACTTTTGCAAAGTGCAAGGACTAATAATAGATTTTAACCAATTTAAAATGAAATAAACAAAATTTATTTCCCTTGGTGGGGATTAAATCCATAACTTTCGCGGACTAGTAGCATAATTTAATCAATGTAAAATGAAATAAACAAAAATTAATTCCATTGCCGGGAATTGAACCCGGGTCTCCTGGGTGAAAGCCAGATATCCTAACCACTGGACGACAATGGATTTGTTGGTAGGGTCGGTATAAGTATATTAATATCACTAATTTTAGAAGAAAATAAATCCAATTAATTGCAATAAATGTACAAATTGTAACCGCGTGTACGGAGTAGCACCATAAATCAATTATCTTACCTTACCCTAATAGTCTCTCTGTCCCCACATAATCCCCTCACATTAAACACACTATTTATAGGGCCTTAGTAGCTATGCCAAAACATAATTTTTCACTGCAATATTTATTTATTTATGTTTATAATTCGCGAGTAATCATAAATAGAGATTACAATAAGGTGAGGCAAGTAAATATTATTAAATTCACCATCATTTTGTAGTTGGTATACTTTATTTTACAGTCTGTCTTGTTTTACTATGGATGTATAATCTTGAAAATCACTATTACTCCCATAGCGTTGAATGCATCTATCCTCATCTCATCTTATTTTACTTCAATTTAATTTACTACTCATATTTAATTTCTTTTTTTTTAAATACAAGTAAATATTTAATCATATTTCTTAAAAAATATAAACTTTTTTATAATACATTATTATATTTTTACCCTTTCAATAATTATATATACAAGGCTAAAATATTAATTTCATATGGTGTAGTGAGACTCGAGAAAGTAAGTGATTATCATAATTGCTCTATACCCTTTATCCAAAAAAAATTCAACTCATAATACCCCACTAGAGGTGTGCATGGGTTGACTGCACCCAACTAAAATTTAAACCTATTCATTGGGCTTTTTCAAAAAAGCCTAAAATTTTGCCCAAGCCCACCTATATAAAATGTTAAATTTGCCCAAAAACTTATTTATTAATTTTTATAATAGTTTATATAATTTTAAATATATATAATACCTCAAAAATACTAAAAAATCAAAATAAATATTTTCAACAAATTTTAAAAATACGAGACTTAAATAATACTAAAATAGATGCAACTTAACAAGCAAATACCTCTAAAATAATAACAAAATTAATAAATGTCTTTAAAATAATAACAAAATTAACAATAAAATAAGTTTTATATAATATCTAAACAATAACAACAAAATAATAAAATATAATAGTAAAATGGTAGTAAAATAAGGTTAAAACAATAAGAAAATATTATTAAAAAATAATTTTTTTCATTTAATGAATTGCCAGTCGAGCCAAAATGCCTTACCGAGCTCGCCATTTTTAAATGGGCTTTTTTGTCCAAGCTCATTTTTTAGCCTATATTTTTGCCCAAACCTCCACATTTATTGGGCTTAATACAAACTTGACCATGCACACCTCTATACCCACATTAACCTTTTTTTTTTTTAAATCCACTCCATTCAAATAGATTGATTCTAAATTTAAGGAGCTGTTCAAATTTTGCCATTTGTAATCATAAATTATGCCTAATGATTATTTCATATTCATATTATAAACATCGCAAAATTATCATGATTCACGAGACTCTTGTCTTTTCAATAAAAAAATTTAATCTTTATGTATCAATAAAATTTTATTTATTCATTTTGTAAATAATTATATGTTTAATTATTTTTTCAATTTAATTTAATTTTTGTTTTATTTAATTTTTCATATAATGTTTTATAGACTATGATTTGAAAAAAAATTTACATATTGAATTTTTATTGACGGGTTTAGTAATTCACTATTGGTATTAACATCAAGTATCATAATAAAATGATGAATATATTTGAAAGGTCCTCGTATTATAAGGACTTGATCAAATTAGTCCTTTTATTATTAAGTAAACTAGTTTAGTCTCTATACTATTAAATAGAATAAAACAAGGTTAAATTGTAAAAAGAATTAACATTTACTATTTAGAAAATGTCATTTTCTATTTAACAAATGTAACATTTTAAATTTTTTATAGTTTTGTAAATGAAATATTTTGTTTGGAACTGAACTACAATTAAAAGAAAAATAATTTTCAATGCATATTTTATACAAAAATTATTAACTTTGTTACAATTTGGACTTATTTAATTTTTAATCGTATAGAGATTAAATTGATCCATTTAATTATAAAGAAACTAATTTGATCTAGCCATTATAATAAAGGGACCTCTCAAGTACTTTAACCATGATCAAACAAATTGATAGTTGAATTACCACATTGGATATTTTCAAAACACAGGCACCACATTAGAAATTTTATGAAAGTACAGGTACCAAATATAACATTTTCACAATATTAGAATATTTTAAAGTTCAGGGAAATTTAAAATATTAGATTTAGTCTGAGGACATCTATGTAATTAATTATTTTTGGGAAAAACAAGAAAAACCCTGTTAAACCCTTCTTCACCATCACCCCCTGTTAAACCCTAAATCCGCCCCCAAAATCTGAACGAAATCGCCACCATGAAGAAAAAACAGACCCCAAATTCCCCGTTAGACGATAAAAAAAGCCCGAAGGGAATCGACAACGAAAATGAAAACGAAATCCCTTTGAAAGATGGGTCCGATATCTGTCAGCAACTCATGGATCGTTATTCAAAATCATCAGCCCCGCAGCATCGCCACCTAATCGCCACTGGTGCCGCCATGCGTTCCATCCTTTCATCTGAGTCGCTTCCTTTATCTCCGCCGGCTTACTTTGCTGCTTCCATTTCTGCCCTCGATGATGATTCAGCAGCCACCCTTGATTCGACGGCTATCGGTGCGCTTCTGACGTTCTTGTCGCTTGTGGTTCCGGCGGTGCCGAAAGGAGGGATTGCCAGTGGGAAGGCAAAGGAGGCGGTGGAAGTTGTGGTGAGAGTATTGGGGAAGGAGGGATTGGGAGTTGCGAGTTTGAGAAGTGGGGTGAAGTGTTTGGGGTTGTTGCTTGTCGGGTTTTCTGATTTGCAGGATTGGCACTCGGTTCAGTTTGGTCTAGAGTCATTGCTTGGATTCGCCATTGATAAACGACCCAAGGTATCGAGGGACTGTTTACTTCCTCTTGTTGTTTTCTTAAGCTTAAGTGACCTTTTGGATATGATACTCAAGAATATAATAATGCATGGTTTTATTTTTATACCGGTCTATTGTGTTTAAAATTCAATCTTTTACAACCATTGCATATTTATTTTATTGCTCCGTCTGTATATCTGATGAATGTTATGGTCTGTTTGCATGATGTCCTGTTATTTTCCTCAGCATCATTTGATTGTTTTCTGGTCTTCAATGAATAATCATGCTTTAGAAGGAAAGCTTCTAATTCACATATGGGATTTGACAAGAGGTAGTTCCTGTCAATTAATGCTATGAACCAAGAGTTCAAGCAACTAGCTTTTCCATTTGTGTTGGAGATTGTATGTTCTTGCATTAGTGCACTATTTTACTCAAGTGTCAGATATGCATGTGTCTGGCACTGGTATGGATAGATTTTTCTAAGTTTTTCAATGCATTTAGAGGATCCTTGGAGGTTATGTCCCCATATCTAAATGTCAATAGAAGTGAAGAGTAGAAGTGACATAAGTTGTGCATGGTGTAATTGTGTAAGTTGTATTCAGAGCTACAAACATCTCCAATCCAGTGTACTTGAGACTGACCCCTAAATTAATACTGAAATTGAATAAACCCTTAAAAGAACTACTCTTTGTGGAATAAAGCTAGCAACTTGCTAGCCATAGTTATTCAATGGGGAAAAAAGTAAAGTAATTTGATACGTTGATTTCATATTGTGTTGCAGGTTCGGAGATGTGCTCAAGAATATCTTGAGAAGTTTTTTAAGTCTTTCCAGTCCTCAGATGTTATGAAGGAGGCAAGTAAATTGGTACTTTCCTTGCTAAAAAGGTATATGCCTGTTGCACTTACCTTAAACACCATAAAAAGTGCAGATGATTCTAAGGATGAAACATTATCGAATCCTGAACATTTGGAGGTCCTTCATATGTTAAATGTGCTGAAGCTTACTGTTCCATATCTCTCTGCCACAATCCGTTTGAAAATTTTATCAGAACTATGTAATCTTACTAGTTCTGAGTTCTCTATTCTTACACGGAACATTCATAAAACCATTGAAGTTTTTTTTGGGAACTCAAATGCTGAAGCAATTATACCAGCAACGGAGAATATTATAGTTTCTCTTTCTTCTTATGTCTCTGGGGAGAGAATCCTGTTGACACTCTCATATCTGCCGCAACTTTGTTAAAATGTGCTGTAGATAAACTCTATGCTGTAGACTCAAACTCCTGGACGAAGCACACTCCTTTAGTTTGTGATTCGTTAGCAGGTATGTTTTTTGATATGTTTATTTTGACATGTTTATTTATTTATTATTGTTATTATTTCTAATAAAAAGATGCGAAGTGTATTTATTATTATTTTCGCTGATATGAAGATATTGGAGATTTATTATTGTTTTCACAATTAGTAATGGACTTTGGCATCAGTAAACTTTGTTTTGCTTGTCTGACAAGCAATTGTTAGGTATAGTGGATTATCATTGCCTTCTGTTCTGTCTTTCCTGTAAACAGCACTAGAATATAGTTGATTGGAACTGCTTTTTTGAATGAACAATTTCATTACTGCTTGTGATGAATCTTTGGAGATTTATGTATGGTGTTGTTGTTCGTAATATCAGCTCCTGAACTCATTAATGTAAATTGGTTTTTCTACCATGCACAATTGCTCATGGACTTCAAACTTTTTCTAGATATGGAAGTTCTTGGACTTAAGATCTTTAATTGTAACATTCCTAGAAAATCATTTGTGCCAATTTTCCTACATGTCATTGCTTTTATGCTACATATTAAAACTCATCTTAAAAGTTCCGGAATATTTTGATATGTTGTCCACTAGGTTGATGTTTTACAATTACTACCCTTATTCCGTGCCTAATATAGCCAAGTTTCAATTAAAGCATTAATTCTTAGCAATTTACCATATTATAGCACATGCATTCTTAGTTGATCTAGGTGCAATAAAGAAATAAATTTCTTTCTGTGGATGTTTAGCTTTGCTTCTCATGTGAGGTGTAGAGTTTATCTCTATCCTTTAATGCAGTGGAATACGCATTGTTACTGCTAATTTTAATGCTTTCTATGGATACTTTGATAGCAAACTTGAAATTTAAAAGTTCTTGTTCTTCTGATAATGTTGTAGTTTTGATGTAGCTCTTTTGTTTTCTGAGGCTAGCGTGGCATCACATGCATCAGATATTATGAAGGAGTTGATTAGCCACCATATAGATCTGAAGTCTCTTTCATCGGATAACAATGGCCTTGGTAGTGAGGAAGGAGATGCAATAAAATCTATATGTTCAATCTTTGAGAATACCCTAAGTTCAAGTGATGGAATTCCAAACGAGCATGTTTTGGCTGTCTTGACTGTTTTGTTTCAGAAACTTGGTATGCTGGATTATTATTTTTTATTTGCTGCATATGAGTTACACAACTGTATTTTCATTGCTATGTCCTTGAACTGCTATAAGGAAGAGCTTGGCTGCATTGTGTCTTTACTACTATTGTTCATCTCATATATCTCCTAGTTATTACTGCTAATCATATTAAACATGTGATTAGGAGGAATCTTCTCGAGATAAATGTGCTAAAGGCATAATGGTCTGGTGTGTTTTATGCGTCCTTATGTTTGTGGGACTGTTTTAGGTGAGTGTTTACATTAGCTATTACTTCAAATTGAGATGGCTCAGCATCCTTAACCTTTATCCCCAAAATTAATGGGCACAAACGTGATTATTGTCTTGCAGTGAGAAAATGTTGCAGGCATGGTATATTAAATAATTAGAGATGATATGGTCAACTGCTTGAGCTGATTGAGTTAAAACCCCCTTAGGAGGAAGCATAGTTAAAAAGGCAAGGGAAACAAATCTGAGAATTATTTAATTCAAAATTGGTGGTCTTCGTTTTTAAGTTAGTATATAGCCTAATACAGGCACACTTTATGATCACTAAAGTAGAAACCCCTCAATAATAGTAAGAGCTTAAATTACATAAATTACCTTTTAGAAATAAGCCTAATTTATAAAAAAGATATTGTACTCAATGATAAAAAATAAAAACAAATGAACAGCAATCTGACAAGTTTGATCTCTGGTGTACTATGGAGAAACTTATAGTTTCTTAAAGAACCTAGGACTGAAGAATCTCTGGAATTGTAGTTGATGTTTATTAGGCTTGTATTCTTCATGCTCAGACAAAAATATGCACGTTTATTGTGCATCAACTTCTACTTATTTTTGTGATTCAATTGATTGTAGGAGAATCCTCATATATATTTATGAAGGGCATTGTACATAAACTTGCCGACTTAATGACTCGCACTAGTGGGAACACATCTAACACAAACCATGTAAGTCTTCACTCAACTATTTTTGCTTGTTCCCTTATTCAGAAGTATTGTGGTTTTAAATTTATCAAAATGCTGTTTGTGTTATGATGTTTTACTGAATTTAAGTTATTGTTTCATCAAGTTCTTTGTTTCTCTACTAAAATTTACTCTTGCATGCTCTTGTTGATATATCTGCCTTGTACTTTTTGATACGTTGTTCATCTGACATGTACTTGAATGAACTCGCAAAGAGTGGCTAAGTTTTAGTAAAATGAAGGGATTGCTAATTCAAAAATACAGATGATAAGTGTAAAAATTGAGTAATTGGTTTGGAACAATGAAGGCTTTGTTGTTTTTCTTGTCTTTTATTTATGTTCTGGCAAACTTGTTCTGTTTAGTTGGCATGATTGGCATTATAAGATGGTAAAGTAAGATGAAGCCTGCATATTCCTCTCTTTCTGCACGATTAATTTTAATACCAATTTTTAATGCATTTAGTTTGTTTGCCATATTTTATATGTCCATGTTGCATCCAAATAATTTATCTGATTATGGTTTAACATCATGACAACAAAATGTCATATTATGTTTTACTAATCCTATGTTTAAGGTTCACTACTTCAGCTTGTGATTGCTGTATCTTCCATGGTGATCACTGGAAAACTATTGATATCCTTTTTCTGTTATAATTTGCAGCTTCAAAATTGTGTAGGATCAGCAGTTACTGTTATCGGGCCAGAGAGGATGCTGACTCTTTTGCCTATAACCCTTGCTGTTGATAACTTAATGCATTCAAACATGTGGTTGGTACCCATATTGAAAGACTATGTCGTTGGAGCATCTCTTAGCTATTATATGGAGCATATAGTGCCACTAGCAAAATCCTTTCAGCAAGCAAGTTGTAAAGGTATTTTTCTTACTCTGAAATTTTCTTCACATCATGATTATGACTAGATTTAATAATTGAAGGATAATGATGCACATAAAATTGCACCTTGAAAGGTTCTAGGTTAAATTATTGTGAATCTATTGGATTATTATTCTTTCTGGGTATTTTTTAGGCCAAGGATTCAGTCAACATTATGATCCTGAGGTTAGAGAGGTTATTTAGGGATTAGGACCTGTCATTCTCATTATTTTAATGAATGCTGAAATTTTCTATCTCGTTATCATTTCTAGTCAGTATTTGCAAAATTGTTAGCTGTGCGAAGCAACTTAAATATTATTTCGCTTTATTTGGCTTCTCTAAGTGGCTCCATTGTTTTTAATTTTGCATTATGGCTTAACATCCTGTTGGCTGATTTAAAATGTTGCAGCCATCTAGCTTAACATCCGGTGCTTTTACTCTCTGTGTTTAGTCCTAAAAGTTTTTGCCATTTTCTAATATTTTTCTGGTTTGACTTTTGACTTTTCCTTTTCCACTTTATTCAGTAAAAAAGTCTGTAATTCGTCAAGATCTGCAGGCTCACGGTCATAGCCTCTGGGGATTACTACCTGCCTTTTGTCGTTATCCTATTGATACACACAAGAGGTTTAAAGCTTTGGCTGAACTTTTAATTGATATTCTTAAGGAGGACTCGCTTATGCATGAAAATATTGCTGTTGCCATACAGGTAACTTTTGTTTTGTTTTCATTATTGTTACCATTAGTTTTGTAAGTCCTAGAACCTTATGTTGATCCGTTTTCCAAATAACTTTTGTCGGTTGTTTTCTTTTCTCTTGTATAATATCTATAGTGGTGTTATTTTTTCTGTAGATTCTTGTCAACCAAAACAAAAATATACTTAGATCTGGAGAAGATGCTGATGAATCAAACAATACTGTAATGGGAGACTCTAAATTAGAGCTTAGAATTCCAGCCACTTATTCAAAGAAAACTGCAACTAAAAATATCAAGGCATTATCATCATGTGCTCCGGAGATTCTTCGGGCTCTGACTGATGTATTTATTCATTCCATTCCAGCAAAGCGTTTATATCTTAAGGTTAACATTTTCATTCTTTCATCTTAGTGTCTGGTTGAAATTTGATAGACTTATTCAAATTATTTTGATAAAGTGAAAAGTTCTTTCTTGGCAGAACAAATTGTCCGACTTTGATATATAAAACAGGCATATTCCCTTGCTGGTAATATGAAACACCTATTGATGTCTTATTAATGTAAAACACCAAATTTTTTCTGATAATGTGTTGTCAGGATGCCATTGGATGCTTGGCTTCAATAACAGACTCTTCTATTACCAAAAGGATTTTTGTGTCATTGGTTGAGAAGCTGCAGTCCATTGATGGTGAAGGTGAATTTGTAAAGCAAGCTGGTAATGCAGATGAGGTGGTGGAAAAAGAAAAAAACATTAATACTATGGGTAAAGATGCAAGCAGGTATGTTCCAGACTTCACTTCTGGAATTTAAAAATCAATTTATTGTTATTACTTATTTTATTATAAATTTTGATTTTGGTGGGCAAAACACCTCCCCACCCAGCCTTGTTGCCATCTCTAAGCAGCTGGCTATTTCAGTTGTCATTATTAGCCATCTTCACTTTAATGTGAAGTTGTTGACATAAAATGTGCTCATTTACTTTGTTTTTTCTTTTAAAGTACTTGTTTACTTTGTTACTTTGTTTATTTAATGGTCATGTATAGCACCTTGTAGGCAGATCAGCCTATATTGTAGCTGTTTGTCCTCCCCTGCTAGAGTTCTTTTTTATCTGCTCCATTTGCATCGAACGATATGCATATTTGCTATAAGCTAAGAGGAAATGTTTTGGGAGTGTTGATTGGGTGAATCTAGTTGACTTTTGTTGGCCTTGACAAAATAACGAGAGCTGAAAATCTCATTTTCTGTGGAGAGCAATAGAGATTGACCATGGTGCTAAGACTTTCTTTTTAACACAGGTGTATCATAATGGAGCTGGCATCTTCTCTTATTTCAGGGGCAGAGGAGGACCTTATTGATTTTATCTATGTCTTAATAAAGAAAACTTTTCAGGTATATAATATTCCCATTTCTCTTGTTGTGTTATTTTTTTTACATACTAATCTAGCCTTAAAATGCTCACTAACCTCCTTTTTTAGGAAACAAATGAGATCGGTCATCATGGAGCATATTATGCTTTAAGCAGAATTTTGGAGGTATGGTTCCAATAGTATATTTGGTTCATCATTTTTTTAATAATTTTCATCCTATGTTAGGGGATATAACTTTCCTGTTTTCTCATGTGATGATGTAGGAGCATGCTTGGTTTTGTTCTTCTAAATCGGAGGAGTTGATTGATCTATTACTTGGCCTAAAATCTCCTGCTGATATTCCATCTCTTAGAAACCGGCTTGATTGCCTCAACACGCTAATGGTTCATACCTTGAAGGTTAACTCTCATCTAAGCTCATCCTGTTTAAGAATTGTAGATTCCTTTTCTATTGTGCTGTTTGATTGTAACGCATGCTTTTAGATTAAGGTGATGGTCTACATCATTAATGTGGTCAAACAGATTTTGGTATTATTGTGGATTTATCCCTCTGCAAATTTGTTTTAGACAAACCAGTTTCATCTTAGTTGCTGTTGCTGTAATGGAGAATCGAGCCTTTAGCGACTCATTGATGCCTAACACAATGGAAATAGCTTCTGAACTTAATTTGTATTTTGTGAAGTTATGCAAATTTTATCTTTTTGTCTAGCTTGTTTAAAACATAAATGCCGGCAGCAAGTTGCTGACTGGCTTTTGTACATATGGGGGATGATACCGTTCCCTCTCTTAAGAATTAGATCATGATGCCAACTGAACTTTTAACTGTAAAAAATTCTTGCAGGTGAGCTCATTGGAGGAAAATACGAAGCCATTCCTTATTCTTAATGAGATTATAGTCACATTGAAGGATGTAAGAGCCCCGCCTAAGAAGTTCAATTATTTACTGTTTTCTCCTCGTACATCATGGGGTAATGCAGTTCATTGCGTTTTTAATCTAAACTTAATATGCAGGGAAAGGAAGAAACAAGGAAAACAACTTATGATATATTACTAAAGATGAGTTCTACCTTAAGAAAGTCGTCGGATCTCGAATCTGATCCACCCTATCACAAACTGATTAGCATGGTGAGGAATTCGTAATTATTTTTTTAATGTGTTACTTCATTACCCTGACATTAAGTGTTGTAAAGAATTATGTCATAAATCTATACAATGAATCATTTAAGGTTGTCTAGAAGTTGTAGTCTCGAAGCAGTAGCTTTTTCAGGCAATTGCGTTTTAGAGTGCTATGAGAATTCCAGGATAAAAGTAGGGAAGTTAGAAACTATCCCTAGAGGCCAAAATGTTGATGTCTAACCCTTTGAGTTGGACATATATTTGTTGTTTTTTATGTTCAGTATTTTTTTTAGGACATACGTGACTGTCGAAATTTTATGCTGCTTTTAACTTGTCCCAATTTCCTTTGGATAGTTGCATTTGTAAACAATTACTGTCAACTTGTTGCCTCAACAGATGATTATCAGTGATGCTAATGACCAAATATGTTGCTTACTTTTCAGATAATGGGATATCTTTCTGGTTCATCACCTCACATTAAAAGTGGAGCAGTGGCTGCCCTGTCTGTTCTCGTATATGAGGATCCTGAGATATGTATCTCAGTGCCTGATCTTGTTTCTTCTATTTTATCCTTGTTGCAAACCAAAGCTGTGGAAGTTATAAAAGTGAGTTTCTGTTGTGCCAACTTATGATTTTGTCTTTCATTTTGTCTCACTGAACAATATTTTGCTTCTCATTAACAAGGTTTTTTGTATGCCGTTGACAGGCTGTTTTGGGTTTTGTAAAAGTCTTGGTTTCCACCTTGCAAGCTAAAGACCTGCAGAATTTTCTTTCCGACATTATCAATGGAGTTCTACAGTGGTCATCTATCTCGAGAAATCATTTCAGATCAAAGGTAGATAGATCTTCACTTTATATAAAAACTGACATATAGAGCTGCAGACTTTTCATCCTGTGCATTCATGTTTCGACAGGTCACTATAATATTGGAAATTTTGACAAGAAAGTGCGGTATTGCTGCTGTTCAATCTGTTGCTCCGGAAAAGCACAAGGGTTTTCTGAATACCGTTATAGAGGTATTCATTTCTTATTCTTAGTCATCCTAGTTTTATTTCGGTTTAAGAAAATTGAAATCTATTCATGTTGAGGAATATCTTGAACATTCCCCTAATAATTTCGATAAAGAAGGTGCCGAATGCGGGTAACTGGGTAAGTAGTAGGGGAAATTAGCTTCGTTTTTCATGGCAAGGCTTTGTATCCTTCTTTTCTCTCATTTCCTTCCTCGTTCATGCCAACATACTCGATATTGATTCCTGATTCGAATATGCTATCTAAAATCCATTTGCTCCTAAGAGTAATGTGTAATGTTATATTATTGCAGAACCGACGTGGCAAAACGACTTTTGAAGAAACTGACGTCAATGATGCAGACAAAGTACCCGTGGGTTCATCAACCGAAGGGTCTGATCTCTTTCTGCTGCAGCTTTTATTATTATTATTATTATTTTATTAGTAGCTTGCATTTGAATGTTTTACCAATTAATTACTTGTTGAATCTTACTAGGTCTCGAAAGAGGAGAGATAAGGGATTCGGTGCTTTTAAAAGTAAAAACGACATGATCGAACTCCGAAAGAGAAAAAGGGACAAAAGGGATGGTGGCAGCAAGCACACCGAATCAAGTGAACATGTTGGCCATGGTGGTGGAATGAAAATGGCTAAAAGAGCTAAGCACTTTGGAAAACCAATGAAGGGTCATTCAGAAGGAAATGGTAAAAAGAAGAATTTCGACAAAGGGTCTGGCACCGGCAGAGGTCAGAAGAGAAAGATAAATCAGGCAACTACGAGCCAAAAGGGTGAGGCAGGTGGTGATAAACGACATTCTTTCAAGGTACAAACTCGACCCAAGAAATTTAGAGGGTAAATAAGAAAGGAGACAAGTAAAAATATACACACTGGGTTGGTTCAGCAAAGCTGGACAAGATTTTGTTGTTGTTTCTTATTTATATGAAGGTTGAGTGATTCAGTAATCTATGGAATCTGCAAATTTCGAATTCAAATCTGATCTCATTTTTATTAATCGAGCTTTAACCCTCCTAGTAAGTAACCATTTAGTCTGCCAAGGGTAAAATTATCATTTTAGACCTTTCAGTTTTTGTGAAATTACAAGTTAGTATATGGTAAAAATGTATTTTGGCCTTCCAAAAAATTTGTAATTAATTTCTAGACCTATAAAGCAAATTTCCAATTTTGCCTTTGGTTCTACTTTTAATGACAGTATTAGTTGTACTTGTTGACATTACAGTGATGAGGTGGATTTTTTATTGTTGAATTATTAATCAATTTACTGTTAAATTTAGTAGACTTTTTATTAAAAAAGAAATTTTACAGTAGTAACTAATTTTATCGATTTAGATCTATTAATAATATTAAAAATAGAAAATTGAATTATGTCAAATGTAATTAAATTTTAAATCTCAGGAGGATAAGAGGGACTAAATCATAAATAAACATGTCTGGTTTCCATTCCGAGCATGCATTTACTAATTTTGTATTATTTATTGTTGATTAATTTTCAATGTAAATGAATTTTCTTCAAAATTCAAATGTTCAAAATAAATAAATATACTCGTATAAACTAATTAATTGAAGGGGTTGGTTAATAATTTTCCTTTTACAATTTTCACTACTATCAAATCTAGTAAAATTTTCATCTTGCTTTAAAAAAATGGTTTACAACAATATTATATAAATGGTAAAATGTGCTTCAATTTTTATACTGTAAAAATTATTTTAAGTTTCAATTTTAAAATGTAAGTTTAATTGTTAATACTGTTAATTTTTTTCAAATTCATGTTTATTACTTTATTCTTTAATTATATTAGATTAGCACATGAATTTAATGTTATTAATAGTTTGATTTGGAATTGGAAATTCAAAATATAAAAAATAAATTATTGGAAGTAACAAAGTTAATTCAAATGTAAAAGTTTAATAACTTAGAAGCATATTTTAATAAAATATAATTGACATTTGTACATGATGTTTATTTATTAATTTATTAATATATTATTTAGTTATTTTCTTCCATAAAAAATTTTAATTATATTTTTCACACTAGCTGAATCAATAAATTGAAAATAATTTAAAATTTATAAAGAAATAATCATAAATAGAAAAATTAAGAAAAAATATATTAACAAAATTCAAAGATAAAAACAATACAAAATATAATGAAAAATTTTCAAAACTCACCTTTAGTTATATCATATGTAATCAGTTGAATTTATCAAACTTTCTGTATTTAATTTAACCAAATGGATGGATTAATCTAGGTCGAGTTTAACAATCGAGGTAAATTTTGAGAATCTTAAATGTGTGAAATCAGAGTATTGATATGTAATTTAATTGCCTAAAAAGCAAACCGAGGGATATTTTGATATTTGCAAAAGAGCTGAAATTTACCAAATTAATCGTTGATACAAATAAATTAACAAATAAAAATCACTCTGAAGCCACTTGGCTTCCTGAATCATTGGTCGTGGGTTCAATCTCTGTTGCTTTTCTTTTATGTCCGACGTTTGATGTTAACCTGACAAATTAACAATTCATAATAATGAGTCTTTTAACTTAAACTCGGGTAAACATTTGAAACAGATATGTAGATAGTTTATAAATTCTTTTATGTATTTGAAAGATCGTATCTTTTATACTTGTCAAGGTGAAACTAAGAAACGTGATTTAAATAATTCACTCGCACTTACTTTTAAAGGTGGATTATTGAGGTTTTAGCTAAAGTTAAAAAAGCTCGAGTTCAATTTAACAACTAGGACTTGAAGCTTGACTCAAGTTAGATCGAGTTTCAGTTTTAATGTAGAGCTCGATTTTGATATAAAAATTTACTTAAGTTTGTTATATTAGATTCGTTTACCAAATAAAATGGAAAAAAAGGTCAAATTCTATAATTAATTCTTACACTATGTATAAGTTGTGGATTTACTTTTCAAAATTTAAAATTTCAATATTTATCAAACAGTAACGCTAAATTTATTAAGTTAAATTATACTATTTTCAAAAATTTGATATAAAAAATATATTATCATATTAGCTTGTTATTTTCACGTAATATTCTTAAAAAAGTCACATTATTTTAGTTAATGAATTTAACTGCTATCATTTGAATCAAGATTGAAATATCAAATTCGAAAAGCGTAAAGACTAAAAACGATCAAATTGACGACCAAATAAGAGTACATGAACTAAACCTACAATTTAATGCATAATACAAGGACTAATAGTGAAATTTGACCAAAAGAAAACATGAAATGAAACATGCATACATACATACCCTAAGTGCAAGGAAGTGCCTGAGAGATGGTTGTCATCATCTGATGCACTATTATTATAGTCAGCCTTTGAATTATTTGGTGAATGATCAAGTCTTCTTTCCAGCAATGGATTCAATTCCAATATATTTGACCTCCTTTTTTGTCTCAATTCCTCAACCTTAAAACCACATTCAATAACAACTTCAAAATCTTATTGGTAAATTTCTTTATCATGATTTTGTCTTTATTGTCATCCGTTGTTAAATGGCTAACAAGAAGACTACGTGGCCGGTTTTAAAATTGGTATAAAAGCAACTTTAGCCCTCAATATTTATATCTTGTGTCAATTTAGTTCTGATTTTAGAAAAATTAACTCTCAATATTTACACATATGTTTAACCTTATTGTATATGTTTACCCTATATTATGTAAATGCATATGTCTGTATGTATGTAGCAGTTGATTATACGTATGATCCTCGTACCTGTTTGCGTAGATCTTCATTCTCCATTATAGTCTTTTGTTCCTGAAAATATACAAATATTAAACCATAAATCATTAGTATTAAATGTTAATTACAATCATTCCTTTATAAGAATACACGTATATAAATATAATTACTTTAGAAAAAATTGGATTAATATAGGAATATGAAATGTACCTGTAATCGAGATCTTTTAAGCTGCTCCATTAGAATTTGCTCCTACAACAATAAAACTTCAATTTCAAGGTCTCACAATTAGGCTCCAATGAAATAATTTTAAATTTGTGTTTGTAGGAGAGCTACTAAATATACTAAAATTATGTTTGTTTGGAGTTAATATTGATTAAAGTTAGAGATAAATTATGGATGGAAATATTAATTTATTTCAAATGATGAAGCAGAGTAACTTTAATAATGTTGAGGGATTAGATCGGCGCATCCGAAGATTATTCTTTGAAGATTTCTCTTGGAGGAATTGATATGTAGCTCAAGCGACACGATATACCCAACAATTGACCAATATTCAATAGGTTAAGGGTTTGAATTTCATCAAGGGCAAGACGCTCAAGTTGCCTATTGGTGGATGGTTGTATATCCACATACGGTCAAGGCGTCCCCCTTCTTGAACTGTACACGATTCTCCGCGAAGTGGGGGATAAAACCCTCTCCTAAGGGACAATACTTTCCATTGTTGAGAGACCGGATCGATATCCCCAATGATGATTTTTCGAAGACTTCTCTTGAAGAAGCCGATCCCTTCAACAAATAAATTGCTTTACACAACCCTATTCCGTCTTTTAAAATTATTAGTTTGTCCCTGGGATATCCATTAATCTTTTCTGTATTTCTAATATACATGCTAGATATATATACTAAAATGATATATATATATATATATATATAACCTACACATAAATATGAGAAGATTATATATAAAAATATAATCTATAGTAATATTACTATCAGTACCTTTTGTTGCTTAACAGATGCTATCCCTTCGTTTAATTGATTCTCCAGCTGTTTTAATTCTTTGAAACTCAAATCATCTAGTTCTTTTCCATTAAGCCTCCTGCAAATCACACCTCAAATTTTACCTAATCAAATACTCATTTATTTATTTATTTATTTTATGCCTTTTTCAAACAACGTGGCTCTGATTTTTTTTTTTTTATGTATTAACACTTATCACTCGTATTTTATACATATTCAAATATACGTACGAAGATGTAATTTCACATTTTATTCACTATTCAGGTTCAAATCCAAATAACATATGCTCGAAGATTCATTTCTAACTCATTAGTTATTATTTGTAATTTCTTTCATTTTTCTTACTATTTTTTATTGTGAATACTTAGTTGAAATGACAAAGTTAATGTTTTGAAGATTTTTGTATCCTAATGATTTATTTTGAATTTTGAACTATTTTTATTATAGATTTTATATAAAACATAAATGAAAAGGATACAAATCAAACTCATAATATTATTTGTTACCTTTTAAATAGAAACCTTTTTTAAAGTTATTTTTCAACTAAATTAATTTTTAGTTAAATTCGTGACTTTAACTCAGTTAGATAATTATATATAGTATAATTAACAAATAATAAAATTGAAATTGACATACATGTATGCTGTGTGTAGCCTTAAATACTCCTCTTTCATGGTATTCACCTCAATTCCTCGTAACTTCTGCTTTTTTAACAAAAGAAAAAAACAGTATTAGAAATGTAATTATTACTATCGATTAAGTCTTAACTCGATTAACATCGACATTATTATTTATATAAAGAAGATACGAGCATATATATATATATACCTCAGCTTGTTGCTCATTAGAAGGGTGTTCATGAGAATGATCTTCTTCCATTCCTTTGTTGTATCTTGAAAGAGTGTGTTCCATGCTACATTCATAAAATGTCATATTAAGAAAAATTTAAAAAATTATTTTAATTCATTATTAAGGTTTAGAGTTTAGGATTTTTTTTATTACATATTTTGACGTATATTGTTTGGACTTGAGTTGATTAAATTTATGACAAATTATTCTTAGCTTATTGTAACTATTTATGTATCATTTTGTTTTAAAATTAGTATGTGATGTTGTGTTTTAGTATATAGTTTCGTATTTATGGATTTTAAAATATTTTTCATATATGTTATATATACTTGCAAATATTTCTTAGTTACACTATACTTATTTATATGCAAATATAAAATATAAAATTATTAATTAAGTTCAATAATTTAACAAATGATTATATATTCTTTTTAAAAATAATTATATAAAAAATAGTTAAGAAAAAATAAGAAAATTTTAAAATTCCTTTATAAGAATCAATACTCATTATTTTATTGTAGTTCAATCAAATTATAACTCAATTTACTTTTATCCTTAAAAAAATAATAAATTATAGGTCAACTTACTTTCATGCTTAAAAAAATTGCTAAAATTAAAAAAAAAAACCAGATTTCGATTATTAAAAATCATCTATAATATATATATACCTGGTGCTGGACCATTGATAGACCTTGCCGGTGCTTGAAAAATAATAACCCCAACCTCTGCATCACATAAAATGGACAATTCTTTAGCTTTCTTCAACAACCCATTTCGCCTCTTTGAAAACGTTACTTGCCTGCTATTTAAATTTTCAATCTTTTTTATTTCAATTTTCCCTCTACCCATCTTCAAATTTTCTTCTTTCCTTTACTTTTTCCGGAAATTTTTAAAAGAAAAGATAAACCCCAGATTTTGTTTTCTTAAATTTTGAAAAAAACCAAAGGTTTTTATAACAACAAACAGATCAAAGAAAAGAAGGCAAAAAATTTAGGGGATTGTAAAAAGATTCTTTTTAAGAGAAAAGAAAATAAGTAAGTAATGTTTATATATAACAATTGTTTTCTTAAATGGAAATGGAAAAAGAAAATATGTGACCAAAATTAGGGTGAAATCTTGAAAGGTGACAGATTAGATACTATTTCTACCAATTATCCAACTATGGAAACTCTATCTTTTATAGGTTTAGTTTTTTTTCCTATTTTTCTTAATTTCTCTACTTTTTTACTCTGCTGTTTTTGGCATTTCAACTCAAAATGGATTTTATTTTTGCTTTGGGTTTCTTTTTTTAAATATAAAAAGCGGTTTTTAATTATGTGTTTTAACAATTTTTGTTAGTGAATATTGAATTTTTCTTTTTGAATTACAATAGAAGGCTAAAGCCTTAACAACAACACGACTAGAGCAATTTAAATTCAGGCTATACCTGATACGTTGAACCCAAGAATTTCACAAGGGCATATGAAACATTTTTTTTTTTAAAATTCATTGCTAAAATAATAATAAAAACCTCTTTATTTTGTTGTATTCAAATAATATTAAAAACCATGGATTTTGTTGTATCTGTCGGTGCTGTGGTTCTAATGTAACAAGTAACACCCTTTTCCATACTAATGAAAAATTTGATTTGTACCGTTCGCATTGGCCGGAACATGGTATACCTGCCGCTGCATGAATAATGTTTAAAAATATAAAACTTTTAACTATTTTCTATTAGACTAAATATTTAATTGAAATGTATTGACCAATAAAAAAAATACTACACTAGAAAGTAAAGTTTAATATTTAAAATTTTTTTGGAGCATACTTTTTCATTTAAAATATAAAAATTAAAATATAATAAACAAAACCCACTCACCTCGTTATCATAGAAAATCTTCACTCACCCTTCATCTTTTTTATTGAAAAATCCGCTCATCCTTTGATTTCTTTTTTTTAATTTTGAATTTATTGAATGATAAATTTTTACTCGTGGAGTTTATTAATTAATATTTTATATAATTGATGAATAGTTTTATATTAGAAATTTATTTATAATAATTTTTTGATATTTTATATTTATTTATATAAATATATTAAATATTTTAAAAAATATTAATAAATTAGAAATGATGCATAAAATAGACTAATACCAATACATACCAGTTCTCATAAAAGTGGTGCATCCACCAATATGGTAATAGCTACCTTGAAAGCAACTATGTGGCATAGATGTTTGCAAAGAAATGTGTTAGTATTGTGGGTGGCTATAATGTTTGATGCTTTGTTTTCTCTGAATATTTTGCTTTGATGCTTTTGATCTGAGCTGATCTTTAAGTGTAACCATTGGGATATATATGGCTATCTAAATTTTTATGATTTGTTATGCATTGATTGTGGTTGTTTTATTAATAAATTTATGTTTTGGATTGAGAAAAAAAAAAGAAATTTGAAACATAAAAAAAAAAAAAGTAGAGAAAGTGAACACAATGATATACGTGGTTCGGGAATATTCCCTACATCCACGGCAGAACCAAAAATGAAATTCACTATTAAAAATTAGAGATTACAATGGAATTACATCATAAAATAAAATACCTCTCCAATAACTATCCACAAACTTTGAATGGATTCATGGTCTCAGAAATTCGGAAAACTAAGATGGACATCTTTGAGATTGGACAGAACAAAATTTTGGGAACTCTGTTGTCTTACATGTGTTAAATTGAGCTCTCTAATGCCATGTTGTAACGTGTACTGTATCCCTCCATTAATCCTGGAAGGATCAAACTATCACGTAAAAGACTTGTTCTTCTGAAAAACCATTGGTTGATAGTATTACAAAATGTCAAATATTTTTAACCAAAATCCCATTCTCATACACCAAAATAGCTTAGATATTAGAAGATGCAAATGAAAACAGAACATTCAATTTGCTGTATAAATGTTGCAGAGAATTGACTAATCGCTTTACTAAATCAAATAAGCTGAAGCAGATGAGTTGAAGTTCTCCACTATTTTTCGCGAATTTAGCCTTCAATGCCTGCAAAAATTGAATACAAAATATGTAAGATTGATTTGTGTTATCATGTTGTTCATGAGGACAATCAGATATATAAGAAAAAAGCTATTAAATTTATAAATGTTTAAAATGCGTTCACACTTGTGGTTTGAGTGTGGAGAAATCGATACCAGATTTTGCTGCTTAAATTTCAATCTAATTCCTCTAGATGACTTGTTTGCCTTGAATAAACACAAAAGGTATGTGGGCAATCTTGGACCACTCTCGTCTTTTACCCCTACTGCACCCTTCTTCTAGCAATGGGCAATTGGAAATATCTAGCTGCTCAAGCGAGAGAAGCATATCCTTTTCCGGAAGAGATGTGAGGTTAGGACAACGATAAATTCGCAATTCTTGAAGAGAGGTGAGGTGTTGAAAGCCCTTCGAGCACATGAATTCCAAATTCTCAAAATTACGGATTCTGATAGAGGTGAGAGAAGGAGGCAGCATTCTTCCTATCCCTTCTTCTGGAAACAACATGACACTTGAGCATCCTTCACCGCTGATTTTGAGTTTTTGAAGAGAGGTGAGTCTGTTAAATCCCCATTGAACAAGAGATGTATAAACTTTGGGTGTGTTTGAGATTTGAAGGGATGTGAGGTTGGTAGGGAAGCCCTCTTCTGGAAATGATATATCAGCCGAACACTCCCACACCTTTAATTTTCGAAGGGAGGTGAAATTGTTGATGCACTTGGGAAGGGCTCTAAAATTTTCACAATCCTTAATTGAGAGAACTCTGAGATTTGTGGTGGGCAACCCACTTTCTTCAAATGGAACCAGATTTGAACACCTAGATAATCGAATCTCCTGAAGATGGCTGAGCTTGTCTAATCCCCGCGGTAATGATTTAATTTTTTCAGCACCCCAAATGACAATGCTTTCGAGATCAGTGGTTTCAAGGAAGTCTTGGGCTATGCATTCCAACACTGGACAATCCCTGATAATTAGCTGTTTAAGCATTACGGGTAACTTGGCGTTTAAAAATAAGCTACTTAGCTTCGAACAAGTGCCAATAACCAGATGTTGAAGCCGATTGCATATATCGCCCCTTGATGATAACCGTATTAGAGATGGGCAACAATTTATATGTAAGTGCTCGAGACGACAACTGCTGCTGCTCATACTCTTATTATTATTTTCTTTTTCATCAACCAAATATTGCAAATTCACGCAATTCACAATCCTCAGCTCTTTTAAAGCAGGCGGAAAGTTACTCTCTGCAAAACAAACCAAGCCTGGACACCCTAAAAGTGATATACTCGTAATGAATGGGAAAGCATGTATGACTTCTGGTAGTCTATTGAGCCTTTCACAATCTATTATTTGCAGAGATTCAACACCTGGAATCTTGTCAAGTTGCAATCTCTCCTCCTCTGCTTCCAAAGAGACCAATTGGGGACAATTCAAAAACCTGATGAAACGATGCCCGACTAATCTTAACCCAATTTGCGATAAAGATCCCAACTCCTTCCAACAAGTGATGTTGAATGTTTCAGTGTTTGCAAATCTCAACATTATCCTCTCTGCTGAAATATTAAACTTTGAAATATTTGAAAGAGACACATGTTTCAAAGAGGTAACCTTCTGTACAGACGAAGAACCTTCATCCACCAATTCTTCACACCCTCCAACCCTTAATTCACTCAGCAAGGGAAAACTTGAAATTGAAGCTACCAAACTTGAGCACTCATAGATTTCAAGTTTCTGCAGGGATTGAAGGATGGTTGGCAACCTTCCCAACAATTGAGGACATCTTTGAATTAAAAGCTTACAAAGGCTGGGAAATTTCGATACTTGCTCATCATCTTCACGAAGATCCCACTCCTCCCAATTCATCATATTGTCAAAGCACAAAGACTCTAATGATGCAAAAGCATTTGATTGATTTTCTCCAAACAACTCAGCACCAATCTTGTGTACTTGATCCAAACCACTAATTGAAAGATCTTTTAACAACAACAACCTTCCAATCGATGGTAGAGATGTGCAATTTTTACAATTGCGAAGCTCCAATGACAAAATATTTTTGAAGGAAGAATCTGCAATCCAAGTAGAGAATTTTGCACCACCATAATTCTGAATGACGAGTTGCTCAAGCTTTTCCGAAGGATGAAGAGAGTCTAGCACCGATTCTTCAACTTCTTTTTCCCTTGTATCTTTCTCAAAGTCCAAGTCCCAACTCCATTGCAATACCAATCGATCTGATGAAGTATGGCCTCCATGCAGCCCATGCAACGTACGAGTGATGCCCTAAAGAACCAGCTAGGCTGCCATTGTTGAACTAAGCTTGTTTTGTTTCTAATATAAATGTAACTTAGTCTGGTTCATTTTGAACCATATTAGGTTAATATTTTATGTCATTTTGATGTTGACAAAGCTGATCAAATCAGCAAGATTAAGTCCACAAGTTATTACTTCAAGTTTCTATGAAATCTAGTGGGATTAGGTATGTTTAGGTATGTTTAGGTAATGATTTGTTGAAATTCACATTGACCATGGTCTATATATGTAATGGCAATGTATCCTTGTAAAATGTAATGAAATATCAGAAGCATTTCATCAGTCTTAAAGCTCTATTTCCTTGATTTTTCCTTTTAATATTCATCAATTTTCCTTCTTTCTTCTTTAGAAGTCTCGACACTTGCACGCAAGTTAATGCCTTGTACTAGGCTGCTAGGTGCTTCTAATTCCAACAATTGGTATCTAGAGCTTCATTCTTGGAGGACACATTATGTCGATAAACTAAAAGTTCAATGGCTACATCAAGCTTCTCACCTTGCACCTCCGCTTTTAATGGAGAAAGCTTTCACATATGGCGAGTTAAGATGAAAACTTACCGCAAGCCTTTGACTTACGGAGGTTGTCACCCCGATGTTGAACCAGAACCTCTACGAGCCAATCCAAGCTGTGGCTCAAATGAGACAACATCTTGAGAGAAGACCAAGAAGCACAAGGCTATGTCCCGCATCCAAAAGCGTGTCTCGGATGTCATCTTTACAAGAATTATGGCTGTGAGACTCCAAAGCGAGGCTGGGACAAGCTCAAGGAAGAATTCCAAACCTGAAGAACCAAGCAGCAGTGACTCTTGAATCTTAGGAGGACTTGAGAATTTAAAGATGAAAGAAGAGGAGACTGTAAAGCAATACTCGAGACAGGATAATGGTGTTGTAAGCAGACATAAGGCTCCTAGGAAGCGGTTTAGTGAAGCAAGGATAGTGGAGAAAGTGTTATCGACCTTACGAAAGGTATGAAGCAAAAATATCCTCCTTGAAGACTCCAGGGATCTCTCGAGCATCACTCTGACTGAGTTAATTAATGCCCTTTATGCTCAAGAGCAAAGAAGGGCAAGAGAACGAGGAGCACCAAGAAGGTGCTTTCCAAGTCAAAGCCGGACTTCCTCATCCAACACGCCTACAAAGGCAAGAAGACGGAAAAAGCAGGCCTAAGCACGATGCTACAAGGACCAATGATCGCCTTTGCAGATTTTGCAAGAGACACGGCCATCCCGAGGATAAATCTTGGTTCAAGCGGATCACGATGCCAATCTGCAAGAAAAAGGTCATGTTGAAAAAGTTTGCAAAGCAAAAGGCAAACCGAGGCAGACACCAAACCAACAACCAAAAGCTGAGGCTCAAGTGGCTGTAGAAGGGAGTGACAATGAAGAGCAAGTCTTTGCAGTCTCAAGCTCAGCTGAAAAACAAAAAGCTACCAAGGGATGGCTCTTGGACAGTGGCTGCACGAATCATATGACACCTGACCCTACTATATTCAAGACAATAGATAGAAGTTTTAAAGCTAAAGTCAGAGTGGGAAATGGTCACTTCATTCATGCAGTAGGTAAAGGTGATGTGTTAATATACACATCAACAGGCAGTAAGCTAGTGACCAATGTGTTACTAGTACCTGAAATAGATAGAAACCTACTGAGTATTGCACAATTGCTAGAAAAGGGCTACACTGTTGTGTTCGAGGGCAAGGAGTGCAAAATCAGTGACCCTTATGGCTCTAAACTTATGATACCACAATGGTGACAAGAGTTTTGTAGTTGATTGGACAAACCACATGGACTCAGCATATGCTGCTTCAACTGAAGACACCAAGCTGTGGCATCAAAGACTTGGACATGTTAACTTTAAATCCATGTCCAAGATGATAAATGAAAGCTTAGTTGAAAACTTCACCAACACACTGACTGATCAAGGAGTTTGTGAAGTGTGTCAGCTTGGAAAACAAGCCAGGCTACCTTTTCCCTTGAACCAAGCCTGGAGAGCAGCAGAAAAGCTTGAACTTGTTCACACAGATGTATGTGGCCCCATGAAGACAGAATCAATTAGTGGAAACAGGTACTTTGTACTTTTTATTGATGATTATTCAAGATTCTGTTGGGTTTATTTTTTAAAACATAAATCTGAAGTTTCTCAAGTGTTCATGAAGTTCAAAGTTCAAACAGAAGCTGAAACAGTTGCAAGTTAAAGACTATCGAAGTCGATAATGGGGTGAATATATTTCAACTCAGTTCCAAGCAATATGCAATGATTCTGGCATCAAACACCAACTCACCAATGTCTATACACCCCAACAAAATGGTGTAAGTGAAAGAAAGAATAGAAGTCTGCTCGATATGGCCAGGTGTCTTCTATTTGAAAAGAATATGCCCAAGGCAATGTGGGCTGAAGCAGTCAACACTTCTGTTTATCTCCAAAATAGACTTCCAACAAAGGCATTAGCTCACAAGACACCCTTTGAAGCTTGGTATGGATTCAAGCCATCATTGGCTCATCTGAAAGTTTTTGGATGCCTTTGTTATGCTCAAGTTCCAGCAGCTAAGAGAGACAAGTTGTCTAAGAGATCACAACTCGGTGTTTTGGTTGGGTATAGCTCATCAAAAAGGCTATAGGATCATAGAACCAACCACAATGAAAATTCAAGTGGCGGGGATGTGGTCTTTGATGAGAAGGCCTCTGGAATTGGGAAAAGAATCAACCAATGGAGACTTGAAGAACTTGTGGGAGGTCGATAGAACTGAGCATCTTGATCCGAAATGGACATAGATGATGTCCCGGTCGGAGGACTAGGTCATTGATTGATGTTTATGAAAGGGCTCAAGTGGCCATAATGGAGCCAACAAACTTTGAAGAAGCTGAAGCACACAAGGGCTGGAAGGCTGCAATGGAAGAAGAAATGAAGATGATCGAGAAGAATCAAACCTGGGATTTAGTTGATAAGCCACAAGACAGAAAGGTCATAGGTGTCAAGTGGGTCTATCGTGCTAAGCAAAATGCGATGGGACCTTGAACAAGCTTAAAGCAAGGCTGGTTGTGAAGGGTTTTAGTCAGAAATATGGCCTGGACTACATGGAAACCTTTGCTCCAGTAGCCAGGCTTGACACCATCAGATTATTGATTGCTTTGGCAGCACAAAAGCAATGGTCCATACACCAACTCGATGTCAAATCAGCATTTCTAAATGGATTGCTTGAAGAGGAGATCTATATCGACCAACCTCAAGGCTTTCTTGTGCGGAGCAAAGAGCACATGGTCTATAAGCTCAAAAAGGCCCTATATGGTGCGAAGCAAGCTCCTCGAGCTTGGTATGCTCGAATTGATAGTTATTTCATTAGTTTGGGATTTCAAAGGAGCATCAGTGAGCCTACATTATATATTAAGAAAAATGAAGCTGAAACTCAGCTCATTGTATCTCTTTATGTTGATGATTTACTGGTTACAGGAGGAGACATCAATGCCTTAAGAGATTTCAAGAGCAAAATGAAGATGATGTTCGAGATGTCAGACTTGGGCCACATGACTTACTTTCTTGGAATGGAGGTTAGTCAATCCAAAGGAGAAATCTTCTTGAGCCAACAGGCATTTGCCAAGAAGGTCTTAAGCAAATTTTCAATGGAAAATTGCAAACCAACAAGCACACCAATGGCTGTTGGAATGAAGTTATCATGTCAAGGGGATTATGAGCAGGTTGATGAGTCCTCCTACAGAAGTCTAATTGGATGCTTATTGTATCTAACAGCTACTAGACCTGATTTAATGTATGCTGTTAGTATGCTATCGAGATTCATGCACTGCTGCAATATGCAGCACCTTCAAGCAGCAAAAAGGGTGCTCAGGTACATCAAAGGTACTTGAGCTATGGATTGAAGTTTAACAAGGCTCAACAAAGACTGATGATTGGGGTGGATCAAGTGATGACATGAGGAGTACATCCGGATATGGTTTCACCATTGGATCAACACTGCTTTCTTTGGTGCTCAAAAGCGAACCTTGTAACTCAATCAACAAAGAAAGTTTGAATATGTTGCTATGGCAAATGCTGTTAATCAAACAAGATGGTTAAGAAAAATCCTAGCTGATTTAAACTTGTATCAAGAGGGAGCACAGAGATCTATTGTGATAACAAGTCACCGTTGCAATTGCAAAGAACCCTATTTTCCATGGTAGAACCAAACATTTCAATATTAAACTGCATGTGATAAGGGAAATGGAGCAAGCTCGAGAAGTTGAGCTGATTCATTGCAATTCAGAGAATCAGATTGCAGACATCTTCACCAAGGCCCTCAAAACAACAAGATTTAATGAATTAAGAAAGAAATTGGGAGTTTGCAGCATGGAGTCCAAGGAGGAGTGATGAAGTATGGCCTCCATGCAGCCCATGCAACGTCTGAGTGATGCCCTAAAGAACCAAATAAGTGCCATTGTTGAACTAAGCTTGTTTTGTTTCTAATATAAATGTAACTTAGTCTGGTTCATTTTGAACCATATTAGGTTAATATTTTATGTCATTTTGATGTTGACAAAGCTGATCAAATCAGCAAGATTAAGTCCACAAGTTCTTACTTCAAGTTTCTATGAAATCTAGTGGGATTAGGTATGTTTAGGTATGTTTAGGTAATGATTTGTTGAAATTCACATTGACCATGGTCTATATATGTAATGGCAATGTATCCTTGTAAAATGTAATGAAATATCAGAAGCATTTCATCAGTCTTAAAGCTCTATTTCCTTGATTTTTTTTTCCTTTTAATATTCTGTCAATTTTCCTTCTTTCTTCTTTAGCAAGTCTCGACACTTGCACAGCAAGTTAATGCCTTGTACTAGCTGCTAGGTGCTTCTAATTCCAACACGATCAATCCCCTGCTTCTCATTTAACTTGGCTTCCCTTGCATCTTCACCATTAACATTCTCCAACCCAGAAAGACAAAAATCACCTTTGAGGTTTGACAAATATTTCAATTCTCTGATACTGTGTCCATCACCTTCCCCTATGATAAAATTTGATAACCTTTGAAGATTTGTTAGCTTATCAATTCTGAAAGGAATCCTTTCTATTAAGTCAGCACCTCTGATATCGAGATAATGTAAGTTGACAAGATTTCCCATCTTTGAAGGTAACCTTTGAAGTTTCCAACACCGTCTCAATAATAAAGTTTCCAAATGGTAAAGAGTGCACAAAGAATCAGGTAGGCATTTGATATGGGTGTTAGAAAAATTCAAGTAGCGAAGATGTTTTAAATTTTCAAAAACATCAGGTAACTCATTTATCTTATACCCACTCAAAGAAAGCACCCTTAAGTAGCCAAGTTTTGGCAACAGATCAACCAAAACAACATTAGTTAAAGAAGGCCCCCAAACATAATTTCTAGAAAATATTAAGGGTAGAAAAGTACGTAATGATTTCACTTGATCAAATGCTTCGAACTTCTTCACTGTGTCATATCTACTGACAATATAAGAAGAATGTCGAGTTCGATTTGAGAACTTTTGTTGCATATCACCCTCCAGTTTGGAGCATATGTCTCCTGCAACTACTTGAGCTAAATCATTGATGAGGTCATGCATTACAAATTGGGGCTCATCATTACTGGATTTCTGAAAAAATGACCTCGACACTAGATCTTGAAAATATTGATTTCCAATATCTTTAACTTGAGGCATAGCTTTTTGTTGCAAGAGACCTTCTGCTCTCCATAACAAGATAATTTCTTCTTCTTTAAATTCATAATCTTTAGGAAGTATGGAGCAATATGCAAAACATCGTTTCAAGTATGACGGAAGATGATGGTAGCTTAATCGCAAAGCTGGAATTATGCCACACTGCTCTTCTGGTAAGTTCCATATCTCACTCTCATATATTCTTTCCCATTCTCGATGATATTTAACTGTGCGTAGCAAGCTTCCAATAGCTTTTGCAGCCAAAGGCAAGCCATTGCACTTTCTAATAATTTTCTCTCCAATTTCTTTGAACTGGGGATGTCCATCGAAATTTCTTGCTTTTAATGCATGCTGTGTAAATATGGATAAACAATCATCATCTGATAGCTTATCCAAATGAAAAGCTTTGAGCGGATCCACAATAGATGAAACAATTTGAAGACGAGTGGTTACAATGATAGTGGTCCCTGCTCCAAACGGAGACCGTAAGATGGTCCAATCATCATAATTCTCGTTCCAAATGTCATCTAAAACAAGCAAAAATCTTTTTCCGGATAACTTCTCCTTCAACTTAACTTGAAGTAAATCCAAGTTACTGTAATCACATGACTCAGAAGTGATGGACTGTAAAATTGCCCTTGTTATAGCAATTGCATCAAAGTAATCAGAAACACATACCCAAGCCTTGAGATCAAAAGACTTGTTGATGGTGGCATCATTGTAAACCAGCTTAGCAAGAGTTGTTTTACCCATCCCTCCCATGCCGACAATGGAAAGGACTGAAACTCCATTGGAGTTATCACCTTTGAGCAACTCAATCATTTCTGTCTTCTCCTCGTGTCAACCGACATACTCCACAGCTCCATCCATCACGGAAGTTGGTTGCAGCCTGGGTTGCTTTCCCTTGGAGGTTGGAGCTTGAGACAAGATGTCACTCAACCCCAAATTACTTCTTCGAGTAGTCAAACTATTCAGTCTATCAGTGATCTCTTTCACCCTGGGAATCATGGAATTCTTAAACAGGAAAGAAGTGGGGGTGAAATTACTACAGGTACAGCAGGTAGGAATGAGTTTCCGTACCTTGCTAGTGCTGGCTTGAGCTTGCCATTTTTTGAGCTTGAGACGTAACTCTTCATAAGCGAACTCATCCAAGATGTCATCCACATCGTAAGCCAAGTCCTGGAGATCTTCCAACCATTTCTTCACACCCATGTTCTTGATCTGCTTCTCCTCTGCATCGTCCAACACTGCTTGGATATCAGGCAATGTGGACTGCCACTGCTTGAGCTGCTGGTGGAGCTGATTGTGATCAGCAACAAATTTGAGTGCAGAGTCGAGCGATTTGCCCACCAACAGGTCCAGGAACCCAGAAAGAACAGCCTCTCCAATGACAGACATGGTGGAATTATGAGAAAGAAGATGAAGAGAGAAATGAACAAAGCCAAAATGGAAAGTCAGGGAACAAAAAAGAAAGAAAGGGAAATGGAATCTGCAAAATTAGAGAAAGTTGAAGAAATTGGCACAATATCCTTGAAGCATGTAAGAATTCAGACTATTTGGCAATGAGTTGGAAGTCACTGAATACAGATAAAGAAGCTGCTTTTCGTTTTAATGGGAAGGGATAAATGGAAATGATGGGACCTTTGCTTTTGAATTTTGATGCTCTTCTTTCCTCTTGCATCTGGTCATTATCCCAAAATATAGCAAACACCAGTACTGTAAATTTTTTAATCACAGTATTTACAGTATTTAGCATATATAGATTTGTAAATTCTTGGTCTAATTCACTGAATCAAAACTCTACTGAAATTCAAGACTGATTGTAGTTATATTGTTAGTGATTTATTTATATTATTCATGTATTTGTTCTTTTTATTGATAAAAAAGATTTTTAAATTCAATATTAAATAATTTATCAAATTTTTTGCATTTTAAAAGTTTCAAAATTTGAAATACTATTTTTAAAATAATTTTACAAGTTTTTAAAGTTCAAAATATTATTTATAATGTTTTCTAATAAAAGGTTTTAAACAACTAAATAAAAATAAATAAATTTATCAACATTTGAATAAAGGGTAAACTATTAAAATAGTCACTTTTGTTTAACTCAAATTACATTTTAGTCTCTTATGTTTGAAATGTTACGTTTTAATCACTTACGTTATCGTTTTGTTACAAAAGGATCACTCTATCATTAAGATTTGTTATCTCTCAAAGGGCAGTTGTGGTAGTTAAAATGGACAAAGAAAAAAAGGCCCACCTGTTGCTTCTTTTTAAATTGGAAAAATTGGGTTTTAGGGCAAAATTTTGTATTCTATTTTCATAAAAAAAACTTTAACTTTTCTCATCCCAACTAGACATTCATGTTGGCATTTAAAGCTCATTTTAACTGTCATGTCGGACTGCGTTTGGGGGGTAAGAGATCTTAATGGTAGAGTGATAATTTCATAACAAAATATAATGTAAGTGGCTAAAATATAATATTTCAAATAGAAATGACTAAAATGTAACCTAAGGCAAACAAAAGAGACTATTTTGATAGTTTACCCTTAAATAATTACATAAGTTGAAAGCAATCCTTAATGATCTTGGCTGTTAAATATTTTAATTGTGTTATTTAAATAACAACCAGTATATATACTAAAATGAATGAGAAAAAAATAAGATGCGAAATATTACAATTATGAAGAGGACATAAATATAAAAGTTATTAAATGTTTAAGGATTTGAAAGTAAATTTAGCCAAAATTGTAAACTAACGTCTAATTGAGAATGAAAATAGAAAAAAAAATAGTTTATTCCAAAAATAAATCGAACTTAAAAAAGATTAAAATACCGTAAATAGAAAAAAAGGGGGGGGGGGTTAATTCATTGATGTGTAGTTTTTGAATAAAAGGAATGTTCAAAGCAAAATTTTAATTGGACAATTTTTTAATTTCTTTTTATGTTGTGTCTATGCTTAGTTAGATTTAAATATTCCCAAAATCTACTTAAAAAAAAACTCAAAAATCAAATCTTTTCTTGCCAATTTAAGCATCATTAATATACTTAATCCTCAATAATTACAATTTTCCAAATAAATTAATATTAACAAGCATGACTTAAGAAATTATAATATAATTACACTCTATCAATTAAATAAGTTTCAAGAATTTAAATTTTTGTAATTAAAAAGAGTGTAATTAAGAAGTAATTACATTTTCATCTAATTATTTTGTGATGTACAGACCGACACTAATTAATTTTATCTTATTTGATATATTTAAATTTGTAATTCAAAGGAAATATAATATTTTCTAAAAGTTAAAAAACTCTCTGAAACCAAGAGTGCTGTCCACAGAGTCCTAGAGAGAGCAGTTTCTGTTGCGGCCTGGGATGGAAGGGAGTGGTGGTGGAGAGAGGGCTTTTGGCGAGGAGATCTCATTGTTAGCAGAGGAATTAGTTCAACTATCAATAAAAAGATCAATGGTGATACCGTCTAATAAACCTACCTTGATTTGTTCGGTTTAGACAAAGAAGCACTTTAATCCTGAAAGCTTCAAGGCGCAAAATTTATTTTCAGTTATTTTTGATCTAGAAGATGATTTGGAACAGATTTTAGAAGGACGTCCATGGTTATTTCGTAAGTATCTTATCCTTTTTGATCGACTAGTTAGCCCAATTGATAGAGATTTAATATGTCTTACGTTATAACCATATTGGATCAAGATTGGTCCCTGCTGACCTGATTTTGATAAGAAAGATCTGTTACATGCAATTGGTTGTACTCTTGGTGGGGTAATCAGATCTAAGATTTTTGATGAGTTTTGTCATTTGAAAGTCACGCTGGACGTTCATAAACCCTTGAGGAGGGGTATTTTTGCTTCTAGTGGAAACAGTGTTCATATGCGGGTTCCTTTTAAATACGAGAAACTACCAGTTTTTTGTTTTGGTTGTGGGAGATTGGGTCATGGTCTTCAAGACTGTGTTATTTTGAGTTTGGAAGAAAAAAATATTGTAAAGGATGACCCCCCTTTTTCTGTTGCACTAAAAGTTGAATCAAAGGTTTTGGGGAAAGAATTTTTGAAGTTTACTGCTTTCACAAAAAAGCAGGCAGCTTAACGCTCATACATAGGGAGTATGGAAGAGGGGATTGTTGGTGCACCCAGGAGGGATAAGTCTGTAGCACATTTGGAAAATTTAATTAATGGTCGACAATTGTCATCTTGGGAGGATGGGCTTAAAAATAAGAAATAGGCTGTGGATTTAATGGAACAGGGAGTGGTAGCCATGCCATTGGAAAAAATATAGCAGCACACAAAAAAACAAATTGGAAAAGAATGGAGGCGAGAAGCAAGGGTGAAATCAGTATGAGTGAACAAGTGGGGGTTAAGAGGAAATTCATTGATGATGATAGTGATAAAAGTTATGAGGGAAGTTTTGAGTCGGGGGTGTGAAAAGGATTAAAGTTGGTGAAGAAGATGTTTTGTTGGGAAGTGATATTATTGAGATCCAAGTTGACTATGCAGACTCGGACACTTTTAAATCGGCGGCTGCCATTGGGCAAGTCGACCGAACGCAATGAAAAGCCTATGTTGGAATGTCCATGGATTAGGGAGTCCGCGGGCAGTCAGAAGACTGTGCTACTTAGTTAAGCAGCACAATCCCCTGTTGGTCTTCTTAATGGAGACAAAGTTGGACAAGAATAGAATGAAAAAGGTACGAAGAAGATGCGATTTTGTTAATGGAATTAAAGTTGTAGCTGAGGGTTCAAAGGGATGTCTTTGTTTGGCGTGGAAGGAAGAAATTAGAGTTACTTTCAGAAGTTTTCCAGATGACACATTGATGTTTTAATTAAGGAAGATAATGTGGAGGAATGGAGATATACTGGGTTTTATGGTTCTCCCTATACCAAAGACAAAAATGCAGTCTGGAATATTCTTCGCAGACTTGGTCAAGAGATTGAATATCCTTGGTTGGTAATAGGTGATTTCAATGAAATTCGTTATTCTTTTGAGAAATGTGGAGGAATTCAAAGAGATAATAAGCGTATGTAGTCTTTTAGGGAGACGTTAGAAGAGTGTCAACTGATTGATATTGGGTTTTCAGGGGTCTGGTTTACATGGGAGAGGGGAAATTTTCCAGAAACTAATATTAGAGAGAGGTTGGATAGGAGAGTTGCAAACGAAAAATGGTCAAAGCTCTTTCCGTTGGGTACTCTCCAATATCTTCCATATTCAACTTTAGATCATTGCCCTCTTCTATTGACTACAAAAAAGTCTCTTTTGTTTAAAGGGCACAGGAAATTTCATTTTGAAGCATGCTGGACTATGGAGGAAGATATAGAAATGGTTATTAGGGATTCCTGGGAGGCAAGTGAGGGTATGTTATTGGAGAAATTAGGAAAACTGTAAAGTTGCTTAGCGGAATGGTCAAGACAGAATAGGAGAAGTATGGAGGGTTTAAAAAAGAAGTTATTGAAGGATTTAAAAGTCATGTTAGAAGGTGAGCTGAATGATGACTCTTTGGCGAAAATCATTGATACTAAAATTCTCTTAAATTTGGAAATTGATAAAGACGAGATGTTTTGGGAGCAGCGAGCAAGACAGAACTGGTTAAAGCTAGGGGATAAAAATACAACATTTTTTCATAGATGTGCTTTGGCTCGAAGGAAAGCTAATACTATCTCAAAACTGGTTATTGAGGAAGAAATGGTGGTTGAGGAGGAATCTGATATTCTGGTGGAGGCATCCTCTTTTTTTCAGGATCTTTTCAAGTCACATGGAGAGGCAGATACTTGCAAGGTTTTAGAGGGCATTAACAGAATTATAACACAGGAGGGTAATAATTTCTTAGTGGCTCATTTTAGAAAAGAAGAGATTCAGATAACTTTGGAAGGAATGGGACCCACAAAGGTGCATGGAGCAGATGGTTTTCCAGCTTTGTTTTTCCAAAGGTATTGGCACATTGTTGGTCAAGATGTCACTGATTACTATTTGGGTATTTTAAATAATGCACAGGGCTTTGGAGATTTCAATAACACAGATATCGTTCTCATTCCAAAAGTTCCGAATCCTACGCAATTGGTCAACTTCAGGCCTATCAGCTTGTATACTGTTGTTTATAAAGTGGTGGCTAAAGCTATAGCTAATAGATTGCAGAAGATTATTGATAAGTGTATTGATGAGGTTCAGAGTGCTTTTGTACCAGGGCGACTCATTACAGAGAACTTGCTCCTAGTATATGAAATTCTACATACGATTAAGCAAAAACGTACGGGAAAGAAAGGTGTTATGGCTGTCAAGCTGGATATGAGCAAAGCATATAATAGGATGGAATGAAAGTTCCTTGAAGATGTAATGAATAAAATGGGTTTTGCTTGTGAATGGGTGGAGCTTCTAAAAAAGTGTTTTTCTACTGTCAATTATGCGGTTAACATAAATGGAACAAGGGGAAATTTGTTCAAGCCATCGAGAGGTCTGAGACAAGGTGATCCTTTAAGTCCTTTTCTTTTTCTGATTTGCAGTGAGGGTCTTTCATCTCTCATGAGAATAGCAAAAAGACAAGGAATAGTCAAAGGTGCTAAAGCTAGTAGACGGGGTCCAGCAATATCACATTTGTTATTTGCAGATGATTGTATCCTATTTGGGGAGGCATCTATTGAAGGAGCAGAAATTTTGAAAGGCATTTTGAAGGACTATGAGAATTGTTCGGGCCAATGTGTGAACTTTTCGAAGTCCATTGTTTTTTTCAGCCCGAATACTTCTGAAGACAAAAAGAAAGTTGTGTCAAACTTGCTAGGAGTCAGAGAGGTTGTGGATCCGGAAAAATATCTAGGTCTCCCTAATATGGTTGGCAGAAAGAAAAGAGAATCATTTCAAAACTCCTTGATAGTATTTCACAGCGTATTGAGGGGTGGAGTAACAGAATGTTGTCTCTAGGGGGTAAGGAGGTTTTCATCAAATCAGTTATACAGGCTATCCCAATTTTTGCTATGTCGTGTTTTCATTACGATTTCTTTATGCAAAAAGATGGAAAGCATTTTCGCCCAGTTTTGGTGGCAGAAAGGAAATGGCAAGAAAGGTATTCACTGGTGTCAATGGGCTCATTTATGCAGATCAAAAAGCGAAGGTGGACTGGGTTTTCATAATATGGCCCAATTCAATATTGCAATGTTGGCTAAGCAAGGTTGGCGTTTGTTAGAAAATCCAACTTCTTTAGTTTCTCGAGTGTTTAAGGCAAAATATTTTCCAACAAGAGATTTTCTTAATTCGCAACTAGGAAACAAAAACTCATATGTTTGGAGAAGTATATAGGCTACTAGGGGTATTTTGGAGAACGGGTTGATTTGGAAAGTAGGCACGGGTACTAGTATCTCTATCGGTAATGATGCGTGGGTTCCAGATCTTGTTAATTCCAGATTATTATCTTCTTTTACCGGTTTAAATAATAGTAAAGTTGCTGTACTTATCAATGATCAAAATAGAGAATAGAACAAGGAAATGGTGGAGAATACCTTCGAAGCTGCCGAGGCGGAGATGGTTCTGCGCATTCCTTTAGGCAAATTTTCGAATGATGATATTTTGGCATGAAGAGGCGAACCAACCGGAGTTTTCTTGGTCAAAAGCTCCTATAAACTATTACAGAGATATGATCCTAGCGCTTATGCGTTACAACCAGACTACATTGATTTTTACAAAAAATTGTGGTGTATTGATCTTCCTACAAAAGTAAAAATTAACATATGGAATGCCTCCTGGAATTATTTACCAACGAGGTAAATTTACATCACAAAAAAGTTAATCTCGATGCCTCATGCCCTCGTTGTGGTGCGGAAGCGAGACGACGACTCATCTGTTAAAAGAATGTCCAATATCAGTTGAAATGTGGTCACATTTATCTGAAGTAAAACTGATGCAGGATAGTAATGTTGATTTCAAATAGTGGCTTACCTCGTCGATAGCTCTTTTTTCTTTAGATGTGTGCAGATTTTTCTGCGGTGCTTTATGGGCTATATGGGGAGACAGGAACGCTCGAGTTCATGAAAAACAGGCAAAATAGGTCAAGAGATCGCAATGTTTGTGAGAAACTACATAAAAGAACTGGATGGGGTAAAAAATAGAACAACCAAAGCACAAAAAGTGGTAACTAGATGGAAACACCCACCTTTTCCGTTTGTGAAAATTAATTTCGATGACGCATATGATGTGAAGAACCAGTTATCCGCTTCAGGTATTGTGGCCAGAGATAGTGAAGGGGAAGTTCTTGTTTCTAAGTCAAAACTTCATATGGATGTGGCGTTTGCGTTTGCGGCTGAAGCTTTAGCTTGTCAAGAAGCGGTCTAGCTAGGTTTTGACATGCAGAAAAGAAAAGTCATTATCGAAGGTGACTCACTTACAGTAATCAAAAAATGTAGAAATGACTCCTTAGACAGATCTTAGATAGGTGCATTCATTCATGATATTCATCAAAAGAAGACAGATTTCTCAGAAATAAAGTTCGATTTCATTTCCAGAACAGGGAATACTTTAGCACATATGCTTGCAACAGATACTTTGAGAAAGCAAGAGGAACTTTACTTGGAGGGACGAGTACCAGCCTGCGCTGAAACCGTGAGGCGAAACGAAAGCATAAGGGAACCAGATTGAAAGCAGGAGAGAAGGAACGGTGAAACTGGAGTAGAGGGATGCAAATGAATCTAAAAATTTCGGTATCAATTTCAAAACCCCTTTTTTTTCTCAATAAGCATTAAACACGGAGTGATTGACATGACAGATGCCAGGCAGACGCGACCGCTGATTGGGCGCGAGGACGGTTGCAATTAATTGTTTTGCAGCCTTCTTGAATTTTCTTTTCTTTGTCAGAAGATATTTTTCTCTTTTTAGGGCCGATTTTTATTCCCTTTTTTTGTTTTCATGAGCCAGTATACAACCCGTTTTGTTTTTTAATGTTTGTTTTAAAAGTTTTTCTCAATAATATAAGTTCAATCTGTTTTAAGCTCAAAAAATTTGTAATTCAAAGAATTTTTCTTTTTACTTGAATTAAAATTCGATTTTATCTAATTTAATAGTAAAAACCAACAAGACGAAATTCGATTTTTTATTAGGATAATATTTTAATTTTTAGTATTTTATATTTTGGTATTTTTTTAGATAACCCTAGATTAAAGAGTTTAAGTAGGATTAGGCATTTTGAGTTTTAATATTTTTTAGGGAATTTCTTTTCTATATTTCTATTTATATTCTTTCTTTTCTCTAATATTGCACCGCCACGCCACCCTCCCATTTTTTCTCCTTCTTTTATTTGTTTATTTCTTTTATTTATTTCTTGTTGAACTCTTTATACTAGTATTCTTAATTTCATGACCAGCTAAACTTCTCATCTAGTTTTAGGCCAATAGTCAATTCGGGAGAGAATCGTGAGATCTAAAATCGAATGTTAAAATCTTTTATCTGGTGTTTGTTATTTCTTTGATTTAGGACATAAGATATTTTGTCTCATAAAGTTATTTTGACACAAAGTTATAAAGTGTTGATTGATTTAGTGTTGATAGGCATACAATTGGAAGAATCAATAGTATTGGTTGTTGTATTCGATCTACTGAAGAATACATTAACATGTCCAATTAATTGGTTGATTGGACCCGTCAAGGGAAATAGCAATCAGATTTAAATGACTCGAGCGGTTAAGACCATTGATTCGAGTTGAGCCCTTCTAGTTTGCAAGGCTACTAAAGAGTTGATTGGGTGTTCTCGTAATTAATTTACACATGGAAGGTTTGGTTTGAAGTGTCATCAACCACTATAATAGACTTATTCGAAATTGGAGCAAAAATCAAGCTAGAAGCTAAAAGATCATCATATCGATTTATTCAATCTAATTTCGCTTCTGTTTATTATCATTTTGATTTTAATTATTTGAATTAAATAAAATTTTCTCTTTTTATTTTCTGCACAGATCATCACAAACACTTGTTTGGAGTATTGCAAATTTAGTTGAATTTGGTATTGCCATTAAATATCATGATTAATAGACACCAATATAGCAAACACCCGTCTAGTTTTGGGGATTGCAAACAGAGGAAGATTTGTTTTTTTTTTATTTTTTATTTTTTATTTCCTATTATTATATTATTGTTTATTGATATTTAACATTAAAACTTCTTGAAAAATCCACCTGCTAATTGCCAAATAGAACGGATTGAATTAAAGTTTTGAATACTCTATAAATTAATTTAATTTAGATTGAAAATTTCATAGCAATTTCCGTCTATCAATCTGTTGTTTGCTTGTCGCATTACTTGTTTCCTTCCCCATGGAGTCTGCTTGTGGAATCCAAGATTGGCATTACATATCTGATTTTCCTAGGAATTGCTCATTTGGTATTTATTTTATATTTAAAATTTCCAATTCTGATTTGAGAGGACTCAGCTATTGATACATAAAATGTTTTAATAACATGGACTCATTTTTAGCAGGAAGATGGGCTGAATACAACTGAGAAAGGAGAGGAAAAGAGGTCAAGGAGGCACCGGAGTTGAGCCTCTATAGCACCCTTTGATGCTTAAGTTAATCTTCTTTTATATATATATATATATATATATATATATATTACATTTAGTTGGTTTCATTTGACTCATGAGTCTAAACTCAGTCAAAAATATTATTAATTATTAATATAGATTCAATCTAATGTTCAATTCCTTTTGTTTTAGTATTTGCTTTAAATTATATTTTAGTCACTTACATTTGAAATTTTATGTTTTAGTCACTTATGTTATCGTTTTGTTATGAAGTGGTCACTCTATCGTTAAGCTCCGTTACCTCCCTAACGGCAATCCTATGTGGCAACCCAAATGAGTTTTAAATGCCAACTTGGATGTCCAGTTGTTGGGATGAAAATAGCTTTTTAATTAAATAAATTTAATTTGGATTATCATGTAGGACATCTAAAACCCATTTGGACTGTCACGTAGGACTGTCTTTAGGGAGTTAATGGATTTTAATGGTAGAGTGACCACTTCGTAACAAAACGATAACGTGACTAAAACGTAATATTTCAAACATAAGTGACTAAAATGTAATCTAAGACAAACAAAAAGTGACTATTTTTGTATAGCTTACCCTTTGTTTTATAAAATTAAGTCATCCCGCCATCAAATTTGCAGAAGATAATAATATTAGGACGTAAATGTAAATGAGTTAAAAGGGATATAAAATCTACTCATGCTACCTTATTCCAATTTGTTCATGTAATTACTACTTAAAATATCTATATCTATATTATATATAATGCCTTTAATTAAGTTTGTGTCACTTATATAGGTCGAGTCCCAACTTAAAATTGTTCTGGCTTCGCCCCTTGTTTGACTTTGAATCTTAAATTTAATTCCAGCACCGTACCAGAGATTTTTTAAATTTAATTCCAGCACCGTACCAAAGAAATCTCTTTTTTTACAGAAATCTTAAATAACCTGCAAGTGGTCAAGGAAGAGTCCAACAGGGGAAGCATTTTTCTTCCAAATCAAATAACCCTTTATATTAATTGCTTTTTTTTTTTTTTTGAAGAATCATGCTGGTGCTTCCTAATCAATTAGTAAAGGGTGGAGATTTAGCAACATTGAAATGGAAGTAGTAACTTAGCAGTGCCCATCTATGTTAGCTCAACTTGTTCTTTTCTTTATTCACTCAATATAACAACTTGTTTAAATTTCTTATTTCCAGAATGAAGCATACTTCCAAGGCTTGCAGTAATGGTATTTGATCTGTTGCTTCTTCTTCCTATGGATATATTAGTAACTGGATCTGCTACAGCCAGTCCCAAACCCACAAATCATAACTCATCAAATTTAATGTATTAAGTTATAATATTTGAAATTTAGTATAAAATCTTAACATGTTAATAGTTTATATTATATAAATTTTGATAAATTTATGTGTTTTATTATGTTCATATTATTCTTTCATGTTTTTTTTTACTAGTAAGTTTATTGATTGATTTGAACAAAACATGAATTAATTAAGAAATTCGAAACAAAAAAATATGGAAAAAGAAAACAATGATTTATGTTGTTTGAGAATATTCTCCTTATCTAAGGGCAGAACTAGAAATGAAATTTACTATTAAAGAATAAAGATTACAATGGACTCACATCTTAAAAAAAAAAAATCTCACCATAATTAGTATCCACAAACTTTGAGTAAAGTTTTAAATCAACATAAATAACGTGTCTCAATCTCAAAATGTCAAAACTAATATTGCATTGATATCCACCTAGCATCTATCAATCATCAATGGAGACCTAAGAGAGGTTAATAAATGGGTTGGCAACTAAATGGTGGCTAAAATTTTGAGTGGAGATGCACCTGTACTGAAATTTGGGAACACTCAGGCTGGAAGTGAAAACTCCAAATTGCAGCTCAGTGAACTCTGTTATGTTAATGTTAATTGAAAGCTTACAAAGGCTGGGAAATTTCGATACTTGCTCATCATCTTCACGAAGATCCCACTCCTCCCAATTCAGCATATTGTCAAAGCACAAAGACTCTAATGATGCAAAAGCATTTGATTGATTTTCTCCAAACAACTCAGCACCAATCTTGTGTACTTGATCCAAACCACTAATTGAAAGATCTTTTAACAACAACCTTCCAATCGATGGTAGAGATTTGCAATTTTTACAGTCGTGAAGCTCCAATGACAACATATTCTTGAAGGAAGAATCTGCAATCCAAGTAGAGAATTTTGCACCACCATAATTCTGATTGACGAGTTGCTCAAGCTTTTTCGAAGGATGAAGAGAGCCTAACACCCATTCGTCAACTTCTTTTTTCCTTGTATCTTTCTTAAAGTCCCGACTCCATTCCAATACCAATCGATCAATCCCCTGCTTCTCATTTAACTTGGCTTCCCCTGCATCTTCACCATTAACATTCTCCAACCTAGAAAGACAAAAGTCACCTTTGAGGTTTGACAAATATTTCAATTCTCTGATACTATGTCCATCACCTTCCCCTATGATAAAATTTGATAACCTTTGAAGATTCGTTAGCTTATCAATTCTAGAAGGAATCCTTTCTATTAAGTAGGCACCTCTGATATCAAGATAATGCAAGTTCACAAGATTTCCCATCTTTGAAGGTAACCTTCGAAGCTTCCAACAACTTCTTAATAAATTGTTACTTCGAAGATTTCCCTCGGAGCAACTGATCTGTAGCTCAAGTGGTACCATATACACCAATAATTGACTTATATTCAATAGGTTAGGGGTTCGAATCTCACCAAGGGTGAGACGCTCAAGTCGCCTATTGGTGGGTGGTTGTACATCCATGTACGGTCAAGAAGTCCCCCTTCGTGTGGGGGACAAAACCCTCTCTTGAGGGAAATACCTTCCCTTCCGTTGTTGAGAGACCGGATCGATATCCCCAAAGATGATTTTTCAAAGACTTCTCTTGAAGAAGCCGATCTCCCCTCAACAAATAAATTGCTCTATACAACCCTATTCCGTCTTTTAAAATTATTATTTTGTCCCTTGGGATATCCATTAATCTTTTCTGTATTTCTAATATACATGCTAGATATATATACTAAAATTTTATATATATAATCTACACATAACTATGAGAAGATTATATATATAAATATAATATTGTAGTAATGTTGATTTCAGTACCTTTTGTTGCTTAACAGATGCTATCCCTTCGTTTAATTGATTCTCCAGCTGTTTTAATTCTTTGAAACTCAAATCATCTAGTTCTTTTCCATTAAGCCTCCTGCAAATCACACCTCAAATTTTACCCAATCAAATACTTGTTTATTTTATGCCTTTTTCAAAACTACGTGGCTCCGATTCTTATTTATTTATTTATTCATTTTTTACGTATTAACACCTATCACTTGTATTTTATACATATTCACATATATGTATGAAGATGTAATTTCACATTTTATTTACCATTCACATTCAAATCCAAATAACATAGACTCAAGATTCATTTCTAACTCATTAGTTATTATTTGTAATTTCTTTCATTTTCGTTACCATTTTCTTATTGTGAACGCTTAGTTGAAATAACAAAGTTAAGGTTTTGAAGATATAGATATCCTAATGATTTATTTTGAATTTAAACTATTTTTTTTATAGATTTTATATAAATACATAAATGAAAAGACAAAAAGCAAACTCGAAATATTATTCGTTATCTTTTAAATAAAACCATTTTTAAAGTTATTTTTCAACTAAATTGATCTTTAGTTAAACCCGTGTCTTCAACTCAGTTAGATAATTATATATAATATAATTAACAAACAATAGAATTGAAATTGGCATACATGTATGCTGTGTGTAGCCTTAAATACTCCTGTTTCATGGTGTTCACCTTAATTCCTTGCAACTTCTGCTTTTTTAACCAAAAAAACACACACACACATAATATTAGAAATGTAATTATTATTGTCAATCGGGTCTTAACTCAATCGGCATTAATATTATTATCTATGCAAAGAGAACATCATCATATACATATATATACCTCAGCTTGTTGCTCATCAGAAGGGTGTTCTTGAGAATGATCTTCTTTCATTCCTTTGTTGTATCTTGAAAGAGTGTGTCCCATGCTACATTCATAAAATGTCATGTTTAAAAAATAACAATAAATTAAAAATAAAATTCTAACTCATTATTAGGGTTTAGGTTTTTTTTTTACCTATATTGTTTGGACTTGAGCCGATCAAATTTATAACAAGTTATTCTTAGCTTATCATAACTATTTATGTATCATTTTGTTTTAATATGAGTATGTGTTGTTGTTTTTAGTATATAGTTTCATTTTTATCATTTTTAAAATATTATATATATATATAATATACTTGCAAATATTTCTTAATTATAATATGTAAATATAAATTTTAAAATTATTAATTAAGTTCAATAATTTAATAAATAGTTATAAACTAATACACACCGATATAAGCCGATATCAACTGAAACATATCAAAACACAATAAATTTTAACTGAAACGAAACTTAAGTTACTTTATACTAATTCAAATTATTAAGAAAAGAAAAATAATGAATTATAGGTCAACTTACTTTCATGCTTACAAAAAATATTGCTAAAATTTAAAAAAAAACCCAGATTTCGATTATTAAAAATCATCTATAATATATATATATATATACCTACCTGGTGCTGGACCATTGATAGACCTTGCCGGTGCTTGAAAAAATAATAATCTCAACCTCTGCATCACATAAAATGGACAATTCTTTAGCTTTCTTCAACAACCCATTTCGCCTCTTTGAAAACATTACTTGCCTGCTATTCAAATTGGTACATAATTGATAAAATTATGTCCAAATATTTGAAATCTAAAAGGAATTTAAAAATATGATTTCTAAAAAAACTTCGAGCAATTTGATTTAAAATTTGAGAGTTCTTCGTTCCGAATGAATATAAACATCACATCCAGCACGATTGGACACGATATTTTTTAAACACTCGTAACTAAGATTATCTCACGATTTACAAAGCCTCGAGCAATTTTGATTTAAAATTTGAGAGTTCTTCGATCCGAAGGAATATAAACATCACATCCAGCACGATTGGACACTATATTTTTTAAACCCTTGTAACTAAGATCATCTCATAATTTATAAAACTTCGAGCGATTTTGATTTAAAATTTGAGAGTTCTTCGATCCATAAGAATATAAACATCACATCTAGCACGATTGGACACGATATTTTTAAACCCTCGTAACTAAGATCATCTCATAATTTATAAAACTTATTAAAAGGATATTTAGTTATTTAGCCAAACGAAAATCGCAACCAAACACGATTAGGCACTATTTCTAATTTATAAATAAAAATATTACCTTATTTTAAAACATTTATATAAAATATAGTAAAAATATATATTCATAAAATAATAAATGAATAAATACACAATGGCAATTGTAAATAAATAAATGAAAGAATATGAGCAAATAAAATATATACATAAAACCATAAATATCAAAATAAAAATTACTAAATATGAAAATTTTCATGCAAGATTAATAAAAATAAATGAAATTACATACTTATACGATATAAACAATGTAACAATGCATAAGTAAAAAGAATAGTATATAATAATTTTAAATAAAATATAATATAAACAATATAAATGAAACATGTTTTTCAATATAAATATATTTTATAAGAATAAAATATGACATAATATAATATATACAAAATATAATAACTAATATATAAAATAATATATAATTAAAATAATACTAAACAAAATAAAATAATGAATAATATATAACATATATGTAGTACATTAATTATAAAATTATATACATAATATAAACAATATAAATAAAATAATAAATAAATTTTATATAAAATAGATTCTTAAAAATAATATATAATATAACATAATACTATATAATATACAAGATATAATATAATAAAAGAAAAAAACATATACTAATATATAAATTATTAAACAAGTAAAATAATTAAATATAAAGAGAGTAATATATAAATATATATATATAAATTTGTATTATTAATAGATTAATATATAAATAATTAAAAATAAAAATAATAAAATACTTCAATATAATATTAGAATAATTTAAATTTTAAAAAGTTTTAAAAATAAATAAAAAAATCGGGATCAAATAACAATAAAAATAAACAAAAGGGTTAAATTATAAATAAAAGAAAATAAACGGACTTAATTATAAAACTAAAATAATGCGGAGGGATTAATGGGATAAATTTTCCATTTTTTGAAAACAAGTGGATCCTATCTTAAGGTCGGGTCAAAGCGCAGGTCTGAGGTCTTAAAACGGCGTCGTTTTTAGCCTTATGGGCAACCTTCAAAACGGTGTCATTCCCGAACCATTATAAAAATTATTTTTAACCAAAAAAAACATTTGAATCATCTGTTTAAAAAAAATTTCAAAGAAAAGAAAGCTCTCAGACTCTTCTCTTCTAGGTTTTGATCTCCGAAACCTCAGGGCTTTGCGTCGCACGCGCCTACACGCCGTCGTCTACGGCGGTTCTCAGGTATGAAAGTCGTTCTTTTTTACTAAAAAAATGCACGGAACATAAAAATAAAAAATAAAATATAAATCACCTTAACAAAATTTGTATTCTGTTTCAATATTTTCTTCTTTTTTTTTTTGTATTTCTGTCTCTGTATGTATCTTTTTTCTCTGTTTTTCGTGTGTAACAGTGTATTCCTCCCCCTATTACAAGTTTTCGATGGGATTTTATAACCCAAAAGAGAAAAATAAAAAAGGGAATACTGTATTCTCGACATTTTTACAGTGATTCCTTCCTTTTCTGTGCAGGTCGAAGGCAGAGATCTTGGCGTTGATGACGGTGTGACGATCGGGATCTTACTGGGGCGAGATTTACGGCGCGACAATCTGGTTCCTGTTGGGGTGCTTGCAGGGCTTGCGGCGCGAAGTTGGAAAAGGGTGCGCGGCGCCTAAGGTTTCTTCTGAACCCCTAGGTCTAAAACTTTGCTTAGGCGTTGGGCTTTTTGGGCCTTGAGTGTGGGTCTAGTCTATTTAGGTTTTAGGTCCGGGTGTTAGGGGTAATCTGTTGGTAATAGGTTATTGGGCTAGGGTGTAATTGGGCCACGGCAATTTTATTGGTTTTCGGTTTGGGTATATTTGGGTTAATGTAATTGGACTGTTTAAAATAAACACTGGTTTTATTTTTTTTATTTCAAAGCCCGGGCAAAATTGGACTTTTACACCATCTATGTGCATATTTGTGGCTCAGACATTGCCTTGAGGTATGCCAGTTATTCGGTAAAACTAATTAAAGATATTTTAAACTTACAAATAAAGTTTTATATGTATTTTTTTTCCCGTAAAATAATATTTTAAGGATATTCCTTTGTTATCATTCAGGTGTCATTCGATATAGCACCGTCATGCAAGATTATATGTTGCATTAGTATAAAATATTTGAATGTCATGCTTGATATTAACTTCTAAATTTAAATAATAGAAAATTATTTTAAAAATTAGAATTGCATTAATATTAACTTCAAACATTTAAAATTGAATAGAAGATTATTGCATGTACAAGTTTCATATGTGCAATTTGTTCTTTTTTTAATAGTTCTTTTGTATATGTTAACAATTCTAAAATGCAATAAGATTAAAGATCTCAAAACATAATTTTATAATATAAGAAATGTTAACAAAATATAAAAAAAGAAATTGTTTTGTAAAAAAAATCAAATATAGTGTAGCATTTCATCTCATGTTGTTAGTTAAAGAGGAAAGAATCCCACATTGTTTAAGAACAAGTGTAAAACTATTCATGAGTCTATATATACACATATCTCATATCTCATTTTGGCATTTCAACTCAAAATGGATTTTATTTTTGCTTTGGGTTTTTTTTTAAATATAAAAAGTGGTTTTTTAATTATTTATATATTATTAATGTGTTTTAACAATTTTTGTTAGTGAATATTGATTTTTTTTTTTGTGAATTACAATAGAAGGGTAAAGCCCTAACAACAACACGACTAGAGCTATTTGAATTCAGGCCACACCTGAGACGTTGAACCCAAGTATTTCACGAGGGCATATAACACATTTTTTTAAAATTCATGGCTAAAATAAAAAAACTCTTTATTTTATTGTATTCAAATAATAATAAAAACCATGAATTTTGTAGTATCGGCCAGTGCTACGGTTCTAGTGTAACAAGCAACACCCTTTTTCATACTAATGAAAATTTTGATTTGTACTGTTCGTATTAGCCGGAACATGGTACACCTGCTGCTACATGAATAATGTTAAAAAAATATAAAACTTTTAACTATTTTCTATTAGACTAAATATTTAATTGAAATCTATTGACCAATAAAAAATACTACACTAGAAAGTAAAGTTTAACATTTAAATTTTTTTTGGAGCATACTTTTTCATTTAAAATATAAAAATTAAAATATAATAAAAAAACCCACTCACCTCGTTATCATAGAAAAATCTTCACTCACCCTTCATCTTTTTTATTGGAAAAACCCGCTCATCCTTCGATTTCCTTTTTTTTTTTCTTAATTTTGAATTTATTGAATGATGAGTTTTTACTTGTGGAGTTTATTAATCAATATTTTATATAATTGATGAATAGTTTTATATTAGAAATTTATTTATAATCATTTATTTGATATTTTTATATTTATTTATATAAATATATTAAATATTTTAAAAAAATATTGATAAATTCGAAATGGTACATAAAATAGACTAGTACCAATACATACCAGTTCTCATAGAAAAGTGGTGCATCCACCAATGTGGTAATGGCTACCTTGAAAGCAACTATGTGGCATAGTTATTTGCAAAGAAATGGGTTAAAGCATGTTGAGTTAGTATTGTGGGTGGCTATAATGTTTGATGCTTTGTTTTCTTTGAATATTTTGCTTTGATGCTTTTGATCTGTGCTGATCTTTGAGTGTAACCATTGGAATAAATATGGCTATCTGAATTTTTATGATTTGTTATGCATTGATTGTGGTTGTTTTATTAATAAATTTATGTTTTGGATTGAGAAAAAAAAAAAATTTGAAACACAAAAAAGAAATGGAGAAAATGAACACAATGATATACATGATCCACAGGCAGAACCAAAAATAAAATTCGCTAATAAAAATTGGAGACTACAACGAAATTACATCATAAAATAAAATATCTCTCCAATAACTATCCACAAACTTTGAATGGATTCATGGTCTTAGAAATTCGGGAAACTAAGATGGACATCTTTGAGATTGGACAGAACAAAATTTTGGGAACTCTGTTGTCTTACATGTGTTAAATTGAGCTCTCTAATGCTATGTTGTAACGTGTACTGTATCCCTCCATTAATCTTGGAAGGATCAAACTATCACGTAAAAGGTTTGTTCTTCTGAAAAACCATTGTTAATAGTACTACGAAATGTCAAATATTTTTAACTAAAATCCCATTCTCATATACCGAAATAGCTTAGAAATTAGAAGATGCAAATGAAAACAGAACATTCAATTTGCTGTAACTTGCACACAAGCTAAAATCCCATTCTCATATACCAAAATAGCTTAGAAATTAGAAGATGCAAATGAAAACTTAACATTCAATTTGCCATTTCCAACAAATAGATGTTGCAGAGAATTGACTAACCGCTTTACTAAATCAAATAAGCTGAAGCAGATGAGTTGAAGTTCTCCACTATTTTTCGCCAATTTAGCCTTCAATGCCTGCAAAAATTGAATACAAAATATGTAAGACTGATTTCTGTTATCATGTTGTTCATGAGGACAATCAGATATAAAAAAAAAAGCTATGAAATTTATAAATGTTTAAAATGCGTTTCACACCTGTGGTTTGAGTGTGGAGAAATCGATACCAGATTTTGCTGCTTAAATTTCAATCTAATTCCCTCGGGATGACTTTTTTGCCTTGAATATACACACAAGGTATGTGGGCAATCTTGGACCACTCTCGTCCTTTACCCCTACTGCACCCTTCTTCTAGCAATGGGCAATTGAAAATATGTAGCTGCTTAAGCGAGAGAAGCATATCCTTTTCCGGAAGAGATGTGAGGTTAGGACAACTATAAATTCGCAATTCTTGAAGAGAGGTGAGGTGTTGAAAGCCCTTCGAGCACATGAATTCCAAATTCTCAAAATTATGAATTCTGATAGAGGTGAGAGAAGGAGGCAGCATTCTTCCTATCCCTTCTTCTGGAAACGACATGACACTTGAGCATCCTTCACCGCTGATTTTGAGTGTTTGAAGAGAGGTGAGTCTGTTAAATCCCCATTGAACAAGTGATGTATAAATTTTGGGTGCGTTTGAGATTCGAAGGGATGTGAGGTTGGTAGGGAAACCCTCTTCTGGAAAGGATATGTCAGCCGAACACTCCCACACTTTTAATTCTCGAAGGGAGGTGAAATTGTTGATGCACTTGGGAAGGGCTCTAAAATTTTCACAATCCTCAATTGAGAGAACTCTGAGATTTGTGGTGGGCAACCCACTTTCTTCAAATGGAACCAGATTTGAACACCTAGATAATCGAATCTCCTGAAGATGGCTGAGCTTGTCTAATCCCCGCGGTAATGATTTAATTTTTTCAGCACCCAAAATGACAATGCTTTCGAGATCAGTGGTTTCAAGGAAGTCTTGGGCTATGCATTCCAACACTGGACAACCCCGATAATTAGCTGTTTAAGCATTACGGGTAAGTTGGCGTTTAAAAATAAGCTACTTAGCTTTGAACAATTGCCAATATCCAGATGTTGAAGCAGATTGCATATATCGCCCCTTGATGATAACCGTATTAGAGATGGACAACTTCTTATATGTAAGTGCTCGAGACGACAACTGCTGCTGCTCATACTCTTATTATTATTTTCTTTTTCATCAACCAAATATTGCAAATTCACGCAATTCTCAATCCTCAGCTCTTTTAAAGCAGGGGGAAAGTTACTCTCTGCAAAACAAACCAAGCCTGGACACCCTTCAAGTAATATACTCGTAATGAATGGGAAAGCATGTAAGACTTCTGGTAGTCTATTGAGCCTTTCACAATCCCTTATTTCCAGAGATTCAACACCTGGAATCTTGTCAAGTTGCAATCTCTCCTCCTCTGCTTCCAAAGAGACCAATTGGGGACAATTCCAAAACCTGATGAAACGATGCCCGACTAATCTTAACCCAATTTGCGATAAAGATCCCAAGTCCTTCCAACCAGAGATGTTGAATGTTTCAGAGTTTGCAAATCTCAACATTATCCTCTCTGCTGAAATATTAAACTTTGAAATATTTGAAAGAGACACATATTTCAAAGAGGTAACCTTCTGTACAGACAAAGAACCTTCATCCACCAATTCTTCACACCCTTCAACCCTTAATTCACTCAGCAAGGGAAAACTTGAAATTGAAGCTACCAAACTTGAGCACTCATAGATTTCAAGTTTCTGCAAGGATTGAAGGATGGTTGGCAACCTTCCCAACAATTGAGGACATCTTTCAATTGAAAGCTCACAAAGGCTGGGAAATTTCGATACTTGCTCATCATCTTCACATAGGTCCCACTCCTCCCAATTCAGCATATTGTCAAAACGCAGAGACTCTAATGATGCAAAAGCATTTGATTGATTTTCTCCAAACAACTCAGCACCAATCTTGTGTACTTGATCCAAACCACTAATTGAAAGATCTTTTAACAACAACAACCTTCCAATCGATGGTAGAGATTTGCAATTTTTACAGTCGTAAAGCTCCAATGACCACATATTTTTGAAGGAAGAATCTGCAATCCAAGTAGAGAATTTTGCACCACCATAATTCTGAATGACGAGTTGCTCAAGCTTTTTCGAAGGATGAAGAGAGTCTAGCACCCATTCTTCAACTTCTTTTTTCCTTGTATCTTTCTTAAAGTCCCAACTCCATTGCAATACCAATCGATCAATCCCCTGCTTCTCATTTAACTTGGCTTCCCCTGCATCTTCACCATTAACATTCTCCAACCCAGAAAGACAAAAATCACCTTTGAGGTTTGACAAATATTTCAATTCTCTGACACTATGTCCATCACCTTCCGCTATTATAAAATTTGGTAACCTTTCAAGATTCGTTAGCTTATCAATTCTAAAAGGAATCCTTTCTATTGAGTCCGCACCTCTGATATCAAGATAATACAAGTTGACAAGGTTTCCCATCTTTGATGGTAGCCTTTGAAGCTTATAACAATCTTTTAATAATAAAATTTCCAAGTGGTAGAGAGTGCACAAAGAATCAGGTAGGCATTTGATTTGGGTCTGAGAAAAATTTAAGTAGCGAAGATGTTTCAAATTTTCAAAAACATCAGGCAACTCAGTGATCCAATACCCCCTCAAAGAAAGCACCCTTAAATAGCCAAGTCTCGGCAACAAATCAACCAAAACATCATTAGTTATATAAGCCCACAAATCAAATGACCATAAAGGTAGAAAAGTACGTAATGATTTCACTTTATCAATTGCTTCGAACTTCTTCACTGTGTCAAACCCGCTGATAGTATAAGAAGAATGTCGAGTGCGATTTGAGAACTTTTGCTGCATATCACCCTCCAGTTTGGAGCATATGTCTCCTGCAACTACTTGAGCTAAATCATTGATGAGGTCATGCATTACAAATCGGGGCTCATCTTTACTGGATATCTGAAAAAATGACCTCGACACTAGATCTTGAAAATATTGATTTCCAATATCTTTAACTTGAGGTATAGCTTTGTGTTGCAAGAGACCTTCCGCTCTCCATAACAAGATAATTTCTTCTTCTTCAAATTCATAATCTTTAGGAAGTATGGAGCAATATGCAAAACATCGTTTCAAGTATGACGGAAGATGATGGTAGCTCAATCGCAAAGCTGGAATTATGCCACACTGCTCTTCTGGTAAGTTCCATATCTCACTCTCATATATTCTTTCCCATTCTCGATGATATTTAACTGTGCGTAGCAAGCTTCCAATAGCTTTTGCAGCCAAAGGCAAGCCATTGCACCTTCTAATAATTTTCTCTCCAATTTCTTTGAACTGGGGATGTCCATCGAAATTTCTTGCTTTTAATGCATGTTGTGTAAATATGGATAAACAATCATCATCTGATAGCTTATCCAAATGAAAAGCTTTGAGCGGATCCACAATCGATGAAACAATTTGAAGACGAGTGGTTACAATGATAGTGGTCCCTGCTCCAAACGGAGACCGTAAGATGGTCCAATCATTATAATTCTCGTTCCAAATGTCATCTAAAACAATCAAGAATCTTTTCCCCGATAATTTCTCCTTCAACTTAACTTGAAGTAAATCCAAGTTACAGTAATCACATGACTCAGAAGTGATGGACTGTAAAATTGCCTTTGTTATAGCAATTGCATCAAAATGATCAGAAACGCATACCCAGGCCTTGAGATCAAAAGACTCGTTGATGGTGGCGTCATTGTAAACAAGCTGAGCAAGAGTTGTTTTACCCATCCCTCCCATGCCCACGATGGAAAGGACTGAAACTCCATTGGAGTTATTACCTTTGAGCAACTCAATCATTTCTGTCTTCTCCTTCTGTCTACCAACATACTCCACAACTCCATCCAGTACGGAAGTTGGTTGCAGCCTGGGTTGCTTTCCCTTGGAGGTTGGAGCTTGAGACAAGATGTCACTCAACCCCAAACTACTTCTTCGAGTAGTCAAACTATTCAGTCTATCAGTGATCTCTTTCACCTTGGGAATCATGGAATTCTTAAACAGAAGAGAAGTAGGAGTGAAACTAGTACCAGTAAAGCAGGTAGGAATGAGTTTCCGTACCTTGCTAGTGCTGGCTTGAGCTTGAGTCTTTTGGAGCTGGAGACGTAACTCTTCATAAGCAAACTCGTCCAAGATGTCATCCACGTCGTAAGCCAAGTCCTGGAGATCCTCCAGCCATTTCTTCACGCCCTCGTTCTTGATCTGCTTCTCCTCTGCATCGTCCAACACTGCTTGGATATCGGGCAATATGGACTGCCACTGCTTGAGCTGCGGGTGGAGTTGCTTATGATCAGCAACAAAGTTGAGCGCAGAGTCGAGCAACTTGCCCCCCAACAGCTCCAGAAACACAGACAGAGCAGCCTCTCCAATGACAGACATGGTGAAATTATGAGAAGGAAGCAGAAGAGAGAAATGAAGAAGCCAAATGGAAATTCAGGAACGGAATGGAGATTGTGTATAATCAGTGAAAGTTGAAAAAATCAGAGTAGGAGGCAGTGAGCTGATAGTCTGATAAATAAAATAGAGCACAAGTGGTTTTTGGGCAGTGAAACGAATAAAGAAGGCGGAAAAAGACAATGGCTGAGCCACCCACCCACATTGTTTATGAATTTTGATGCTTTTCTCCATTATCCCAATTTCCAAGTAAATGAACGTTGAGTTCCATGGCAATGGCATCCAATGCCCATATTTGTACTTTAATTAACATGCAATATAGCAAGCACATGTCAGTCTTTGTTTTTGGGAATGAAAACAAATTCATCCCTTTTTTTAAAAAAAAATTCCAAATTTTCATCTTATTTGGTATATGTAAATTTATGAGTTCGAATGCAAATTTGAAAACAAATTTCTAATTCACTTGAATTAAAATATGTTCTAATTTGATTCAATAATAAAAAATAAAAAAATTAAATAATTAATTATTGATACATAGAATATTTCAATTCTTTTAAAATATATATTGTTTTTAATTTAATATTTTCTTTTATTTTTTGGTGAATTTTTATTAATATTTAAATGTATCTTTTAATGTTTAATTTAATTTAATATTATATAAATTACATTCTATATATATATATATGATAAAGTAGAAAATGGGTTGGGCTTGGGCATTTTAATTTTGAAACCCAAGCCTGGCTCATTTTAAACATGCTTAATTTGTTTTTTTTTTTTTTTGTCTAAACTTATTTTTCAAGTTTCATTCTTTTTATCTAAACTCTTTCATATTTTGAGCGCATATTGAATAAGTCTATTTACAAAAGAAAAGCTTGTGAAAAGCACCTAATTAGCAATTAGAATTTGTCACACATGTAAAAGTATAATTTATTATATATAAATTTTAATTTAAAAATAATATTTCATATATAAATTTTATATTTTTGAGAAATAATAATATTTTAAAAAGATGGATAGATTTTTTCTAATAATTAGAAGTTAATGAATAATAATGAGTAGTTTAGTTTTTGAGGAAAAAAACAAATAAATAGTTTTAGTTGAGAAAATGATTTTTAAGAAATTAGTTTAAGAGTAGTGAAAATTTTTAATTTAATTTATAAAATGTTTAAATGATATAATTATCTCTATATTTAACAAAATAATGATTTTAGATTTTCATGTTTTTACCAATTGAGTTTGTGTCACTCGACTTGGGGTACCAAATTTAATCAAACATTTTATAATAGTATAAATAATTATCTTGTAATTATATATATTCAAACTAATTTAATTTTTAAATTCATCGCCAATCTTTATATTTTTTTCTCTTTTAATTATCTTTTTACATAATGTTTTTATAATATATGATATGATCATAAATTAAACCCTTAATTATAGTTATTAAGCTTCCATTTTTCCGCTAAATTCAATAAATTAATTTTTATTGGGAAACATTTTATATTAGTTAATTATGAGAAAACATTTTATGTGAAAGTGTGTTTAACTAATTATATTATAGAAAAGTATATATGATAATAGGCTCAATTTATATGTTTATTGTTCTTAAATTTGATAAATTATTTAATTAGATATCATTAATTTTAGATTTATTATTTGATTTTTGATTAGGTACAAAAACAAACTTAGAAAGTAAAAAGAGCCGGAAGTGTAAGTTGTTGTAAAAGTTTTGGGCCAGGATCTATCTTTAAGAACTTTATTTTGGGATTTATTTGTAAGGAAAATAATCCTCTTTTTTTTTTTTTGGTAAATTACAATAACAAGGCAAAGCCCAAATAACAAACATGACTAATGTGACTCGAATCCTATCCACACCTGGTACAGTGAACACTTTTAACTATCAAACCATCAAATAGTGTTCGAAAAAAAAAAGAGAGTACTTTTAATTTTTGATTAGGATAATATTTTAATTTTCTAGTATTTTATCTTTTGATATTTTTTAGATAACTTAAAAAAAAGAAGTGAACACCCTTCTTTGCACGTAACCGACTCCCGAATCCATTTTCTGGAATTTCGTAAACCAAAATCGTTGTTTTAATAAATCAAAATATTTTATTAAAACGATCAAATTAATAGGTGATTCGATCACACCTCATAGAAAAGGATTGATGGCGACTCCATTTTCGTTTTAAATAAAAGCCGGCCATTTTCATAAAAAAAATGATTTCGACAAAATCCATATCCTTTATAGGTGGTGTATTGCTCTATAGAATACACTTAATGGGTTGACCTGTATGAGTGTAAAATGGGGTCGCTTCTATGAGATCTTTGGCAACCTCTAGAGAACTCATGAAAACCAGGTGCGTGCATGCCTATTATCACACAACTATGTTCAAGAATGAATCACATATTGTGGTAAGTGAGAAAGTTAGTTACAAATTAAATAATTGGTTCATAGAAACTTATTTCACCAATTATTGAAATAAATTATGTCTCATTTGTTAAAAATTCTGGTTCATAGTCCAAATGATAATATGATTATTGCATATATCGAAACACTCAACTAAAATTGTAACTTAACCTTTTGAACTATGTGAGAGATTATTAAAAGTTTTCATGTATTTCAAGGAACTACAGAAATATCACATTGTTAAAGAATGGTCATTATATTTCATTGAACTTAGTAAGAACTGAGGTAGACTTAGTGCACATTTGAGCCTTTTTGTTTTTGGACTTATTTTTACTGAATTTTTTAGAGTCAAAGAAAAGTGAACTTGTAAAAGTACCTATATTTCACTTGGCTAAATATAACCTAATCGGTTGAAGCTATTTTTAGTTAAGTCCAGATTCACTGAATCGCCTCTAAACTAATTTTAACTAATTCAATCAACTTACTTTTGTTATATTTAGCCAATGAAATCCTTATAAATACCATGCATGACAGCTTTCAAAGTTACTTATTAGCTTTTACGTTCTCTTCTAAATTTCCTCTGTATCCTCTTTAGAAAGCCTTCTTCCTACAATCTCAATTGGGTGTTAATTGATTGGCTCTTTAGAAAAGCCTTCAAGGATAGTGATATATTATATTGTATATTGTACCTTATACTAGTAAGTTTACATATTATTTGATTGATCGAAGCATTGATTAATTAAGAAATTTGAAACAAGAAAAGAAGATAGTAAAGAGAACAAAATGATTTACGTGGTTAGGGAATATTTCCTACCTTCACAGACAGAACAAAAATGAAATTCATTATTAATGAATGGAGATTACAATGTAATTACATCGTAAAATAAAATACCTCACCAAAAATCTATCCACGAACTTTGAGCAAACTTCTAAATGATCAACGGGTTGTACACATTCCACATTTTAAGAAATACCTGGCAACAATAAATAACAAATGACCAACAACTTTTTTCAATCTCAAAATGTCAAAATCAATAATTTATATAAAACATCCTAGCATCTTATCAATCATCAATGGAGACCTAAGACAGGTATTTCCCTCCATTCCTTTTGTCATGATCCGTCGACCAACGATGTTGTGCTGTTGTTGTGCTCATAAGCTGGTATTGCCCTCTTTGGATGCCCACCATTCAAGGCTTTATCACCCCAAGGTATGTACAGCTCCCCGGTGGTACCATTTGGCCTTTTATCTGCTACCAATTTCTTAATCTGCTTTATAAATTGCTTGTCATTTAGAGGGTGCTATACCATTTTCTGAGAAACTGAAGCCTTGTACTTCTTTATTGTCAACGTTAAAAGTGGACATAATTAAAAAGGAAGACATGTTCACTATTGTGTTTGTCTATAGAATATATTGTCCAAGAAGGAAATTCTCCATATATATTAATTAATTTGGAGGAAAATTGAATGGCCGCTCGAGATTTCAATACAGTGGAAGCTGTGAGGATACCAAAATTCAGATACCAAGATTCATACTTAAATTCTTTTTGGCAGTTGACCCAAGTTGAGTTCTCCCGAAGTGTCTATTTCCAGAACTGAACATTGTTCTTCAGTAAGTCACAATGGATTCCATCAAAAGGGAATTAATGGGTAGGTAACAAAAGGCTTTAAAAGTTATTAAGAAGTGAATTTCTCTCATAATTAATAACTTCTTAATATTAATATTGTTAGAATTGTCTGGTCCAAATCTCATAACTTGTTAAAGAAATAAAATTCAATGGTAAAATTAGGTGATTTGTGATGTGAAAGGCCAAGCGTTTTTCGACCTTTATATAAATGTTGTCAAAACTCTTCTTATATCATTCAGTTTTCAGTAGAATATAACTTTCAATGCCTGCAAAATTGAATACAAAATATATACGACTGATTGCTATTATCATCTTGTTCCTGAGGACAGTCAGATACATGGGACTAAAACAGCAATGAGAGGTGGAAGTCTGATAAATAAAATAGAGGTCAAGTGGGTGTTGGGAGGCTGCTTTTGATGTGAAACGATTAAAGAAGGCGGAAAAAGACAAAGGCTGAGCCACCCACCCATTTTGTTTATGAATTTTGATGCTCTTCTCTTGATTTTGTCCATTATCCCTATTTCCAAGTAAATGAACGTTGAGCTCCATGGCAATGGCATCCAATGCCCATATTTGTAATTTCAGTTAAGATCAATAATATTATTTCCCATAACTTTATATGCTTTTGAGAGCTTTTAAGTCTTTTGAGAAATACTTTTCGTAAGTCTTTTAAAATCTTTTGAAAAATTTAAGTGTTTGGCATTCTTTGTAAAAAAGTCTTTTTTAAGTAAAATATTTATTTTAGACATAATATTATAAAGTAACAAATATGTATTTAAATAATGTTCAAATTAGTTAATATTATGATATTTTAGTAAAAATATAAAAATAATTTATTATAATTTATTGTTAATATTTTAATAAATAATATTAATTTTAAATATTTCTAAGTAATTAATATTAATTATTTATTAAATTTAATTAGAATATATAAATTATATTTAAATATTTAAATATAATAATTAAATATTTGTAATTAAATATTGACACAATTGTATTATTTTAAAATTATTTTTTTATTTTTAATGCTTTTAATTTATTTGTAAAACTCATATTAGATATTAACATAACATAGAAAACATAAACGTATCAAATTAAAATATTACATATATTTGAATTAAAGTTTCAAAAAGGGATAATATTTATATACCAAATATAAATACAAAAAATTTTACAATAGCATTTACAATTTAAAGTGAACTCATTAAACTAGAAGCTATAGCATCTCTTGTTAATTCCATTTCAGAACCACTTAAATTGCTTGATTCACCGTCATCGTCACTACCATCGTCGTCGTCATCATCATCATCACTTTCTCGACCATGCGCATTTTCTGAATCAATAGTACTTATATGCCCAGTTAATATCTTCATATTCCATAAAATCTGCATCATATTCTCATATGCCCAGTAATTAAAAATGATGATTGAAAGTGAGAGTTTTAGGTTTTTGATAAGATAAATTGATGAGCCAAAAGAGACTGATAAATGCAAAATGACAGTGAAATGCAACACAACATAGGCTTGAAAGCAAAAGAAAGAAAGCATAAACTAACATGGCAATATATAAGTGGAGGGTATAAATTAGAGTTTTCTCCTTTTTCTCAAGCTTTTCTTTTAGCTTACATGGTTCTTATGTTGGGATTTAACCCCAACTTTTCCATTGAGAAAAGCAACTTGAGCTTCCAGGGCAAATTTAATCAAGGTCCAGTAATTGGGTTTCTTGGAGCTAGAACATGGAATGAAAGGTGTCTTCATCATTATATTGCTAAAATAAAATACTTTGGTTAATATAAAATTTTTTAGCTTGTTTTAAACAAGAATATATTGATATTAATATATTAATTCGGTTAAGCTGAACACTCTTTAATTATGAATTATTTTTAATACTATACCATGCTTTTATGAATAATTTTGGTTTCTTATATGTTTTATATTTTCTTTTATGAATAATTTTGTTATTATTTTTAATTAAGTAAAGGCTGCAAAGGTTATAGCCTAAAATTTTAACAAAGCAAATCATTTTCTTTCCTTTCCTTTCCTTTCCTTTCTATATTTTAACTAAACAAGAGATATTAGAATTCTTTATTTTCTTTCTTTTATTAATTTTCAGTTTTTTACTATCAAACAAAAGATAAATAAATCACTTCTTTTCCTTAAGCTTCTTCGCCTCTTTTATTTTCTTTTCCTTTATGGTTCTTTTACTTCACCTCTATACCATGCCTTAGTCCAATAAAATTTTCCATTAAGATTGTTAAAAGAATGTGAAAGACATCCGTATTGAGGTAAGCCATCCTATTACTCATCAACAAAGATCCACCGCCCTCATAATTTCTCTCTAATTACTCTATCTAGGAACTAGAATACTTTTATCCCGATCGCCATTGTCTTAACAAGTATCATCCGCAAAAACTCTTCATGCATTATTACCACACATTTGTACTAAATTCCACTCAGATTGACTCATTCCTACACTTAAGTATTTAAGCGCCAAAAGCATAACTCATTCACCAACCAAAAGTTTAAAAGGAATTTTATGGAGAAATATATCTAATATCGCTTGCTTTAGAAAACACTTATATCACTTATCTTTAACTAAAGCAAGCATCATACCTCCAAAGAAACAGGAAAGGATAAAATAGAAGTAAAAGTTATAAAGAAGCAAACATCATTAAGAACCTAATGCTTAATGCTAAAAAATGAAAATTTTCAATATCATGTAGAATCTGCTTGCTAAACCAAGGCAAATAATGCAATTAACATGTATTACAGCAAGAAACAACAACCAATTACTAGTATTATGATAATGATGCAGGAGGTGGTTCCCATTCCATAAGTCAACATGTACAACAATAATCCATCAACTATGTATATAAACATTATTGAATCACATTACTAAGAAACTAATAAATAGGAAAATAATGCGGTGTATAGGACGATTTGTAAGCTTGCCCTTTGTTCTAATATTTCTAATTTTATTACATATATATTAATTTTTCAGATTCTTTTTCAATTGAAATTTATAAAAACAAAAAGAGGGCGAGATTATTGAATCACCGATGACGTAAGGATTCATTTAGAACAAATTGGACACACACTGTTATGGAACAAAATAGAAAGCCAAAAGAAAAGCAGAAAAAGAAAGGAGGACAGAAATAGAAGCAGAGAATTCAGAAGAAAATAGAAGAAATAGAGAGACAGAATAGCAAGGAGGAGGAGAAAGGAAGAAGAAGAGAGACGAAACATATTTAATTCATCAAAAATGCATAATAGAAGAAGGGAGACCCCAAATTAATATTATTCATTTCAGTCTGACAATGTAATCAAAACTCGACTCAAGTTTATCAAATTAAATTTATCTTGACACCACTGCAATTCCCAAATTCAGAACAGAGTTTAGTTCTTGGCAAATCTTTTTCTTCTTCTTCAACTCCAATCCAAGCCCGAGTCCTCCATTTTCTTTCAACAATTTCCCCAATTTCACATACTTTTTCGCAGCAAATTCTTTCAAAACATCTGCCAATATATCAAAGCAAATAAGAAAAAATTCCATAGCAGACGTTAAGAGATCATGTAATAAAATTTTTTTTTACCTTCAAAGCTGACGAGCCTATAAACTTGACAAAAAAAGAAATGGGAAAAAAAAGAGAAGTGCATCGTCTATTTGGAGAAGAAAAGGGGAAAAGGGGAGGGATAAAAATGTAAGACAGGTGCAAAAGTCCTTTTACAAATAGAAAAAGCTAAAATTTTTGGCTTCTCTGTCTGTGAAAAAGTGATTCTCCAACGTTGAAATATTTTTCCCACTGCCCCCCGTTCTTTATTCCATTTTAGGGAAAAGGACTTTTGGACCCAAAAGTCCATCCCAAAAGCATTAACGAACCGGGCCTATTGCGGTTTTGGCTCATTTTAATATTGTCATCTTCTCACTCAAAAAAAAAAAATGCCATTTAAATATCATGATTAATTGACAGGCAATATGGTCTGCCACTGCTTGAGCTGCTGGTGGAGTTGCTTATGATCAGCAACAAAGTTGAGTACAGAGTCAAGCGATTTGCCCACTAACAGGTCCAAAAACCCAGAAAGAGAAGCCTTTCCAATGACAGAAACGGTGGAATTGTGAGAAAAAAGCTGAAGAGAGAAATGAACCAGCCAAATTGAAATGATTCAATTATTGATGCCAACTTTTTCTTATATACGAGTTAAAGTTTACATCAAGCCTTTTAGATAAATAATTTAAAAATAAAAATAATTAACCGAATATTTTTAGAAGAGGATAAATTATATAAATAGTCACTCAACTGTGACATATTTTTATTCTGGTCATTTAGGTTTAAAATTTTTTATTTTAGTCACTAATGTTATTGAAATTTAATATTTTGGTCACTCATCTGTTAAATCACTAACAGAATCATTAAGTTTCACAACTTCAAACACAAAAAACTTGTTCAGGGCAATAACATGAAGACATTGATTTTTATCCATTTTGACCTTAAATTATTTGTCGTAACCATTTTTTTGAAAACAACAAAAAGGGGTTCGACTTTGGGTTTTAAAAATGAAAAAACGGGGAGTCGCCACCAATCCTTTTTTGTTAAGGTGTGATCGGGTCACCTTGTAAAACGGTTGTTTTTAATAAACAGTTTGATTTATCAAAACAACGACTTTGGTCTACGAAATCCAGAAAATGAGTTTGGAAGTTGGTTACGCACGAGGAAGGGTTAGCACCCTCGATACGCCCAAAATTGGTACCAAAATGATTAGTTAGTGTCTTAATGTCGGAAGTTTGAAAAGGTTTTAAAATACAGATCCTTTAAAAGGTATTAGGATATTAGAGATATCTTTGTTCGAGAGGGTACAAACATCACATCCAAAGACGTTAGGACATGATATTCTAAACCCTCGTAATCAAAGCTATCTCATGATTTTCTGAAGTTTATCAAAAGGATGTTTAGTTATTTAGTCAAACGAAAAATCGTAACCCAAAGACGTTAGGGCACTATTCCCAATTCCTAAATACAAAACATTGCCTTTATTTCAAAATCTTTTAGGTGAAATATTATGATTTTATAAAAGGTGTTTTGTTTAATAACATAGTACAAAACGAAGAAAACAAATATGGATGGGAATGTAACAAATAAAAAATACAAATAATAATGATAGTAATAGTAGAATAATGGTGATAATTTTAGAGAAAAGAATAATAACATGAAGCAATAGTAAAATATTTATATAAAAGGATATGTTAATATTGAAAATAAATATAATAATAATAACATTAGTAACGGTTAATCAATATGATAGTAACAAGATATATGCATTATATAATAATATGGTAATAGTAATAATATATTGATAAAATATTAGTAATAATAATGATGAAAATGATGATAATAAAATTAATAATGAATGGTAATGATAACAACTAATAAACAAAATAATAATGGAAGGATATATATACATATACAAATAATAAGTGATAATAATAATAATAATGGAATAATAATAGAAATAATAATAAATAATAATGAAATAACAATAAAATATAAATAATAATAATAATAAATAATCAATATTAAATAATAGTAGAAATAGTAAAAATTGCAAAAGAATAAAAAAATAGGTCAAATTGAAACTAAAACAGAAATAAAAGGGTCAAATTAGGCATTATAAGCAATGAAGTGACTAAACAGCAACGCGCGCAAAATGCTGGGGACGAGGAGCGCAATTTTTCCAAATAGTAAAACACGGTGTTTTTAAAAAGGGACCGAATTACAATTGCATAAAATTTTTGGGGCGAAATTGTAATAGTGGAAAACTTAATTTTAAAATCTAAAAATGCGGAAGGGTCGATTGTGCAATTAGACCCAAAACCAAAAACACGCGGATCCTCTGGTCGGGTCGGGTCGACACGCGGATCCTAGGGGGCAAAACGACGTCGTTTTGGGGTTAGAGGCCAGCCCCCAAAACGACGCCGTTTCAGGGGGCTATTTAAGGCCCCATAACCCCAAAAAATTCATTTCACCCGAGTATTTAAAAAAAAATTCTTCATTCCTCTTTTTTTTCTCTGCAGGGAGGGAGCCTCCGGCAAGTGGGCCGCCGTTCACCGTCGTCGGCACCGGCGCCGGCCACCGTGTGGTAAGATTTTTTTTTATATTTTTAGAGAAAATATTGTATTAATACATATTAATCTAAAAAAGGATAAACAATGAAAGATAAGATTGCCGAAAATGAGAAAAAAAAAGAAAGAAAAGAATAAAAAGGGCTCTGCAAATGGAATCACCTCTATCCTCTGTTTTTGATTCTTTTTTTGTTTAATCTCTGCTCTTGAGTTTGTATTGATTTTTTTGCTTGCTATTTTGTTGCTTTTTGAGTGCTTTAATCTGTCTACTCTTCTTTTATTAATCGAAAAAAAGAAAAAAAGGTCCTCTGTTACACCATTTTTGCTTGGCTTTATAGCCATCTTCCTATTGCTTCTGTCTTGTCTGCTTAATGCTCGCAGTGCAAGTGGCCAAGTGGAGCGGTGGCTGCGGTGGTGCGAGGCGGTGGTGTCGGGAGGCGGTGTAGGGGTTGGTTCGGTTGCCGCTAGAGCTAGGGTTAGGATTAGGGATTTTTGTTTTTTTTTTTTTTTCTGTTAGGGGTATTGGGCTAATTGGGCTAGAATTGAGTTTATTTTGGGCTCAATGGGTCATTCGGGTTTGGGTTGTAAAATTTGGGTTTTGTTTTGTTTTGTTTTGTTTTGTTTTTTGTTTGGGTTGTAAAAGGGGCCGGCAATTTGGGCCTTCTACATTATTATTTTTGACCCAACTTAAACATGGTGGTTGTTAATGCTAAAAAGAAAAGAGAAAAGTTAGATTTGCACAAGTCCTTTCGTGGTTTTTTTCCCTTAATTTTTATTTAAAAATTTATTGTTTTAATAAATAAAAGTTAGGTTAGAAAATTAGAAAAATATATATTATTTTATTTATAAATGTTTTTAAAATTTTATATGTATTTTTATAAAATATTATGTATTTTTATAAAGAAATGGACTTTTAAATAATTTTTTATTTTTATTTTTGAAATTTTAAGAATTAAGACTAAATTGACAGAATGTATGAAGTTGAGGGTTAAATTTGTTCTTTTTTAGAATTAAGACCAAATTGATAGAATCTGTAAACATTTGGATGGTTAAATTTGTTATTATGCCAATAAAAAGGCCACACCAACATTCCATTAGTAATTTAACGGGGGAGCTATCAAAATATTAGAATTTGATAATGTTAATGACTAAAATAGAAAAATTTTAAACTTAAGTAGCCAAAACAGAAACACCCTAATAATTGGGTGACTATTTATGTAATTTTCCTTTTTTTTCAACGTTTACCCTTAAAAAAATTGAACCACTATAACAAATAAATTAAAATAAAATGATTATGGATCACAAACATAAATATAATTGTGTTTTCTTTAAAAGTAATCACAATAATAAACTATGCAAAATATTAAAAGATTTAGTATTGCCATTAAATATCATGAGCACTGCACACAGGGGTGTAGCCAGTAGGTTTACAGGTCCCTCGGTCCTCCTAAAATGAAAAAAAAAATTATTTAGGCTATTTAAAATTTTAAAAGATTTAAATTAATAAAGATAAATTTACACTTTGACCCCTCCTAAAAATGATAAAAATTTGATTTAATCTTTTAAAAATTATGAAGATATAAGCTATTCAAATAGTGAAATCGCTTGTTTCCTTCTCTGTGAGTGTGCTTGTGGGATCCAATCTGATCTTCCTAGGAACTGCACGCAAGCTGAGAACAATAGGTATTTATTAAATATTTAATTGGGAGGACTCAATTATTGATACATAAAAGGTTTTAATAAGATGGACTCAATTAATGATGCCTGTTGATGTCGTTGGCGGGTTGTTGGTGCATAGATGGGCTATAGAGATCTGAGAAATGAGAGGAAAAGAGGTCAAATGGCATGGGAGTTGAGTCTCTCTGTTATATTTTCACTTAATGTTTCCTCATCTTCATCTTCATCTTCAACTTCAAATGTGACTTCATCATCCACAAGCTTATCGTCACTTCTGGAAATTCAATGTCCCGTCCAAAACATCAACTTTCAAGCAACTAACGGTAGCATCCTCAGGAGGCCCTTTGATGCGGTCGTTGAGAGCACCAAAAATATCATATCCATATAAAATAATAAAAATAATAGTATAAGGGAAGTAGGGTCAAATCCTCAAGGACCGGATTTGCACAGTTGCTTGTTCCTCGAAATCCTGGATAGAATCGTGCCCAAGAAAACTTGCATACCTAGAAAAAAAAAAAAAACAAAATTAAAAGTTTTGATTCAATTGAAAGTGCGGAAATTAAAATTAAAATAGCAGAGATAAATAGAGTTAAGAAAAAGTTTCTTATAGAGAGATTCCAACCTCCGGTTGTCTCGATCCGCCTTGGTTTCAATCCTCGGCTTTTAAGTGATCCTTCTCAAACAGAATAAGCCAGTTATAGTGGAAGAGGACGCCTACGACCACCAGCTCCAAGAATTTAGACTTACGATTTTAAAGGAACCTGACTCTAGCCAACAATCGCTTCTATGGGACCATCTTATGCTAGATCATCGTTTCTCAATGGCGAATGCCACGCCATTTTGTCTATTGAGCTCCCCAACCTTTGACGCAGTATGCTAACGAACCGACCGTGCAACCTTTCCAAAATATACAAAGCGTCAGCTTCTTGCACACGTTGAAAAAAATCACCTTTTAAGGGATATGGATGGAAGCATCAACCCCTTAATGTGGAGAAATAATGAATACTCATTGAGAAGGCTAAGTACGGATTCTAAGCCTCATGAACCCAGGTAATGGAAATGAGATTTTTATTGAAAAAATATGGAAAGAACAAAAGTCTAAACTTAATGGAGAAGAGAGTGTTTACAGAAAAGATAAGTCAAATTTGTGTCACTCCATCCCTTAAACCTAGCCTATTCCTAATTAAATTCTAAAAGATAAATACAAATAAATAAAGATAATTAAAGATAAATAAGAATAAATAAAGATAAAAGCTAAAATTAAATCTAAATAATAATCCTAATATAATTGGAATTAAAATAGAATCATGTGCTATAAAATCTCTTCTTTTCCATTTTTGCTCCCGAAATCTTTCACATTTTGCATTTTCGGGACCACTTCTCTCCTACTTCGCATGCTGGCCCAATTTAACTTCAAATTCATGCTTTTTGCCCTTAAATTTTCTTTTGTCCTCAATTTAGTCCCTATAAGATAAAAAACCATAAATAGCTCAAATTAGTAGGATCATATTCAAAATAATCATATAATTAATACATAAAAATATGTCGTTCTAGAGTATTATCACCCTTCCATATAGAGTCTATAGATTCTTAGGAGAACCTCAAGGCAAATTATAAGCTTGAGCAGCTCCAATTACCTCGAATTTTATTAATTTAAAGTAATTCACGTACTTATTAATTTTTTATTTCAGTTCCTGTTTGATAATTTTCAATTCAAGCTCTAGCCATAAAGAATCTATCCTTAATATAATCGAAACTTGAGCATGAGAATCAAAATTATTTTTTTTGCTAGGCAATTAATTGATCTTACTTAAACAGTTAGATTTTTATCTAAAATTAAGCTCAAGCTCTAAAAGTGAAACCTGATGGAACTTAGGCTAAAATTTGAGTCTTGGATTTAAATAAGTATTTCATGAGCCATTAATTGCTTAGAAAAAAACCGAAGCCATTAGCTTTTCTTTTTCTCCATGTTTTTGAAGAATCATGTTGGTGCTTCCTAATATTTTAAGTAACGGGTGAGACAGAAAAATTGAAATGGAGTCGTAACTTGAAGTGGCCATGTTAGCTGGACCTCTTTTTTTCTTTATTCACTCACATTTTAACATTTTACAAATATTTCTTTAATGGCTTGGATCATATATGTAATTCATTTTACAAAGAGTTGAGCTTTTTCTGATGGGAAGTGTAAGCACTAAATTTTGTCCGGCTTAATTATGGGTTTATTTTTAAAAAATTTTAAAAAAAAATTAAAAAAATTAAAAAAATTTATAAAAATTTACATTTTAACCCCTAAACTTTCTTGAAATTACATTTTGGCCCTAAAACTTTTCAAAATTACATTTTTACCCTTTATCTTTCTTAAAATTACACTTTGGCCCCAACAATTTTATCGCGATTGCAATCTGGTCCTTCTGTGGAAAATTTCCAAAAATCATGTGGATTTCAAGACCCACCTCGATTTTCCTACCACCACCTAAGGATGGCCTCCTTCCCCTAGCCACCGCTTCATGCAAAAAACGCTAAAAGGGATTTTTCCCCAAAAAAAACCCCAATCAACAAAAAACCCACAAAAAAGAGAGAAAGAAGAGGAAAGAAGAAGGAAGAAGAAGAAGAGAAGAAGAAGAGAAGAGGAAGAGGAGGCGTCGCACCACCGGGGAGGAAGAGGCGACGGCGGCGGCGGTTGGAGAAGAAGAAGAAAGGAGAAGAAGAAGGAAGAAGAAGAAGAAAGAAGAAGAAAAAGAAAAAGAAAGAAAAAAGAAAAAAGAAAGAAAAAGAAGAAAGAAAAAAAGGAAAGAAAAGAAAGAAAAGAAAAAAGAAAAAGTAAAAAAAAATCAAACTCAATCGGGTCGACCCGACCCGACCCGCAATCCGACCCGTCCGACCCACAGCCCGACCCGCGTCCAGCAGGCCCACCAACAGCAACCCCCCAAAAAAAATACAAAAACAGCAAAAAAAAAGAAGCAAGCCCAAAAAAAAAGAAAAAGGAGCCCAAAAAAAATAGCCCCAAGCAAAAAAAGGAAAGTACGCTAAAACCCAAACAACCTAGGCCCAATAAAGACCAGGCCCATTTTCAAATTTCAACCCAATGCACAACAAAAAAAAAAAAAGGAGAAGAAGAAAAAGAAAAAAAAGAAGAAAAGGGAAAGGAAAAAAAGGAAAAATAGATCGGATAGCGTATCCCGTTCTTCAAGCCCGTAATTTTGAGCTTTTCGGTAATTTTCTTTTTACCCACTTGTAATTTATTTCGTATATTTTCATGACATTTTGTTTTTAATATTATTGGAAATTTTTTTTAGCATCTTTTTGTATTTATATTTATATTTTTATTTTTTTATATATTCGAATAATTTTAATAAATAAGACAAAGAATCGGTTTAACACTTGTCGTTGATTTCATCGCTATGTTGAGTGAATATCATCGGTTCGTGTTAAATACGATACGCCCTTTAAAAATCAAAAAATCAAAAAATAAAATAAAATTTCGAGTTTCAAAACTTTTTGTGTTTTCAAAAATTGTCGTATTTTCCAAATTTTCGTGTTTTAAAAAAATTTCGTGTTTTCAAAAATTCTCGTATTTTGAAAATTCTCGTGTTTTAAAAGTTTTCGTGTTTTCAAAATTTCGTATTTCAAAATTTTCATATTTTCAAAATTTCGTGTTTCAAAAATTCTCGATTTTCAAAGTTCTCGATTTTCAAAAAATTGTGTTTTAAAAAAATTTCGCGCTTCAAAATTTTCGTGTTTTCAAAATTTCATTGTTTTTGTGTTTTAAAATTTTCGTGTTTTCAAAATTTCCATGTTTTAAAAATTTCGTGTTTTCAAAAATTCGTGTTTTCAAAAAAATTGTGTTTCAAAAATTCTCTTGTTTTCAAAGTTTTCAGATTTCCAAAATTTCGTGTTTTCAAAATTTTCGGTTTTCAAAATTTCATGTTTTAAAAAAATTCTTGTGTTTTAAAATTTCGTGTTTTCAAAAATTTCGTGTTTTCAAAAAAAATTTCGTGTTTCAAAAAATTCTCGTGTTTTCAGATTTCTAAAATTTCGTGTTTTCAAAATTTTGGGTATAAAAAATTTTCGTGTTTTCAAAATTCTTAGGTTTTAAAAAAATTCTAGTCTTAAAATTCTCGTTTTTTAAAAAAATTTTGTGTCTCAATCGGATCACGATTAAATATTACATTGAACTTGTATTTTGAAAATTAAGACAATGCGCGCTTAACGAGATACCAATTTTGGGCGTCATGAGGTGCTAATACCTTCCTCGCTGCATGAACCGACTTCGAACTCTATTTTTCTCCGGAATTTTGACGCAGACTTAAACCCAAATTTTTTTTAAGAAAATTCAAAAAATAATTTTTCTTTAAAAGAGGATTTAATAGGTGTCCGATCACACCTAAAAAAAAAAGATCGGTGGCGACTCCCTTTTTAAATAAAATTGAAACTCTATTTTCAAATTTTAATAATTTCATCAATTAGCGACAAGCAAATTTTAGGTCGCTACAATTTGGCGACTCCACTTGGGGACTTTTGGAGAGTCGAGTCTCAATTAAACGCGTGTTGTCAAAATTTTGAAACTCCTTGTTCAAATTAATATTAAGTCGTGATCCTTAAATTTCATTTTTGAAAAGTCATGCATTTGCATCATGTTGTAAATATTTTTCTAACTTGTTTTATCTTTTTGTTTTTAGTGCTAAGTTTTACGGTTTTAGTTTTTTAGTTTTAAAATAAAACAAAAGGTTTGTGAGTTTCTCCCACACACTTTGCACTTGCATTTTGCATAACATGAGCTCTCTACCCGGGCTCGTCCGCTTAAGTGGAAGTAAACGCTATGCCTTCGTGAGTTAACTCGCCCCTCCAAGACTGGCTAGTGAATACTTAGGGTTACATATGACTTATGCTTTCGTGAGTTAACTTGTCCTCCGCATAGGCATAAGTAAATGTAATCCTCGAATTGAGCTCATGAGCCTATGATGGGCGATAACCGAGGCTCGTACTAGCCTTAGTAGGCGACAGAGACGGACAATTCGAGTACCTTTTTAGAACCGAAACCGATATAGTGAACCGTATGAGCCACCCGATTAGAGCCATGCCGAACCTCCGTCTGTTAATAGTTACCAAAATAAGTTCATGGGAGAAACGCGCTTACCTTTTATTTCTTTTACATTACACTTTTTATGCAAGCAAATCGGTCATTTAATAATTTAGAGAGGTAGATTATCCGATGAGCATGTGGGGTAAGTTTATTTTGTAAATATGATGGGGTAAAAAAAAAAAAGTAGGTCGGTTTCACCAAAATGCAAAATTAAATATCTTAATTTGTTAGATTTTCCATAGTTTTCTCCTTTTATACTTGTTGTAATTACTAACCAATGTTATTTGTTTTCATTTTATTTTTATCATGCATCATAGGCATCTTGTTAGGAAGGTGTTGATTAGAGATTGGTTGCCAAAAACGGGTTTCTGATGGAGGAGTCAATTACACAAGTGACCGAGAAAAACACCGTGGTTCGAGACTGGTCTTTGAAAACCCAGAAAGCAAAAGGAGACAGTTTAAAAGAAGGATGTATCTCCAATCTTCCCGAGCATGTGACCATGAATGTTCGTCGGAATAACCTCGAAGACTTGACTAGGATTTGGAAACAGTGGGACTCAGACACTAGGGGCATCTTCACTGAAAAGTACGGGGATATAGCTCACTTAATCGCTGTCAACGTAGACGAACAGTTGATTCAAGCCATGGTTCAATTCTGGGACCCAGCTTATCAATGTTTTACTTTCAACTGCGAAGATATGACCACCATAGAAGAGTATGCCGCCTTGCTTCACAAGTTAACAATGCACAATTCAAACAAGATATATGTGAAAGAGCCTATGACCTTCAAGAAAAAGCTAATTAAGTTGACAGGAATGGCTGATACATGGGCTGAAAAACAGATAAAGAAAAAGAACGAAGTCAGTTGTATTCCATGGTTTTCTCTGCGAGACTTAGTTCAAAACCATCCAGATATTGTGAAGAGAGTGGATCTATTTGCTTTAGCCATTTACGGATTAATTGTCTTCCCAAAAGTTCTTGGGCATATAGAAGTTGCGGTAGTGGATTTCTTTGAAAAGTTGAGGCAAGGAATCAACCCCGTCCCAACTATCTTAGTTGAGACTTTTAGATCTCTAAATTGTTGTAGGAGAAAAGGGGAAGGACGTTTTATCGGATGTGCCTGACTACTTAATGTTTGGATTTCGAGCCACTTACGGAAAGTGGAGCGCACACCTTTCCACATGTTTTCGAAAACATTCGCTCCATTGAAGCTTACCTTGAGAAAGATTGGTCAAGGACATCACCGAACAAGACTGGGTTTCAGCTTTTTCAAAACCTCCGCCAAGATATAACTTGAGAGCACCATAGATCCGTCCTTCAGTCCTGCTATACAAATGCGAAGCCGGATTGGGTACCTTTACTCGAATTATGGGGAGGAGTTGGATATGCACCGTTAATGGTTCAAAGCAGTTTGCTTCACGACAGTTTATACCAACTACTAGAGGATTAGCACAGTCTGAGATTACTTTTACAGGTGAAGGTTACATGAAAAAAGTCCGAGATACTGCAAAGTCTTGGAAGGAAATCTACCTAATGGAGTTAGCTCTGTATGCTGATACTATCAATCAAGATTATAAAATATGGAGACAAAGACGAGTGAATAGTCAACAAACCTCACCAACGGATTATACTTTCCAGAATCCTTTCTCAGAAGAAATGCCGTCCGAACTGGAAATAGCAAGACATGAATTTGACGTGAAAAGGCCAATCTGTTACGAGATATTAGTTCTTTTCAAGAGGAAAATTACCAGTTGAAGATAGATGTTCAAATTGAAAAATCTAGAAACGAGAAAGTCCAAAAAGAAGCTGAGATCATGAGAAATGACTTAAAGGATCTTCATCTAGAAAATAAGAAATTGAGAGGTACCATAAAGAATAGCGGGCTGGGCAAATCATCGACGGAATGGAAGGAAGAATTAAGCAACATCAAAGGTGGGATGGAATTTGGAGAGGAAAGTGAAGAAGGAAGAGGAAAAGTCGCTCGTGCTATGATAGAGTTAAGGAAGAAGAATGTTGAATACAAACCTGCGTCTGCAGAATTAATGACTAGTCAGTCTGAGCATCAAGAGCTAAGAAGGAAAATACAAGATTTAGAAAATACACTGCAAGCTCATCAGCAACACTTGGATACTCTCCTAAAAGCCCTAGAAGAAAAGAATGGCCAGCATGACAGAGACATTCGTGCCTACGAAAGAGCTCTCCAAGAAAAAGATATGTATCTTGGCGGTTTGATTAATGAAATTCGCAAGGCGGCTATGCAAATTGTGCAATTATCAGATGAAGCAGAAGATCTCAGTTACCAATTCCCTCCGAGACAAGGATCAAACATGTCAGAATTCCTAGAACGAGTGAAAAAATAAGGCCATGTGGCTAGGAAATTTGTGTAACCGTTAAATTAGAGAGGGCAAAACATTTTGTGATAGACTCTTTTGATTAATGAAATGCCTAAATATGGGGCTATCTTGAAATCAACACCAAATTTTTGCATATTTATTCATGATTAACATGTATTTTTCATTTATTCATTCATCCATTCATTGCATGTGCATATCACTCTAATCATTCACTGAGGCTAAAACCATACAATCCACAGTTGCAGAAAGATCAAGAAATGAGGTTTACAGTAGCCTCAGGTCAAGAGTTGGAATGGGAGCCCATAGCGTATCCTCCTTTGTCAAAAACATTTACATCTGCAGGAATGATGTACCTGTATGAGATAATTCACGAAACACGCTGTTATTGATTGAAAGGGTCTTGTAACGTCAAGATAAATGTTATTGATAAAGGAGATGATGCAATTGAAGATGTTTCAATGATACACCCTTGTCCTCCGGATTCATTTTGAACAATTGGACTGCTGTGGATCTTCTTGTAGTTTCTAAGTCCTCTCCGAGTAATGCTCAATGTTAACTCTCTTTTGTGTGCCCTAAGTAATAGTGGGATTCTTTTGTAAGAGCTTATGTTTGCTCTTTATCATTTAAATGAACATTAATGGAGATGCATTTTGTCATAGTCTTTTCATTCTTGTTAACTTCATAATTATTCCTTCTTCTCATAGCCTATCGTTACATGTACCTCATGTCATGCCATAACATTATGTTTGTTTGGTTCCAATACTTTGATGCTCCTCTATAGTTTTCTTTTCCATTCACCTTTCAGTGCTCGATACCAACGCCATGAACAATCCTGCTACAAGTCCCGAAATCGATTTTGAGAAAGTTATTTGTTTAGGAGAATTCAAGTCGAGGAAAATATCAAGATTATGTATCGCCTCTCGACTTACTAAGAATGATAGAACAAGAAGATAAATGATCCCGCCCATCAAGAATCTGCTGAGACAGTGAACTTGGGAAATGAAGAAAAAGGCAAGAAGTGAAGATTGGGACCTCCATTTCAGATAACACCAAACATGATTTAATCGCCTTGCTTCGTGAGTATAAAGATGTATTTGCATGGTCGTATCAAGACATGCCAGGGTTGAACGAAGATGTAGTGGTCCATAGACTCCCACTGAAACCAGAATGCAAACCTGTTCAACTGAAGCTAAGACGAATGAGACACGAAATGTTTATTAAAGATAAAAGAAGAAGTCAAAAACAATTTGATGTCGGCTTCCTACAAGTCTCTAAATACCGAATGGGTAGCTAACATAGTCCCAAAGATCAAAGAAAGATGGCAAGGTAAGAATGTGCGTAGATTATCGTGATCCGAATCGAGCAAGTCCTAAAGATAATTTTCCTTGCCACACATCGACACGTTGGTGGATAACACAATAAAACATTCATTGTTTTCTTTTATGGATGGATTTTCGTTATAATCGATAAAGATGGCTCCGAGGATATGGAAAAACTACCTTCAGAACGATGTGGGAACATTTTGCTACAAGGTGATGCCATTCGGATTAAAGAATGGGGCAACATATCGTAGGCAATGGTAATGCTATTCCATGACATGATGCACAAAGAGATAGAAGTTTATGTTGATGATATGATTGCCAAATCTCGGGGAAAGAGAGCATATTGGGAACCTCAAGAAATTGTTCGAAAGACTAAGAAAATTCCAATTTGAAGCTTAATCCACCAAGTGTACTTTCTGAGCTACCTCAGAAAATTACTCGGCTTCATTGTTAGTGAGAGAGGTATTGAGGTTGATCCAGATAAGATAAAAGCCATACAAGAATTACCATCTCGCGTACACAAAAAGAAGTCGAGGATTTTAGGAGGTTGAACTACATCGCCGATTCATTGCTCAACTTACCAACCAGTGTGACCCAATTTTTCAACTCCTTCGAAAACATAATCCGGGAGAGTGGAACGATGAGTGCCAAGTGGCTTTTGACAAGATAAAACAATATTTGTCTAACCCTCCAGTGCTAGTACCGCCAACTCCCGAAAGACCGTTAATATTGTATCTAACTGTGTTCGAAAATTCAATGGGTTGCGATCGGGCAACATGATGAGTCGAGGAAAAGAGAAAGGCGATCTACTACCTCAGAAGAAATTCACGAATATGAAGCAAAGTACCGTCAATTGAAAAATTTCATTGTGCTTTGGTCCAGGTAGTTCAAGGCTCGAGACAATATATGTTGTATCATACGACGTGGTTAATTTCAAAGCTGGACCCAATAAAATACATGATGGAATCACCTGCACTTTCAGGAAGAATCGCACGATGGCAAATCCTACTATCAGAGTACGACATTGTATATGTGAGTCAAAAGTCGATAAAGGGGAGCGCGATAGCTGACTTTTTAGCAACTCGAGCCACGGAGGAATATGAGCCTTTGAGATTTGATTTCCCAGACGAGGATTTGATATGCATTGCAGAAAAAGAGTGTGAGTCATCAAAAGAGAAATCATGGAAGATGAGCTTTGACGGTGCATCGAATGCATTGGGGCATGGAATTGGAGCAGTCTTAGTGTCACCGGAAGGGAACCATTATCCACTCACTGCTAGATTAAATTTCTTCTGTACCAATAATGTAGCAGAATATGAGGCTTGCATCATGGGCCTTCGTGCAGCTATTGAACGAAACATCAAAATCTTAGAAGTGTACGGGGACTCAGCGTTGGTGATTTACCAAATCCGTGGAGATTGGGAAGTGAGAGATTCGAAATTGGTCAAATATCGCGATCTCGTGGCGGAGCTGGTCAAAGAATTCAAAGAAGTGACTTTTAACTACTTCCCACGAGAAGAAAACCAATTGGCTGATGCCTTGGCCACTTTGGCCTCAATGTTCAAAGCGTCCAGAGAAACAGAAATAATGCCTCTCCAAATGAGCATATATGAGGTCCCTGCACATTGTTTTAGCATTGAAAAAGAGACAGATGGACGGCCGTGGTTCCATGATATCTTAGAATATATCAAGAATCAAAGGTATCCCGAGCAAGCAAATGAGAACGACAAAAGAACAATCAGAAGAATGGCGGTGAGATTTGTCCTTGATGGGGATATCCTGTACAAAAGAGGAAAAGATCAAGTGCTCCTGAGATGCGTGGATTCTGTTGAAGCTAGAAAAATACTTGAAGATGTCCATGAAGGAATTTGTGGGGACGATGCCAATGGTTTCACTATGGCCAGCAGATTATGAGACTCGGTTATTCTTGGTCGACGAGGAAAGCGATCGCATTAGTTACGCACGAAGGTGCCACAAATGTCAAATTACTACGATAAAATTCATGCAGCCTTCTTCGCCCTTCATGTCATGACTTCTCCGTGGCCTTTTTCTATGTGGGCATGGATGTTATAGGCCAATTTCTCCAAAACTTCTAATGGCCACCGATTCATTTTTGTGGTTATAGATTACTTCACAAAATGGGTAGAAGCCGCTTCATTTGCTAATGTGACGAAGACTGCAGTTGCTGTGTTCTTAAAAGGAAATCATATGTCGATACGGTTTGTTCGAGAAAATTATTTCAGATAACGCTTTAAATCTGAACAACAAGATGATGAAAGAAGTGTGAGCGCTTCAAATAAAGCATCATAATTCCTCACCCTATCGCCCAAAGATAAACGGAGCGAAGAGAAGCGGCTAACAAAAAATATTAAGAGGATTATTGGGAAAATGACCGAGACTTATAAAGATTGGCACGAGAAGCTACCATTCGCATTGTATGCATATCGCACATGTGTGGACATCTACGGAGCAACTCCTTTCTCTCGGTCTATGGAATGGAAGTCAGTCTTGCCCATTGAAGTTGAGATCCCTCTCTACGAGTCTTAATGGAGTCGAAACTAGAAGAATCGAGAATGGGTTCAAGCTCGATATGACCAGCTAAATCTTATCGAAGAAAACGCTGAAGGTAATCTGTCATGGGAGATGTACTGTAAGAGAATGATCACGGCTCATGATAAGAAGGTGCGCCAAGAGAATTCGTGAGGGGAACTCGTCTTGAGAAAGATTCTCCCAATACAAAAAGGCTTTCAAGGAAAATGGGCACCAAATTGGGAAGGGCCGACGTCAGAAAGAAGGCTTTCTCTGGTGGAGCTTTGATTCTCACCGAGATGGATGGGAAGGAGTTACCTAATCCAAATGAACTCGGATGCCGTGAAAAGTATTATGCCTAAAAAAAAAGAAAGATCAAGATGAAAACCCGAAAAGGGCGTCTTGATAAAAAAAAGAAAAAAAGAAAAAAAGAAGGAAAAAGATCAAGATGAAAACCCGAAAAGGGCGTCTCGATAAAAAAAAGAGAAGAAAAAAGATCAAGATGAAAACTCGAAAGGGCGTCTTGATAAACAAAAAAAGATTAGGATGAAAACCTGAAAGGGCGTCCTAATGAAAGAGGTTCGGACACAAGGAGCAAGACGATTTGAACGGGGAGTCATGTGGAGAGATTACAATATTTGAAGTAGTCCCGGAAGCTCGAAATCTTCTACACAAGAAGCCGTGCTCGAAGAGATCCAGGATGAAGAAATGTGGAGAAGTTCATGCGTTGAATATCTAGAGCATTTGTGACAATTGAATCTGCTTTCCTTTCTTTATAATGTTTTCTTTATTGAGCTTTTCCTTGTCAATTTTCTTTGCTGATTGCTTTTGAAATAAATATGAATGTGAGGTATTTCTTTCGTACCTACTTTGCTATTTTCATACATCTCATGTGTGGTTTGTCTAAATGATAAATAGTGAAATGACATACTCTAAACAAAAGGAATGTTGAGTATTACCCGGATGAGAATTTGGTAAGTGCAAGAACCTCAAAGCAAGGACAAAGTTCAACAAGGGGCAAAAGGGTGATACACGAGAAACGCAGATTACTCGAGGATGGGTACAAAACCCGAAAGGAAGTCAAGAATCAAGCAATGAATGCGATCATCATGAGAGTCGAATGAAAAGAGATATATGGCAAACAAGACCAAGGCGTATGGCATAATCATGTAGGCATAAAAGCATTTAAGACCAAACATGTGCATATCATGATAACATCATGCATGACATATACAGGTATTCCAATAAAGCAAAAGGTTTTGATGATAGTTGTACCGAACCAAGGACAAGGAAGACATTCGAGTTCCACCAGATGATATGTTTTGAAATTTTGATACTTTTTAAAATTATTTCATTTCTATTTTTCAAAAAAATCAACTCATATGGCGAGAGGTGAGTTGAGCCTCGGGTCACACGCCGAGGTATTTTTCAATCTCTGTTTTTTCAAAAATCAACTCATAATGCGAGAGGTGAGTTGAGCCTCAGGTCACACGCCGAGGTATTTTTCAATTTCTATTTTCAAAAATCAACTCATATTGCGAGAGGTGAGTTGAGCCTCAGTCACACCGAGGTATTTTTCAATTTCTATTTTCAAAAATCAACTCATAATGCGAGAGGTGAGTTGAGCCTCGGGTCACACGCCGAGGTATTTTTCAATTTTCGTTCTTCAAAATCAACTCATATTATGAGAGGTGAGTTGAGCCTCAGTCACACGCCGAGGTATTTTCAATTCTGCTTTTCAAAATCAACTCATATTATGAGAGGTGAGTTGAGCCTCGTGTCACACTGAGGTATTTTCAATTCGCTTTTCAAAAATCAACTCATAATGCGAGAGGTGGGTTGAGCCTCGGGTCACACACTGAGGTATTTTTCAATTTCGCTTTTCAAAATCAACTCATAATGCGAGAGGTGAGTTGAGCCTCAGTCACACGTCGAGGTATTTTTCAATTTCTGTTTTCAAAAAAAATCAACTCATATTGCGAGAGGTGAGTTGAGCCTCGGGTCACTGTGAGGTATCTTCAATTTCTTTTTCAAAAAATCAACTCATATTGCGAGAGGTGAGTTGAGCCTTAGGTCACACGTTGAGGTATTTTCAATTTTGTTTTCAAAGATCAACTCATAATCCGAGAAGTGAGTTAAGCCAGTGTCACATGTCGAGCTATTTTCGATTTCTATTTTTAATAAAGAATAAATATTGGACATCGAACAAAATTTAAGCTTTTAAGTCTTTGCTCTATCCTCTTTCACAAATGATGAGCAAAGAGGGCAATATAAGCACTAAATTTTGTCCCATTAATTATGGGTTTATTTTTAAAAAATTTAAAAAACTTAAAAATTAAAAAATTTATAAAAAATTACATTTTAACCCTAAACTTTCTTGAAATTACATTTTGGCCCTAAAACTTTTCAAAATTACATTTTTACCCTTTATCTTTCTTAAAATTACACTTTGGCTGCAGCTTTCAATGATTGCAATCTGGTCTTTCATCGGAAAATCTCCAAAATTTTATGGATTTCAAGACCCACTTTCGATTTTTCTACCACCCACTAAGGGATGGCCTCCTTCCCTAGCTACCTGCCACCGCAAAAAACACTATAAAAGGGATTTTTCCCAAAAAAAACCCCAATCAAAAAAAAACCCACAAAAAAGAGAGGAAAGAAGAAGAAAGAAGAAGAAGAAGAAGAAGAAGAGAAGAGGAAGAGGAGGCGTCGCACCACCGGGAGGAAGAAGGCGACACGGCGCATGGTTGGAGAAGAAGAAGAAAGGAGAAGAAGAAGGAAGAAGAAGAAGAAGAAGAAGAAAAGAAAAGAAAGAAAGAAAAAAAAGAAAGAAAAGAAGAAAGAAAAAAAGGAAAGAAAAAGAAAAGAAAAAAAAAAGAAAAAAGTAAAAAAATAAACTCACTCGGGTTGACCTGACCCGACCATAATTCGACCCGTCAGACCCCTGACCCACCCGTCCCACCAGAGCCCACCAACAAGAACCCCCAAAAAATACAAAACAAAAAAAAAAAAGCAAGCCCAAAAAAAAAAAAAAAAAGGAGCCCAAAAAACAGCCCCAAGCAAAAAAAGGAAAGTAGGCCAAAACCCAACAATACCTAGGCCCAAGAAGACCAGGCCCATTTTCAAGAAATTGTTAACTTATGCCCAACAAAAAAAAAAAAAAGAAGAAAAAAAAAAAAGAAGAAAAGGAAAGGAAAAAAAAGGGAAAAATAGATCGGATAGCGATCCCGTTCTTCAAGCCCGTAATTTTGAGCTTTTCGGTAATTTTCTTTTTACCCACTTGTAATTTATTTTGTATATTTTCATGACATTTTGTTTTTAATATTATTGGAAATTTTTTTTAGCATCTTTTGTATTTATATTTATATTTTTATTTCTTTTTATATATTCGAATAATTTTAATAAATAAGGCAAAGAATCGGTTTAACACTTGTCGTTGATTTCATCGCTATGTTGAGTGAATATCATCGGTTCGTGTTAAATACGATAAGCCCTTTTAAAAATCCAAAAAAAATCAAAAAATAAAATAAAATTTCGAGTTTCAAAACTTTTGTGTTTTCAAAAATTGTCGATTTTCCAAATTTTCGTGTTTTAAAAAATTTCGTGTTTTCAAAAATTCTCGTTTTTGAAAATTCTCGTGTTTTAAAAGTTTTCGTGTTTTCAAAATTTTCAGATTTCAAAATTTTCATATTTTCAAAATTTCGTGTTTCAAAAAATTCTCGATTTTCAAAAATTCGTGTTTTAAAAAAATTTCGTTTCAAAATTTTCGGTTTTCAAAAATTTCATTGTTTTTGTGTTTTAAAATTTTCGTGTTTTCAAAATTTCCATGCTTTAAAAATTTCGTGTTTTCAAAAATTCGTGTTTTCAAAAAAATCGTGTTTCAAAAAATTCTCGTGTTTTCAAAGTTTTCGTATTTCCAAAATTTCGGAAGCAACCATGTTGGTCGGTTCCACACCATGGTTTCAGTCGTACCGGCCGATGCCGCTGTTCTAGTGCTATAGCGCAACAAACAACACACCCTTTTATCATAGAAAAATCTGCACTCACCCTTCAGCTTTTTTATTGAAAAACCCTCCTCATCCTTTGGCTTCTTTTTTTCTTCTTAAATTTGAATTTATTGAATGATGAGTTTTTATTTGTGGAGTTTATTAATCAATATTTTATATAATTGATGAATAGTTTTATATTTGAAATTTATTTAGAATCATTTATTTGATATTTGTATATTTATTAATGTAAATATATTAAATATTTTTAAAAATATCTATAAATTCAAAATGATACATGAAATAAACTAATACCAATTCGTACCAATTCTCACCAATGTGGCATACTTGTTTGCAAAGAAACGGGTTAAAGCATGTTGAGTTAGTATTGTGGGTGGCTATAATGTTTGATACTTTGTTTCTTTGAAAATTTTGCTTTGATGCTTTTGATATATTTGAGTGTAACCATTGGGATATATATGGCTATCTGAATTTTTATGATTTGTTATGTATTGATTGTGATTGTTTTATTAATAAATTTATGTTTTGGATTGAGGGAAAAAATTAAGAAATTCGAAACACAAAAAAGAAAGTAGAGAAAGTGAACACAATGGTATACGTGGTTCGGGAATATTCCTTACGTCCACGGGGAGAACCAAAAATGAAATTCACTATTAAAAAATGAAGATTACAATGAAATTACATCATAAAATAGAATACCTCGCCAATAACTATCCACAAACTTGGAGCAATTTTCTAAATGAACATCAGCTACACGCTTTCCGGGTATTGAGAAATACCTTGCAATAATAAATAACAAGTGACCAACAATCTCAAATGTAAAAAACAATACTTTATTTAAAACATCCTAGCCTCTTATCAATCATCAATGGAGACCTAAGACAGATTCATGATTTGTGTAGATAGAAATAGATGATACTAAAAGCATTAGAAACCAAACTTACCACGTTGTGCCATCGTTGTGCCCATAAGCTGGTATTGCCCTCTTTGGATGCCCACCATTCAAGGGTTTATCACCCAAAGGTACGTACACCTCCCCAGTGGTACCATTTGGCCTTTTATTGTTGGAAATGGCCAACCATGCTGCTGTTACATTTTGGTTAAGTGAATGCAGCTTGCACATTTTTGCTGCAGCGCTAATGCTTGCTGTAACAGCAAGGCTGTTTAGTTACTTTGTTAAGTAACTTAGTTGAAAATGAACAAGCTGATGACAGCTTGATATGTTTGTTTAGGTGTTGAATGACTAGTTTAGGTGGCTTGTTTATGTGCACAAGCAATGTTTTACAAGTTACTAGGCTACTTAGTGGTAGTAGGTAGTATTTGGTGATGTATTTGGCTATAAATGTATTGTTTTCTTATTGAATGAGTGAGCAAACATGAGCTAAAGCCATAAGCTCCCCTGCTGCACATTTGTGAGCAAGTAAAAATATTTCTTGAATCTTGTTTCATTGTTCTGTGTTCTCTGATTTCTTCTTTTGTTGCTGCCAATGTTCCAACATTTATCTGCCACCAATTTCATGGTTCCCAAAGCTGAATGAAAGTCAAAGGGTAAATAAATAACATATTTGGCTCCTCAACTACAACTACATACATAGCACCAAAATATGCTCCAACACAGGAAAGGAATGTCAGAAGAACAATTTCTCCATAAAACCTGTACTTACCCTATCATAAACATTGATAACATCACAGTTGAAGCCTTTCAAAGCAGGGGAAATTCATATAAAGATTGGTAGAAAATATGCCAATCTACCGGACCGGGAAGCTGAAAAGCAACATTAAAAGAGAGCTGCAATGAAACTAGTTCCAAACTGCTACAGTATATATATCATTTGCTTCATTCAACCCATACCTCAAAGTCAAAAGCAAAAGAGTCAAGATATAGTGAGTCACTTAGTTACTGCTATTTTTGGCTAGAAAATGAAATCATATAAAGTAAGATGGATTTGAGAAATTCATAGTTTGAGAAATTCGGAAAATTAAGATGGACATCTTTGAGATTGGACAGAACAATATTTTGGAAACTCTGTTGTCTTACATGTGTTAAATTGAGCTTTCTAATGCCATGTTGTAACGTGTACTGTATCCCTCCATTAATCCTGGAAGGATCAAACTATCACCTAAAAGACTTGTTCTTCTGAAAAACCATTGGTTAATAGTACTACGAAATGTCAAATATTTTTAACTAAAATCCCATTCTCATATACCAAAATAGCTTAGAAATTAGAAGATGCAAATGAAAACAGAACATTCAATTTGCTGAATAGATGTTGCATAGAATTGACTAACCGCTTTACTAAATCAAATAAGCTGAAGCAGATGAGTTGAAGTTCACTATTTTTCGCCAATTTAGCCTTCAATGCCTGCAAAAATTGAATGCAAAATATATAAGACTGATTTCTGTTATCATGTTGTTCATGAGGACAATCAGATATTAAAAAAAAAGCTATGAAATTTATAAATGTTTAAAATGCGTTTCACACCTGTGGTTTGAGTGTGGAGAAATCGATACCAAATTTTACTGCTTAAATTTCAATCTAATTTTCTTGGGATGATTTGTTCGCCTTGAATAAACACAAAAGGTATGTGGGCAATCTTGGACCACTCTCGTCCTTTACCCCTATTGCACTCTTCTTCTAGCAATGGGCAATTGAAAATATATAGCTGCTCAAGCGAGAGAAGCATATCCTTTTCGGGAAGAGATGTGAGGTTAGGACAACCATAAATTCGCAATTTTTGAAGAGAGGTGAGGTGTTGAAAGCCCTTCGAGCACATGAATTCCAAATTCTCAAAATTATTAATTTCGATAGAGGTGAGAGAAGGAGGCAGCATTCTTCCTATCCCTTGATCTTCTGGAAACGACATGACACTTGAGCATCCTTCACCGCTGATTTCGAGTTTTTGAAGAGAGGTGAGTCTGTTAAATCCCCATTGAACAAGTGATGTATAAATTTTGGGTGCGTTTGAGATTTGAAGGGATGTGAGGTTGGTAGGGAAACCCTCTTCTGGAAAGGATATGTCAGCCGAACACTCCCACACCTTTAATTTTCGAAGGGAGGTGAAATTGTTGATGCACTTGGGAAGGGCTCTAAAATTTTCACAATCCTTAATTGAGAGAACTCCGAGATTTGTGGTGGGCAACCCACTTTCTTCAAATGGAGCCAGATTTGAACACCTAGATAATCGGATCTCCTGAAGATGGCTGAGCTTGTCTAATCCCCGCGGTAATGATTTAATTTTTTCAGCTCCCCAAATGACAATGCTTTCGAGATCAGTGGTTTCAAGGAAGTCTTGGGCTATGCATTCCAACACTGGACAACCCCCGATAATTAGCTGTTTAAGCATTACGGGTAAGTTGGCGTTTAAAAATAAGCTACTTAGCTTTGAACAATTGCCAATATACAGATGTTGAAGCAGATTGCATATATCGCTCCTTGATGATAACCGTATTAGAGATGGACAACTTCTTATATGTAAGTGCTCGAGATGACAACTGCTGCTGCTCATACTCTTATTATTATTTTCTTTTTCATCAACCAAATATTGCAAATTCACGCAATTCTCAATCCTCAGCTCTTTTAAAGCAGAGGGAAAGTTACTCTCTGCAAAACAAACCAAGCCGGGACACCCTTCAAGTAATATACTCGTAATGAATGGGAAAGCATGTAAGACTTCTGGTAGTCTATTGAGCCTTTCACAATCCCTTATTTCCAGAGATTCAACACCTGGAATCTTGTCAAGTTGCAATCTCTCCTCCTCTGCTTCCAAAGAGACCAATTGGGGACAATTCCGAAACCCGATGAAACGATGCCCGACTAATCTTAACCCAATTTGCGATAAAGATCCCAAGTCCTTCCAACCAGAGATGTTGAATGTTTCAGAGTTTGCAAATCTCAACATTATCCTCTCTGCTGAAATATTAAACTTTGAAATATTTGAAAGGGACACATATTTCAAAGAGGTAACCTTCTGTACAGACAAAGAACCTTCATCCACCAATTCTTCACACCCTTTAACCGTTAATTCACTCAGCAAGGGAAAACTTGAAATTGAAGCAACCAAACATGAGCACTCAAAGATGTCAAGTTTCTGCAGGGATTGAAGGATGGTTGGCAACCTTCCCAACAATTGAGGACATCTTTCAAGTGAAAGCTCACAAAGGCTGGGAAATTTCGATACTTGCTCATCATCTTCACATAGGTCCCACTCCTCCCAATTCAGCATATTGCGAAAACGCAGAGACTCTAATGATGCAAAAGCATTTGATTGATTTTCTCCAAACAACTCAGCACCAATCTTGTGTACTTGATCCAAACCACTAATTGAAAGATCTTTTAACAACGGCAACCTTCCAATCGATGGTAGAGATTTGCAATTTTTACAGTCGTGAAGCTCCAATGACCACATATTTTTGAAGGAAGAATCTGCAATCCAAGTAGAGAATTTTGCACCACCATAATTCTGAATGACGAGTTGCTCAAGCTTTTTCGAAGGATGAAGAGAGTCTAGCACCCATTCTTCAACTTCTTTTTTCCTTGTATCATTCTGAAAGTGCCAACTCCATTTCAATACCAATCGATCAATCCCCTGCTTCTCATTTAACTTGGCTTCCCCTGCATCTTCACCATTAACATTCTCCAACCCAGAAAGACAGAAATCACCTTTGAGGTTTGACAAATATTTCAATTCTCTGACACTATGTCCATCACCTTCCGCTATTATAAAATTTGATAACCTTTCAAGATTCGTTAGCTTATCAATTCTAAAAGGAATCCTTTCTATTGATCTCGCACCTCTGATATCAAGATAATACAAGTTGACAAGGTTTCCCATCTTTGAAGGTAGCCTTTGAAGCTTATAACAATTTTTTAATAATAAAATTTCCAAGTGGTAGAGAGTGCACAAAGAATCAGGTAGGCATCCGATTTTGGTGTCAGAAAAATTTAAGGAGCGAAGATGTTTTAAATTTTCAAAAACATCAGGCAACTCAGTGATCATATACCCTCTCAAAGAAAGCACCCTTAAATTGCCAAGTCTCGGCAACAAATCAACCAAAACAACATTAGCTAAATGAGGCCGCCAATAATGTGACAACTGTAAAGGTAGAAAAGTACGTAAAGAGTTCACTTGATCAAATGCTTCGAACTTCTTCACTGTGTCATATCTACTGACAATAAAAGAAGAATGTCGAGTGCGATTTGAGAACTTTTGTTGCATATCACCCTCCAGTTTGGAGCATATGTCTCCTGCAACTACTTGAGCTAAATCATTGATGAGGTCATGCATTACAAATCGGGGCTCATCTTTACTGGATATCTGAAAAAATGACCTCGACACTAGATCTTGAAAATATTGATTTCCAATATCTTTAACTTGAGGCATAGCTTTTTGTTGCAAGAGACCTTCCGCTCTCCATAACAAGATAATTTCTTCTTCTTTAAATTCATAATCTTTAGGAAGTATGGAGCAATATGCAAAACATCGTTTCAAGTATGACGGAAGATGATGGTAGCTTAATCGCAAAGCTGGAATTATGCCACACTGCTCTTCTGGTAAGTTCCATATCTCACTCTCATATATTCTTTCCCATTCTCGATGATATTTAACTGTGCGTACCAAGCTTCCAATAGCTTTTGCAGCCAAAGGCAAGCCATTGCACCTTCTAATAATTTTCTCTCCAATTTCTTTGAACTGGGGATGTCCATCGAAATTTCTTGCTTTTAATGCATGTTGTGTAAATATGGATAAACAATCATCATCTGATAGCTTATCCAAATGAAAAGCTTTGAGCGGATCCACAACAGATGAAACAATTTGAAGACGAGTGGTTACAATGATAGTGGTCCCTGCTCCAAACGGAGACCGTAAGATGGTCCAATCATTATAATTCTCGTTCCAAATGTCATCTAAGACAAGCAAGAATCTTTTCCCAGACAACTTATCCTTCAACTTAACTTGAAGTAAATCCAAGTTACTGTAATCACATGAATCAGAAGTGATGGACTGTAAAATTGCCTTTGTTATAGCAATTGCATCAAAATTATCAGAAACGCATACCCAGGCCTTGAGATCAAAAGACTCGTTGATGGTGGCGTCATTGTAAACAAGCTGAGCAAGAGTTGTTTTACCCATCCCTCCCATGCCCACGATAGAAAGGACTGAAACTCCATTGGAGTTATTACCTTTGAGCAACTCAATCATTTCTGTCTTCTCCTTCTGTCTACCAACGTACTCCACAACTCCATCCAGTACGGAAGTTGGTTGCAGCCTGGGTTGCTTTCCCTTGGAGGTTGGAGCTTGAGACAAGATGTCACTCAACCCCAAACTACTACTTCGAGTAGTCAAACTATTCAGTCTATCTGTGATCTCTTTCACCTTGGGAATCATGGAATTCTTAAACAGGAAAGAAGTGGGAGTGAAATTACTACTGGTACAGCAGGTAGGAATGAGTTTCCATACCTTGCTAGTGCTGGCTTGAGCTTGCGATTTGTTGAGCTTGAGACGTAACTCTTCATAAGCGAACTCATCCAAGATGTCATCCACATCGTAAGCCAAGTCCTGGAGATCTTCCAACCATTTCTTCACACCCATGTTCTTAATCTGCTTCTCCTCTGCATCGTTCAACACTGCTTGGATATCGGGCAATATGGACTGCCACTGCTTGAGCTGCGGGTGGAGTTGCTTATGATCAGCAACAAAGTTGAGCGCAGAGTCGAGCAACTTGCCCCCCAACAGCTCCAGAAACACAGACAGAGCAGCCTCTCCAATGACAGACATGGTGAAATTATGAGAAGGAAGCAGAAGAGAGAAATGAAGAAGCCAAATGGAAATTCAGGAACGGAATGGAGATTGTGTATAATCAGTGAAAGTTGAAAAAATCAGAGTAGGAGGCAGTGAGCTGATAGTCTGATAAATAAAATAGAGCACAAGTGGTTTTTGGGCAGTGAAACGAATAAAGAAGGCGGAAAAAGACAATGGCTGAGCCACCAACCCACATTGTTTATGAATTTTGATGCTTTTCTCCATTATCCCAATTTCCAAGTAAATGAACGTTGAGTTCCAAGGCAATGGCATCCAATGCCCATATTTGTACTTTAATTAACATGCAATATAGCAAGCACATGTCAGTCTTTGTTTTTGGGAATGAAAACAAATTCATCCTTTTTTAAAAAAAAAAATCCAAATTTTCATCTTATTTGGTATATGTAAATTTGTGAGTTCGAATGCAAATTTGAAAACAAATTTCTAATTCACTTGTGTTAAAATATGTTCTAATTTGATTCAATAATTAAAAAATCCAAAAAAAAAAAATTTAATTGATTAATTACTGATACATAGTATATTTGATAATATGCTCATTTTACATGTTTATTGTTCTTAAATTTGATAAATTCTTAATTAGATATCATTAATTTTGGGTTTATTATTTGATTTTTGATTAGGTACAAAAGCAAACTTAGAAAGTAAAAAAGAGTCTGAAATGCAAGTTGTTGTAAAAGGTTTGGGCCATGATCTGTCTTTAAGAACTTTATTTTGGGATTTATTTGTTAAAAATGCTTAATTTTTTTTTTTGGTAAATTATAATTCAAGTCTTCATTCGAATAACAAACATGATTAACTTTCATACTCTATCCACATCTTGAATAAATCTAACTATCAAATCATCAAATAGGGTTCGAAAAAGAAAGAGAGTACTTTTAATTTTTAATTAGAATAATATATTTTAATTTTTTAGTATTTTATCTTTTGATATTTTTTAGATAACTCTTTAATATTGGATTAGATTAAAGAATTTAAGTAGGATTAGGCATTTTGAGTTTTATGACAGCAATTCATTACAATATTTGTTATTTGTTTATTTCTTTTATTTAATATTTGTTGAACCCTTTATACGAGTATGCTTAATTTCATAAGTAATTAAACTTTCCATCTAGCTTTAAGTTGAGAGTCAATTTGGGAGAGAGTTGTAAGATTCGAAATCGTACTTTAAAGTCTTTGTTTCAGTATTTGTTATTTCTCTGGTTTAGGAGATAAATACCATCGTCTCATAAAGTTGTTTTGGCACAAAGTTAAAATGAATTCGTTGATTAGATATTAATAAGCTTACAGTTGAAAGAATCAATACTATTGATTGTCTTATTCGATCTATCAAAAAACACATTGGCGTGTCCAAATAAGTAGTTGGTATAAATATTGTTTAAACAAATAACTACATGGATGTTGAGGATGAGTAAAAGCTTTTAATAAAATCCATATTCTTTATAGGTGGTGTATTGCTCTATAGAACACACTTAATGGGTTGACCTATAAGAGTGTAAAATGGGGTCGCTTCTATGAGATCTTTGGCAACCTCTAGAGCACTCATGAAAACCAGGTGCGTGCATGGACTATTAGCACACAACCGTGTTTAAGAATGAATTACATAATGTGGTAAGTGAGAAAGTTAGTTACAAATTAAATAATTGGTTCATAGAAACTTATTTCACCAATTATTGAAATAAATTATGTCTCATTTGTTAAAAATTCTGGTTCATGGTCCAAATGACAATATGATTATTGCATATATCGAAACACTCAGCTAAAATTGTAACTTAACCTTTTGAACTATGTGAGAGATTATTGAAAGTTTTCATGTATTTCAAGGAACTATAGAAATATCACATTGTTAAAGAATGACCTTGAGTCCTTATTTATAAGCCATTATATTTCATTGAACTTAGTAAGAACTAAGGTAGACTGAATTTTTAGAGTCGCGAACTTGTAACATTATTTGATAGTGATATATTATATTGTATATTGTATTTTAACTTATACTAGTAAGTTTACATATTATTTACCATTGACTTTCAAAGAACTCATTGATTAATTAAGAAATTTGAAATCTCAAAGAAAAGAAAATAGAAAAGAGAACAAAATGATTTACGAAACAAGAAAAGAAAATAGAAAATAGAACAAAATGATTTACGTGGTTAAAGTATATTCCCTACCTTCACAAACAGAACCAAAAATGAAATTCAGAGATTATAATGGAATTACATCGTAAAATAAAATACCTCACCAAAAATCTATCTACGAACTTTGAGCAAACTTCTATATGATCAACTGTTATACACTTTCCACATTTTAAGAAATATCTGACAATAATAAATAACAAGTGACCAATAACTTTTTTTTCAATCTCAAAATGTCAAAATCAATAATTTATATAAAACATCCAAGCATCTTATCAATCATCAATGGAGAAAATTAGTGAAAACTTACCTAATACATAATTATATATATATAGTGCTTGTCATGGTTGGAAATATTAGGAAAAAACAGAAAATTAAGTGAATGGTCTTTCTTTATAAATTTTGGATAGCTTTCAATGTCTTTTTCCTTGCGATGGAAACTACATTTTTTTTCCATTTCATTTTGTACGTAATATAAAATAAAAATTCCTTTGAATCCAAATACAACCGTTAGCCTCATTCTACATTAGACGTCAATTCCTAGTTCATTAAAATAGTAATTAAATAAGTTAGTTGGTTTAGGTAATATCATGAATTAAAAGCCTTATGTAGTTTTTTTTAATTATTAATTTGGAAAAGCACTTACCTAATACATTATTAATTTCATATATATAGTACTTGTCATGCTCTTTCTTTATAAATTATTGACAGCTGTTTTCAAGGAATCTACCTTATTTCTGTACAATAAAATATAAACTTATATAACATTAAATGATTAGATGGGATCATGGCTTATGTAGTAGGAATGGTTTATCTAATAATTTTTCTACAATTAATTGATAAAATAATCATGAATATTTATATAATATATTTTCATAATAATTATATCAAAGTCTTAGAGTATTAATTTATAAAATTATTAAAGTTTAATATAGAATTTACTAAAAATATTACCCACTATACTTTAATATAGAATAATAAAATGGAATTAAAGCGCCAACCGAACTTGAAAAGTCTGCAAAACTTGTTCCCTTCCTTTATCATCAACAAACAAACTTCGAAATTTGCTTCAATTATTTTGTATGTTGTAATAAAATAGGTCTCCGTTGAAAAAAAAAATTATGTCTTCAACCGTAATCATATATATCTTTTATATATATATTCTTATATATAGGAGGATTTATTAACTAATTATAGATTATATTGACTGATTTGACCAACTGATTGTATTAATTGATTTGATCAAGTAATTCTATTAATAGTTTACTTAAAAGTGTTTGTATTAATATGAATACATGAAAACCACACTAATCCAATCAATTAAGTGACATTAATCAACAATTTTTGTTTTGCTGGTATACATTAGGTGCAACGCCCCAAATTTTTTAGATTTTAATTGTGATTTGGGTTCTAATTCAAATCAAATAAGCTATAGCAAATCAGTTGAATATAGCTTTCAGTGCCTGCAAAATTGAATACAAAATATATACGACTGATTGCTATTATCATCTTGTTCCTGAGGACAGTCAGATACATGGGACTAAAACAGCAATGAGAGGTGGAAGTCTGATAAATAAAATAGAGGCCAAGTGGGTGTTGGGAGGCTGCTTTTGATGTGAAACGATTAAAGAAGGCGGAAAAAGACAAAGGCTGAGCCACCCACCCATTTTGTTTATGAATTTTGATGCTCTTCTCTTGCTTTTGTCCATTATCCCTATTTCCAAGTAAATGAACGTTGAGCTCCATGGCAATGGCATCCAATGCCCATATTTGTAATTTCAGTTAAGATCAATAATATTATTTCCCATAACTTTATCGCCAAAACAACCTGTTGTGGTTTTGGCTCAATTCAATATTGTCATCTTCTCACTCAAAAAAAAAAAAAAATACCATTTAAATATCATGATTAATTGACAGGCAATATGGTCTGCCACAGCTTGAGCTGCTGGTGGAGTTGCTTATGATCAGCAACAAAGTTGAGTACAGAGTCAAGCGATTTGCCCACTAACAGGTCCAAAAACCCAGAAAGAGAAGCCTCTCCAATGACAGACACGGTGGAATTGTGAGAAAAAAGCTGAAGAGAGAAATGGACCAGCCAAATTGAAATGATTCAATTATTGATGCCAACTTTTTCTTATATACGAGTTAAAGTTTACATCAAGCCTTTTAGGTAAATACTTTAAAAATAAAAATAATTAACCGAATATTTTTAGGAGAGGAACTGTGACATGTTTTTATTCTGGTCATTTAGGTTTAAAATTTTCTATTTTAGTCACTAATGTTATTGAAATTTAATATTTTGGTCACTCATCTGTTAAATCACTAATAGAATTATTAAGTTTCACAACTTCAAACACAATAAACTTGTTCAGGGCAATAACACGAAGACATTGATTTTTATCCATTTTGACCTTAAATTATTATTTTGACCCAACTTGAACATGGTAGTCGTTAATGCTAAAAAGAAAATAGAAAAGTTGGATTTGCATAAGTCTTTTCATGGTTTTTTCCCTTAATTTTTTATTTAAAAGTTGTTATTTTAATAAATAAAAGTTAGATTAGAAAATCAGAAAAATATATATTAATTTATTTATAAATGTTTTTAAAATTTTATATGTATTTTTATAAAGAAATGGACTTTTAAATAATATTTTATTTTTATTTTTGAAATTTTAAGAATTAAGACTAAATTGACTGAATGTATAAAGTTGAGTGTTAAATTTGTTTTTTTTAGAATTAAGACCAAATTGATAGAATCTGTAAACACTTGGATGGTTAAATTTGTTATTATGCCAATAAAAAAGGCCACACCAACATTCCATTAGTAATTTAACGGAGGAGCTATCAAAATATTAAAATTTGATAACGTTAATGACTAAAATAGAAAAATTTTAAACTTATGTAGCCAAAATAGAAACACCCTAATAATTGGGTGACTATTTATGTTATTTTCCCCTTTTTTTTCAACGTTTACCCTTAAAAAATTGAACCATTATAACAAATAAATTAAAATAAAATGATTATGAATCACAAACATAAATATAATTGTGTTTTCTTTAAAAGTAATCACAATAATAAACTATGCAAAATATTAAAAGATTTAGTATTGCCATTAAATATCATGAGCCTTGCACACAAGGGGTGTAGCCAGGGGGTTTATAGGTCCCTTGGTCCTCCTAAAATGAAAAAAAATACATTTAAGTTATTTAAATTTTTAAAAGATTTAAATTAATAAAGATAAATTTACACTTTGACCTTCCTAAAAATGATAAAAATTTGATTTAATCTTTTAAAAACTATAAAGATATTAGCTATTCAAAAAGTGAAATTGCTTGTTTCCTTCTCTATGAGTGTGCTTGTGGGATCCAATCTGATCTTCCTAGGAATTGCACGCAAGCTGACAACAGTAAGTATTTATTAAATATTTAATTGGGAGGACTCAATTATTGATACATAAAAGGTTTTAATAAGATGAACTCTATTAATGATGCCTGTTGATGTCGTTGGCAAGTTGTTGGTGCATAGATGGGCTACAGAGATCTGAGAAATGAGAGGAAAGGAGGTCAAATGGCATGGGAGTTGAGTCTCTCTGTTATATTTTCACTTAATGCTTCCTCATCTTCATCTTCATCTTCAACTTCAAATGTGTCTTCATCATCCACAAGCTTATCGTCACTTCCGAAAATCCAATGTCTCGTCCAAAACATCAACTTTCAAGCAACTAACGGTAGCATCCTCAGGAGGCCCTCTGATGCGGTCGTTAAGAGCACCAAAAATATCCTATCCTTATAAAATAATAAAAATAATAGTATAAGGGAAGTAGGGTCAAATCCTTAGGGACCGGATTTGCACAATTGTTTGTTCCTCGAAATCTTGGATAGAATCGTACCCAATAAAACCTGCGTACCTGGAAAAAAATAAAAATAAAAAACAGAATTAAAAGTTTTGATTTAATTGGAAGTGTGAAAATTAAAATTAAAATAGTAGAGATAAATAGGGTTGAGAAAAAGTTTCTTATATAGAGAGAGATTCCAGCCTCTGGTTGTCTCGATCCTCCTAATTTCAATCCTCGCTTTTAGGTGATCCTTCTCAAACAGAATAAGCCAGTTATAGTGGAAGAGGACGCTTACGACCACCAGTTCCAAGAATTTAGATTTACTATTTTTAAAGGAACCCGACTCTAGCCAACAATCGCTTCTGTGGGATCATCTTATGCTAGATCATCGTTTCTCAATGGCGAATGCCACGCCATTTTGTCTATTGGGCTCGCCAACCTCTGACGCAGTAAGCTGACGAACCGACTGTGCAACCTTCCCAAAATATATAAAGCGGTCGTTCCTTGCACATGTTGAAAAGATCACCTTTTAAGTGACATGGATGGAAGCATCAGTCCCATAATACGGAGAAATGATGAATACTTGTTGAAAAAAAACGAAGCCATTAGCTTTTCTTTTTCTCCATGTTTTTGAAGAATCATGTTGGTGCTCCCTAGTATTTTAAGTAACGGGTGAGACAGAAAAATTGAAATGGAGTCGTAACTTGAAAGTGGCCATGTTAGCTAGACCTCCTCATCCTTTAGCTTTTTTATTGAAAAACCCTCCTTATCCTTTAGCTTCTTTTTTTCTTCTTAAATTTGAATTTATTGAATGATGACTTTTTATTTGTGGAGTTTATTAATCAATATTTTATATAATTGATGAATAGTTTTATATTTGAAATTTATTTAGAATCATTTATTTGATATTTGTATATTTATTAATATAAATATATTAAATATTTTTATAAAAATCGATAAAGTCAAAATGGTACATGAAATAGATTAGTACCAATTCGTACCAATTCTCATAGAAAAGTTGTGCGTCCACCAATGTGGCATATTTGTTTGCAAAGAAATGGGTTAAAGCATGTTGAGTTAGTATTGTGGGTGGCTATAATGTTTGATACCTTGTTTTCTTTGAAATTTTGCTTTGATGCTTTTGATATGTGCTGATATTTGAGTGTAACCATTGAGATATATATGGCTATCTGAATTTTTATGATTTGCTATGTATTGATTGTGGTTATTTTATTAAGAAATTTATGATTTGGATTGAGGGAAAAAAATTAAAAAATTCGAAACACAAAAAAGAAAGTAGAGAAAGTGAACACAATGATATACGTGGTTCAGGAATATTCCTTAAGTTCACGGGCAGAACCAAAAATGAAATTCACTATTAAAAAATGGAAATTACAATAAAATTACATCATAAAATAGAATACCTCGCCAATAACTATCCACAAACTTGGAGCAATTTTCTAAATGAACATCAGCAATACGCTTTCCGCGTATTTAGAAATACCTTGCAATAATAAATAACAAGTGACCAACAATCTCAAATGTCAAAAACAATACTTTATTTAAAACATCCTAGCCTCTTATCAATCATCAATGGAGACCTAAGACAGATTCATGATTTGTGTAGATAGAAATAGATGATACTAAAAGCATTAGAAACCAAACTTACCACGTTGTGCCGTTGTTGTGCCCATAAGCTGGTATTGCCCTCTTTGGATGCCCACCATTCAAGGGTTTATTCCCCAAAGGTACGTACACCTCCCCAGTGGTACCATTTGGCCTTTTATCTGCCACCAATTTCATGGTTCCCAAAGCTGAATGAAAGTGCAAGGCTAAATAAATAACATATTTGGCTCCTCAATTACAACTATATACCAAGCACCAAAATATGCTCCAACACAGGAAAGGAATGTCAGAAGAACAATTTCTCCATAAAACCTGTACTTACCCTATCATAAACATTGATAACATCACAGTTGAAGCTTTTCAAAGCAGGGGAAATTCATATAAAGATTGGTAGAAAATATGCCAATCTACCGGACCGGAAAGCTGAAAAGCAACATTAAAAGAGAGCTGCAATGAAACTAGTTCCAAACTGCTACAGTATATTTATCATTTGCTTCATTCAACCATACCTCAAAGTCAAAAGCAAAAGAGTCAAGATATAGTGAGTCACTTAGTTACTGCTATTTTTGGCTAGAAAATGAAATCATATAAAGTATTTTTGGACCTCTAAGTAAAAGCGAATTAGATAAAGTCATATAGTCACTGAGTTTGATACTGTCGCTCAATCCACATGATCAAATAAGCAATTACTCATCAAGTGAATTGATGCAGCCTTTGAATGGATTCATGGTTTGAGAAATTCGAAAAACTAAGAAGGACATCTTTAAGATTGGACAGAACAATATTTTGGGAACTCTGTTGTCTTATATGTGTTAAATTAAGCTCACATATGCCATGTTATAACGTGTACTGCATCCCTCCTTTAATCCTGGAAGGATCAAACTATCATGTAAAAGACTTGTTCTTCTGAAAAACCATTGATTAATAGTACTGTGAAATGTCAAATATTTTTAACTAAAAAAATCCCATTCTCATATACCAAAATAGCTTAGAAATTAGAAAATGCAAATGAAAACAGAACATTCAATTTGCTAAATAGATGTTGCAGAGAATTGACTAACCGCTTTACTAAATCAAATAAGCTGAAGCAGATGAGTTGAAGTTCACTATTTTTCGCCAATTTATATATAAGACTGATTTCTATTATCATGTTGTTAATGAGGACAATCAGATATTAAAAAAAAAGCTATGAAATTTATAAATGTTTAAAATGCGTTTCACACCTGTGGTTTGAGTGTGGAGAAATCGATACCAGATTTTGCTGCTTAAATTTCAATCTAATACCTCGGGATGACTTGTTTGCCCTGAATATACACATAAGGTATGTGGGCAATCTTGGACCACTCTCGTCCTTTACCCCTACTGCACCCTTCTTCTAGCAATGGTCAATTGAAAATATATAGCTGCTCAAGCAAGAGAAGCATATCCTTTTCGGGAAGAGATGTGAGGTTAGGACAACGATAAATTCGCAATTCTTGAAGAGAGGTGAGGTGTTGAAAGGCCTTCGAGCACATGAATTCCAAATTCTCACAATTATTAATTCCGATAGAGGTGAGAGGAGGAGGCAGCATTCTTCCTATCCCTTCTTCTAGAAACGACATGACACTTGAGCATCCTTCACCGCTGATTTTGAGTTTTTGAAGAGAGGTGAGTCTGTTAAATCCCCATTGAACAAGTGATGTATAAATTTTGGGTGCGTTTGAGATTTGAAGGGATGTGAGGTTGGTAGGGAAACCCTCTTCTAGAAAGGATATGTCAGCCAAACACTCCCACACCTTTAATTTTCGCAAGGAGGTGAAATGGTTGATGTACTTGGGAAGGGCTCTAAAATTTTCACAATCCTTAATTGAGAGAACTCCGAGATTTGTGGTGGGCAACCCACTTTCTTCAAATGGAACCAGATTTGAACACCTAGATAATCGAATCTCCTGAAGATGGCTGAGCTTGTCTAATCCCCACGGTAATGATTTAATTTTTTTAGCACCCCAAATGACAATGCTTTTGAGATTAGTGGTTTCAAGGAAGTCGTGGGCTATGCATTCCAACACTGGACAACCCTCGATAATTAGCTGTTTAAGCATTACGGGTAACTTGGCATTTAAAAATAAGCTACTTAGCTTTGAAAAAGTGTCGATGTTCAGATGTTGAAGCCGATTGCATATATCGCCCCTTAATGATAACCGTATTAGAGATGGACATCTTCTTATACGTAAGTGCTCGAGACGACAACTGCTGCTGCCCATACTCTTAATAATATTTTCTTTTTCATCAACTAAATATTGCAAATTCACGCAATTCTCAATCCTTAGCTCTTTTAAAGCAGGGGGAAAGTTACTCTCTGCAAAACAAACCAAGCCTGGACACTGTTCAAGTTCTATAATCGTAATGAATGGGAAAGCATGTAAGACTTCAGGTAGTCTATTGAGCCTTTTACAATCCCTTATTTCCAGAGATTCAACACCTGAAATCTTGTCAAGTTGCAATCTCTCCTCCTCTGCTTCCACAGAGACCAATTGGGGACAATCTCAAAACCTTATGAAATGATGCCCGACTAATCTTAACCCAATTTGCGATAAAGATCCCAAGTCCTTCCAACCAGAGATGATGAATGTTTCAGAGTTTGCAAAACTCAACATTATCTTCTCTGCTGAAATATTAAACTTTGAAATATTTGACAGAGACACATATTTCAAAGAGGTAACCTTCTGCACAGATAAAGAATCTTCATCCACCAATTCTTCACACCCATCAACCCTTAATTCACTCAGCAAGGGAAAACTTGAAATTGAAGCTACCAAACTTGAGCACTCAATAGATTTCAAGTTTCTGCAAGGATTGAAGGATGGTTGGCAACCTTCCCAACAATTGAGGACAGCTTTTAATTGAAAGCTTACAAAGGCTAGGAAATTTCGATACTTGCTCATCATCTTTACGAAGATCCCACTCCTTCCAGTTCAGCATATTGTCAAAGCACAAAGACTCTAATGATGCAAAAGCATTTGATTGATTTTCTCCAAACAACTCAGCACCAATCCTGTGTACTTGATCCAAACCACTAATTGAAAGATCTTTTAATAACGACAACCTTCCAATCGATGGTAGAGACTTGTAATTTTTACAGTCGTGAAGCTCCAATGACCACATATTCTTGAAGGAAGAATCTGCAATCCAAGTAGAGAATTTTGCACCACTATAATTCTGAATGATAAGTTGCTCAAGCTTTTTCAAAGGATGAAGAGAGTCTAGCACCCATTCTTCAACTTCTTTTTTCCTTGTATCTTCCTTAAAGTCCCAACTCCATCACAATACCAATCGATCAATCCCCTGCTTCTCATTTAACTTGGCTTCCCCTGCATCTTCACCATTAACATTCTCCAACCCAGAAAGATAAAAATCACCTTTGAGGTTTGACAAATATTTCAAATCTCTAATATGACATCCATCACCTTCGCTATGATAAAATCAGATAACCTTTGAAGATTCATTAGCGTATCAATTCTAAAAGGAATCCTTTCTATTGAGATTGTGTCAAGAATTGGCCTGCAATGCAACATGCAGCCAGTAGCAACAGAAGCAGCAGTTCAGCATAGAGCAAGCATGGTCTGAGGGAGCATATCACTTTTTTGTTGATTTTGTGATCAAGTCCAATGCTTAGTGTTTTGATGGCTAAGCTCATAGGAAAATGACTACATTAATTTGATGTAAAGTCTAGCATTTTAGCTATTATTTTATGTACAAGTTAAATGTGCATTGGTCATAGTCTATAGGGAGTTGGTGATTTGTTAGGTAATTGTCTTTTGACCAATCAACTATAGTATTTTATGTATATATTCATTTTATCAATGAAATGGTTATCAAGTTAAGCCATTAACCTTTGTATTCAAGTTTCTTTTTGCTTAAGTTTATGGTATCATTCTCTTCTTTGGTTTTGTCCACATAAAATCATAGGCTCATTACATGCATTGTGCATGTTAAGTTGCTGCCATTGTTCCAACAACTGGTAATCAGAGCCAGCTTTCTTTGAGGACCTCTTTTGTTGGTGTTTCTCGGCGTAAAATAAAACTTAAGAAGAAAGAAACCTCCTTGTTGTTGATCCATTGCATTGTTTCTTAAAAATGAGCTATACACCACCTCCACCACCTGTGTTTACTGGTGAAAACTATCACATTTGGTCTGTGAAGATGAAAACTCATCTTCTAGCACAAGACCTATGGAATGCAGTCGAGAGTGATGCTGAGCCACCTCCATTGAGAGCCAATCCCACTATTGCTCAGATCAGGCAACACAGTGAGGATCGAGCCAAGAAGCATAAAGATATGGCTTGGCTACAGAATGAAGTGTCAGATGTCATCTTCACTCAAATTATGGCCTGTAAATGACCTAAGCAAGCATAGGAAAGGCTGAAGGAAGAGTTTATGGGCTCGGACAAGACAAGGCAGCAACAGGTGATCAACCTTAGAAGGGAGTTTGAGAACTTGAAAATGAAGGAATCAGAGACCATCAAGCAGTACTTTGATAGAATAATGGCAACAGTGAACAACATAAGGCTCCTAGGAGAAGATTTCAGTGACAGTAGGGTTGTTGAGAAGGTCATTACCACTCTCCTTGAGAGGTTTGAGTCAAAGATTTCCTCATTGGAAGACTCGAGGGACCCCACAACCATTACCTTGTCTGAGTTGGTGAACTCCCTCTATGCACTTGAGCAAAGAAGGGCCAATAGATAGGAAGAGCATCTTGATGGAGCTTTCCAAGCAAAAGCCAATGATGGCTCGAGCTTAAATCAGAGACCAAAGAAGACTTGGACTGATAGAAAAGAAAGATTTAAGAAAGATGTAGAAAGGAGGAGGCTTCCACCTTGCAAACACTGTAAGAAGACTAATCACTTGGAGAAGAATTGCTGGAACAGGCCAGACATTCAGTGCAAGAGTTGCAAGAAGCTTGGTCATCATGAAAAGATTTGTAGAAACAAGTACAAGCCACAAGCTGAACAGCAAGTTCAAGCCAAAACTGCTGAAGACTTACCAGCTCAAGAGGAGCATGTCTTCACTGCCTCAAGCTTTGCAACTAGAAGCAACGCTAGGTGTAGCTGGCTAGTGGATAGTGGCTGCTCACATCACATGGCAGTTGATGAGGGCTTGTTTAAGCAGCTTGATAGGAGCTTCACTTCAAGGATCAAGATTGGCAATAGGAGCTTGATTGAAGCTAAAGGCAGAGGTGATGTTGTGATCAACACTGGTTTAGGTAACAAACTGATTTCAGATGTTCTTTATGTGCTTGATATAGATCAGAATTTGTTAAGTGTTGGTCAGTTGGTCCAGAAAGGTTACTCACTAGTTTTCAAGAATTATTCATGTACCATTTAGGATTGTCATGCCCAGGAAATTGTTACAGTACCTATGGTAGACAAGTGCTTCATGTTTGATCTAAGTCAGCTTGAGAAAAAGGCATACACAAGCCTAGCTGACAGTACTGGCCTATGGCATAAAATATTAGGCCATGTCAACTTCAGGTCACTTGATTTGATGGACAGGCAGAACTTGGTTGAAGATATGACCAAAATTGAGTTAACAGATGCTGTTTGTGAGGCTTGCCAACTTGGTAAGCAAGCCAGATTGCCTTTTCCAGCCAATAAAGCATGGAGAGCTCGAGAGAGGCTTGAGCTTATGCACTCTGACATCTGTGGTCCAATGAAGACTCTTTCACTTAATGGCAGCAAATACTTTGTGCTGTTTATTGATGACTTAACCAGATTCTGTTGGGTCTATTTCCTGAAGCAGAAGTCTGATGTGTTCGAGGCCTTTACCAAATTCAAGGCTCAGCAGAAAATCAAGCAGATTACAAGATCAAGGCATTGAGGATAGATAATAGGGCTAAGTACTTGTCTGAAAGGTTTCAGAAGTTGTGTGAGCAGGCTGGGATCCATCATCAACTGACCACTGTATACACTCCTCAAAAAATAGAGTGTGTGAAAGGAAGAACAGAACTGTAATGAATATGGCCAGATGTTTACTGTTTGAAAGCAAGTTGCGAAACACCTTTTGGGCTGAGGCTGTCAACACCTCAGTGTACTTGCTCAACAGACTTCCAACACATGCTGTGAAGGACAAAACTTCATTTGAGGCTTGGCATGGACACAAGCTATCAGTTTCCTACTTGAGAGTATTTGGATGTGTGCGCTATATGCATGTACCTGCTGAAAGAAGAACCAAGCTCGAGAAGAGGTCAGCTCCAGCTATATTTGTGGGCTACAGCAGCAACAATAAAGGCTACAGGCTCTATGATTCCTCAACCAAAAGGATTTTGGTAAGTAGGGATGTCAAGTTTGATGAAGCAATGACCTGGAACTGGGATGACTCGAATGCAATGCAATTTGATGAAGATTTGATTGATGGCAATTTAGAACCAGCTGAACATGAGCCTAGCAATGCAAATATGGATGACTTACCTGTGAGGGGCACCAGGACCATTGCTGACATTTACCAAAGGTGCAATGTAGCTATAGGTGAGCCTTCGAGCTTTGAAGAGGCTATCAAGGACAAGCAATGGAAGAAAGCTATGGAAGCTGAGCTTGACATGATTCATAAGAATCAAACTTGGGACTTGGTAAATAGACCTGTCCAGAAGAAAGCCATTGGTGTCAAGTGGGTGTTTCGAGCCAAATTCAATGCTGATGGCTCATTGAACAAGCACAAAACTAGGCTTGTGGTAAAAGGGTACAGCCAGCAGTATGGCATTGACTTCATGGAGACTTTTGCTCCAGTAGCAAGATTGGACACCATCAAACTATTGTTTGCCTTGGCTGCTCAAAAACAGTGGAAGATTCACCAGCTGGATGTCAAGTCAACCTTCTTGAATGGTTATCTTAAGGAGGAGATCTACATCGAGCAGCCTGATGGTTTCAAGGTTCTAGAAAATGAAGACAAAGTGTACAGGCTGACGAATGCACTTTATGGCCTGAAGCAGGCTCCTCGAGCCTGGTATGACAGGATTGACTCCTACCTGTCCAAGCTCGGATTTGAAAAGAGCTTGAGTGAGCCAACACTTTATGTGAAAAAGTCCAACAAGGAGACCTTGCCGATTGTCTCAATCTATGTGGATGACTTATTGGTTACTGGAAGTAAGGAGAATCTGATTCATGAGTTCAAAACACAAATGCAACATGTGTTTGAAATGACTAACCTTGGAATCATGACATACTTCCTTGGTATGGAAGTAAATCAAACTGATCAAGGTATTTTCATCAGCCAACATGCCTTTGCTTTGAAAATACTCAACAGGTTCAATATGGAAAATTGCAAGTCAGTGAGCACTCCTATGGGTCAAGGAGAGAAGCTAACAAGTAAAAGTGATCATGAGAGAGTTGATGAAAGGCAGTATAGAAGTTTGATTGGTTGTTTAATTTATTTAACAGCAACTAGACCAGATCTTATGCATGCAGTTAGTTTGCTTTCCAGGTTTATGCATTGCCGCTGCCAAGAGGGTGCTTAGATATATCAAGGGGACTTTAAGCTATGGAGTAAAGTTCAAAAAGGAAAATGAGCTTAAATTTGTTGGATTCTCGGATAGTGACTGGGCTGGATCAGCTGAAGACATGAAAAGCACCTCAGGCTACTTCTTCAACCTTGGTTCGAGTATGTTTTGTTGGTGCTCGAAGAAGCAACCAACTGTTGCCCAGTCCATAGCTGAAGCTGAGTATATTGCAGCAACAGCAGCAGTGAATCAAGCCATTTGGCTTAGAAAGTTGCTGAAAGATCTTAATGAAGAGCAACTTGGACCTACTGAAATTCTTATTGACAACCAGTCAGCAGTTACCATAGCTAAGAATCCAGTTTTTCATGGCAAAACAAAACATTTCAACATTAAACTACACTTTGTTCGAGAGGCTGAACAATCCAAGGAGATCAGTCTTGTTCATTGCAGCTCACAAGACCAATTGGCAGACATTCTAACCAAGCCACTTGGTACATCAAGGTTTGAACATTTGAGAAGCAACATTGGTGTTTGTTGCATACAGACCAAGGAGGAGTGTCAAGAATTGGCCTGCAATGCAACATGCGACCCGATGAGCAATGACGGCGATTCAAAGATGGAGCAAGCATGGTCCGAGGGAGCATATCACTTTTTTGTTGATTTTGTGATCAAGTCCAATGCTTAGTGTTATGATGGCTAAGCTCATAGGAAAATGACTACATTAATTTGATGTAAAGTCTAGCATTTTAGCTATTATTTTATGTACAAGTTAAATGTGCATTGGTCATAGTCTATAGGGAGTTGGTGATTTGTTAGGTAATTGTCTTTTGACCAATCAACTATAGTATTTTATGTATATATTCATTTTATCAATGAAATGGTTATCAAGTTAAGCCATTAACCTTTGTATTCAAGTTTCTTTTTGCTTAAGTTTCTGGTATCATTCTCTTCTTTAGTTTTGTCCACATAAAATCATAGGCTCATTACATGCATTGTGCATGTTAAGTTGCTGCCATTGTTCCAACAGATTGCACCTCTGATATCAAGATAATGCAAGTTGACAAGATTTCCCATCTTTGAAAGTAACCTTTGAAGCTTCAAACACCCTCTTAATAATAAAGTTTCCAAATGATAAAGAGTGCACAAAGAATCTGGTAGGCATTTGATTTCTGTGCCCGAAAAATTTAAGTAACGAAGATGTTTTAAATTTTGAAAAAATCAGGCAACTCAGTGATTTTATACCTACTCAAAGAAAGCACCCTTAAGTAGCCAAGTCTTGGCAACAAATCAACCAAAACAACATTAGTTAAATAAAACCTCCAATGACATGACAATTTTAGTGGTAGAAAAGTACGTAATGATTTCACTTGATCAAATGCTACTAACTTCTTCACTGTGTCATATCTACTGATAATATAAGAAGAATGTCGAGTGCGACTTGAGAACTTTTGTTGCATATCACCCTCCAGTTTGGAGCATATGTCCCCTGCAACTACTTGAGCTAAATCATTGATGAGGTCATGCATTACAAATCGGGGCTCATCTTTACTGGATATCTGAAAAAATGACCTCAACACTAGATCTTGAAAATATTGATTTCCAATATCTTTAACTTGAGGCATAGCTTTTTGTTGCAAGAGACCTTCCGCTCTCCATAACTAGGTAATTTCTTCTTCTTCAAATTCATAACCTTTAGGAAGTATGGAGCAATATGCAAAACATCGTTTCAAGTATGACGGAAGATGATGGTAACTTAATCGCAAAGTCGGAATTATGCCACATCGCTCTTCCGTAAGTTCCATATCTCACTCTCATATATTCTTTCTCATTCTCGATGATATTTAACTGTGTGTAGCAAGCTTCCAATAGCTTTTGCAGCCAAAGGCAAGCCATTGCACCTTCTAATAATTTTCTCTCCAAATTCTTTGAACTGGGGATGTCCATCGAAATTTCTTGCTTTTAATGCATGTTGTGTAAATATGGATAAACAATCATCATCTGATAGCTTATCCAAATGAAAAGCTTTGAGCGGATCCACAATAGATAAAACAATTTGAAGAAGAGTGGTTACAATGATAGTGGTCCCTGCTCCAAACAGAGACCGTAAGATGGTCCAGTCATTATAATTCTCGTTCCAAATGTGATCTAAAACAAGCAAGAATCTTTTCCCGGACAATTTCTCCTTCAACTTAACTTGAAGTAAATCCAAGTTACTATAATCACATGACTCAATGTTGGAAAATTTGGACATCACATATATAATAAGGATAATTACATGTTATTATTTATTATAATGATAGGTTAGCCCAAATTAAAAGTGATCTAATTTGGTTGGAATTTTATTGGGCTTTTAATTATTAAATAAAGTATGAGATAAATATGTGTAGATACTCTTCTAATCAAATTCTAATTAATGATGGGCTAATTAGAATTTGATTAGAACTAATATGCTAAGGTTATAAATATTAGGGTTATGGTCCCCAAATTATACACAAGATATCTTTTCTAATATCCCATCATTAGGAAAGAGAGAGCATATATTCTCTAAATTTCTTGTGTGCTAATTTGGAAGATCAAATCCCAAAATTCGGTAAAACTGCAAGGAATTCATGGATCCAGGTACGCTTCCGCATTTAGTTTTATTCTTTATTTATTCTTGATGATTTGACATGATAGATCCTGGTTTATTAAGTTTTATTTTAGAATTATTTTACAAATCTAACAAGTGGCATCCGAACCTTGTCATGTTGAATCATTGAGAATGAATTGATTCTTTATTATTTTTGGATTAATTCATTTTTCTTTTTTAATTTTATGGATTTGATATTTTAATTATATATTATGTTGAATATTTGATATTCTTAATAAATTTTTGGTTTTAATTCTTTAAATAAAATTTTAAAGTTTTAAATAAAATTTTAAGGTTTTAATTTTCGATAATCAGAAGATTTATAGTTTTAATTGAGAATTAAAAAATGAGGATTTTATGTTGTTTATACAATTTTAATAAATATTTAAAAAAGTGTAGGTTTGGATTCATTAGAAACTTTTTATGATATATATTTGATTATATCAATAGATGGATTGTTAATCGCTAATCGTTTGTTTTTGCTTTTATATATTATATATATATATATATATATATTGTTTTGGAGACATTTTAGTAATTATGTTTAGGATTTTACATGATGATATATGGTTGGTAAAAGAAATTGCTTTGTAAACTGTCTCTTATATACCGATTGTTTATCAATGAATTCATTATATATATTGAATCCTTAAGATTGATGGTAATATTTGATAGTTTTAATTTTCTTTTATAGATTCAATTTTAGGGTTTCATTATAATAATTTTAATTAAAATCCGGTTCAACAATTGTACAATTGAATTCAATTTTATAATCATTAATTCTTGAATTCAATATATAGTTGATAGAATATATTGTTTATTATTGAATTTATATGCTTATTCTTCTCATACTATTCAGTTTAAGCATATATTTTGAATTTGAATTTACTTGGAATATGTAAGGCAAGTTGATCGAGGTTATATTTTTATGGTTTAATTATGATGAAATTAGATTTTGATGCAAATTGATGTTAATCATAATATATGTTTAAATAATTTGGTTTTAAGTTTGGTTCTATAATCTTAAGATTTGGCATCTTATGGTTCCAAATATTTGGTTAAATTAAGATGATATGGTCTATGGTCAACTATTATAATTTTATTTCTGAGATATACTGATTGAAGTTTTATTTTTCAAGTATTCATGTGAATCTCTGTTTAATCATAAATATAACTTTGAATTTACATGGTAAATTCAGGGTAAGTTTTTCTATTTGATTATGAATAAATGTAAATGTGTGAATTGCTTTGGTGTTTTTATCCATGCAAAAATTATGAATACATGTGCTTGTTAACTATTTGGCTTTGAACCACTACATTCTTTCTATTTGGTTTTGATATATATGGTTTTTGAAACAAAAAAAAAAAAGTCAAAAATTAAGGTTTTCGTTTTTTTATTGCATTATTAAGACAACCTTATTTGGGATTATTTCAAGTTTATAAAGCAATAAAAAATATATATATAGTTTTGACATTTGACTATTGGGAAAATTTAATTTTGAATATTGTTATTTATATATATTTTAAAAAAACTTAATTGAAGCAATAGTCACCAAAGTGATTTTTTTTTTGTATAAATTATTTTGTTTTAAAACATAAAAGTTTGTGTGCATGTAACTTAAGTTATGTTGATATTGATTGGCCCAAATGAAGTTTAATAATATTACATGTGCAACTATGGTGATAAACATGTGAAGATTATTCGGTTTTACATGTGAGTAATAAATCGGCCCAAAGGAAGATTTATTGTTTGACATGTTCTTTTTGTCTATGTTTGATTACTACACCAAGATCACTTACAAGTTAATATTTTGTCCAAAGATGAAATATTAATGGAGTGTCCGATATCTTAAGATGAGGTTTACCTTTATTCAAATTATTTTGGTTTAAATTTGAAGTCTTATGTGAGGTTATTTATGGTTTATGATTTATTCAACTATTATTTTGCCAACATCATTGCATGTTGTTTTGGGATAAATATATATACATATATATACTATTTTCTTTTAATTTGATTGAAAGATGAAATTAAAAGAGATATTTTGAAACAAATAAATTCATATTTTGGCTTTCAATTAAGAATGTCTAATATTTTAAATAAATTAGTTGAAAAATTTTCTGATACTATGTCCATCACCTTCCGCTATTTTAAAATTTGATAACCTTTCAAGATTCGTTAGCTTACCAATTCTAAAAGGAATCCTTTCTATTGAGTTCGCACCTCTGATATCAAGATAATACAAGTTGACAAGGTTTCCCATCTTTGAAGGTAGCCTTTGAAGCCTAAAACAATTTTTCAATAATAAAATTTCCAAGTGGTAGAGAGTGCACAAAGAATCAGGTAGGCATTCGATTTGGGTGTGAGAAAAATTTAAGTAGCGAAGATGTTTTAAATTTTCAAAAACATCAGGCAACTCAGTGATCCAATACCCACTCAAAGAAAGCACCCTTAAATTGCCAAGTCTCGGCAACAAATCAACCAAAACAAAATTAGTTAAATAAGGCCCCGAAAAACGTGACAACCTTATAGGTAGAAAAGTACGTATAGAATTGACTTGATCAAATGCTTCGAACTTCTTCACTGTGTCATATTCTCCAGCAATATAAGAAGAATGTCGAGTGCGATTTGAGAACTTTTGTTGCGTATCACCCTCCAGTTTGGAGCACATGTCTCCTGCAACTACTTGAGCTAAATCATTGATGAGGTCATGCATTACAAATCGGGGCTCATCTTTACTGGATTTCTGAAAAAATGACCTCGACACTAGATCTTGAAAATATTGATTTCCAATATCTTTAACTTGAGGCATAGCTTTTTGTTGCAAGAGACCTTCCGCTCTCCATAACAAGATAATTTCTTCTTCTTCAAATTCATAATCTTTAGGAAGTATGGAGCAATATGCAAAACATCGTTTCAAGTATGACGGAAGATGATGGTAGCTTAATCGCAAAGCTGGAATTATGCCACACTGCTCTTCTGGTAAGTTCCATATATCACTCTCATATATTCTTTCCCATTCTCGATGATATTTAACTGTGCGTAGCAAGCTTCCGATTGCTTTTGCAGCCAAAGGCAAGCCATTGCACCTTCTAATAATTTTCTCTCCAATTTCTTTGAACTGGGGATGTCCATCGAAATTTCTTGCTTTTAATGAATGTTGTGTAAATATGGATAAACAATCATCATCTGATAGCTTATCCAAATGAAAAGCTTTGAGCGGATCCACAATAGATGAAACAATTTGAAGACGAGTGGTTACAATGATAGTGGTCCCTGCTCCAAACGGAGACCGTAAGATGGTCCAATCATTATAATTCTCGTTCCAAATGTCATCTAAAACAAGCAAGAATCTTTTCCCCGACAATTTCTCCTTCAACTTAACTTGAAGTAAATCCAAGTTACTGTAATCACATGACTCAGAAGTGATGGACTGTAAAATTGCCTTTGTTATAGCAATTGCATCAAAATGATCAGAAACGCATACCCAGGCCTTGAGATCAAAGGACTCGTTGAGGGTGGCGTCATTGTAAACAAGCTGAGCAAGAGTTGTTTTACCCATCCCTCCCATGCCCACGATGGAAAGGACTGAAACTCCATTGGAGTTATTACCTTTGAGCAACTCAATCATTTCTGTCTTCTCCTTCTGTCTACCAACATACTCCACAACTCCATCCAGTACGGAAGTTGGTTGCAGCCTGGGTTGCTTTCCCTTGGAGGTTGGAGCTTGAGACAATATCTCACTCAACCCCAAACTACTTCTTCGTGTAGTCAAACTATTCAGTCTATCAGTGATGTCTTTCACCTTCGTGATCATGGAATTCTTAAACTGAAAAGAAGTGGGAGGTTGGACGTTTAGGTTTTTGTTTTCTATTTTCTTAATTTCTCTACTGTTTTACTCTGCTGTTTTTGGCATTTCAACTCAAAATGTATTTTATTTTTGCTTTGGGTTTCTTTTTAATTATTTATATATTATTAATGTGTTTTAACCATTTTTGTTAGTGAATATTGATTTTTTTTTTTGTGAATTACAATAGAAGGACAAAGCCCTAACAACAACACGATTAGAGCGATTTGAATTCAGGCCGCACCTGAGACGTTGAACCCAAGTATTTCACAAGGGCATATAACACATTTTTTAAAAATTCATGGTTAAAATAATAAAAAAACCTCTTTATTTTATTGTATTCAAATAATAATAAAAACCATGGATTTTGTCGTACCGGCCGATACTGCGATTCTAGTGTAACAAGCAACACCCTTTTCCATACTAATGAAAATTTTGATTTGTACTGTTCGTATTAGTCGGAACATGATACACCTGCTGCTGCATGAATAATGTTAAAAAAATATAAAACTTTTAACTATTTTCTATTAGACTAAATATTTAATTGAAATTTATTGACCAATAAAAAATACTGCACTAGAAAGTAAAGTTTAACATTTAAAACTTTTTTGGAGCATACTTTTTCATTTAAAATATAAAAACTAAAATATAATAAAAAAAAAAACCCCACTCACCTTGTTACAGTAGAAAAATCTCCACTCACCCTTCATTTTTTTTATTGAAAAACCCACTCATCCTTCGATTTCTTTTTTCTTAATTTTAAATTTATTGAATGATGAGTTTTTACTTATGGAGTTTATTAATCAATATTTTATATAATTGATGAATAGTTTTATATTAAAATTTATTTGTAATAATTTATTTGATATTTTATATTTATTTATTATATAAATATATTAAATATTTTAAAAATTATCGATAAATTCAAAATGGTACATAAAATAGACTAGTACCAATACATACCAATTCTCATACAAAAGTGGTGAGTCCACCAATGTGGTAATGGCTACCTTGAAAGCAACTATGTGGCATAGTTCTTTGCAAAGAAATGGGTTAAAGCATGTTGAGTTAGTATTGTGGGTGGCTGTAATGTTTGGTGCTTTGTTTTCTTTGAATATTTTGCTTTGATGCTTTTGATATTTGCTGATCTTTGAGTGTAATTATTGGGATATATATGGCTATCTGAACTTTTATGATTTGTTATACATTGATTGTAGTTGTTTTATTAATAAATTTATGTTTTGGATTGAGAAAAAAAAATTGAAACACAAAAAAAGAGAGTAGAAAAAGTGAACACAACGATATACTTGGTTAGGGAACATTCCCTACATCCACGGGCAGAATCAAAAATAAAATTTACTATTAAAAATTGGAGATTACAATGAAATTACATCATAAAATAAAATACCTCTCCAATAACTATCCACAAACTTTGAATGGATTCATGGTCTCAAAAATTCGGGAAACTAAGATGGACATCTTTGAGATTGGACAGAACAAAATTTTGGAAACTCTGTTGTCTTACGTGTTAAATTGAGCTCTTTAATGCCATGTTGTAACGTGTACTGTATCCCTCCTTTCATCCTGGAAGGATCAAACTATCACGTAAAAGACTTGTTCTTCTGAAAAACCATTGGTTAATAGTACTACGAAATGTCAAATATTTTTAACTAAAATCCCATTCTCATATACCAAAATAACTTAGAAATTAGAAGATGCAAATGAAAACAGAATATTCAATTTGCTAAATAGATGTTGCAGAGAATTGACTAACCGCTTTACTAAAGCAAATAAGCTGAAGCAGATGAGTTGAAGTTCTCCACTATTTTTCGCCAATTTAGCCTTCAATGCCTGCAAAAATTGAATACAAAATATGTAAGACTGATTTCTGTTATCATGTTGTTCATGAGGACAATCAGATATAATAAGAAAAAAGCTATGAAATTTGTAAATGTTTAAAATGCGTTGCACACCTGTGGTTTGAGTGTGAATCGATACCAGATTTTGCTACTTAAATTTCAATCTAATTCCCTCGGGATGACTACTTTATGCTGGATATTAACAGAAGGTATGTGGGCAATCTTGGACCACTCTCGTCCTTTACCCCTATTGCACCCTTCTTCTAACAATGGGCAACTGGAAATATCTAGCTGCTCAAGCGAGAGAAGCATATCCTTTTCCGGAAGAGATGTGAGGTTAGGACATCGATAAATTCGCAATTCTTGAAGAGAGGTGAGGTGTTGAAAGCCCTTCGAGCTCATGAATTCCAAATTCTCAAAATTATGAATTCCGATAGAGGTGAGAGAAGGAGGCAGCATTCTTCCTATCCCTTCTTCTGGAAATGACATGACACTTGAGCATCCTTCACCGCTGATTTCAAGTTCTTGAAGAGAGGTGAGTCTGTTAAATCCCCATTGAACAAGTGATGCATAAATTTTGGGCGCGTTTGAGATTTGAAGGGATGTGAGGTTGGTAGGGAAACCCTCTTCTGGAAAGGATATGTCAGCCGAACACTCCCACACCTTTAATTCTCGAAGGGAGGTGAAATTGTTGATGCACTTGGGAAGGGCTCTAAAATTTTCACAAACCTCAACCTTCAATTTTCGAAGGGAGGTGAAATTGTTGATGCACTTGGGAAGGGCTCTAAAATTTTCACAATCCTCAATTGAGAGAACTCTGAGATTTGTGGTGGGCAACCCACTTTCTTCAAATGGAACCAGATTTGAACAGCTAGATAATCGAATCTCCTGAAGATGGCTGAGCTTGTCTAATCCCCGCGGTAATGATTTAATTTTTTCAGCACCCCAAATGTCAATGCTTTCGAGATCAGTGGTTTCAAGGAAGTCTTGAGCTATGCATTCCAACACTGGACAATCCTCGATAATTAGCTGTTTAAGCATTACGGGTAACTTGGCGTTTAAAAATAAGCTACTTAGATTTGAACAAGTGCCGATTTCCAGATGTTGAAGCCGATTGCATATATCGCCCCTTGATGATAACCGTATTAGAGATGGACAACTTCTTATATGTAAGTGCTCGAGACGACAACTGCTGCTGCTCATACTCTTATTATTATTTACTTTTTCATCAACCAAATATTGCAAATTCACGCAATTCTCAATCCTCAGCTCTTTTAAAGCAGGAGGAAAGTTACTCTCTGCAAAACAAACCAAGCCTGGACACCGGGTAAGTACTATACTCGTAATGAATGGTAAAGCATGTAAGACTTCTGGTAGTCTATTGAGCCTTTCACAATCCCTTATTACCAGAGATTCAACACCTGGAATCTTGTCAAGTTGCAATCTCTCCTCCTCTGCTTCCAAAGAGACCAATTGGGGACAATTCCAAAACCCGATGAAACGATGCCCGACTAATCTTAACCCAATTTGCGATAAAGATCCCAAGTCCTTCCAACGAGAGATGTTGAATGTTTCAGAGTTTGCAAATCTCAACATTATCCTCTCTGCTGAAATATTAAACTTTGAAATATTTGAAAGAGACACATGTTTCAAAGAGGTAGCCTTCTGTTCAGACAAAGAACCTTCATCCACCAATTCTTCACACCCTTCAACCTTTAATTCACTCAGCAAGGGAAAACTTGAAATTGAAGCTACCAAACTTGAGCACTCATAGATGTCAAGTTTCTGCAGGGATTTAAGGATGGTTGGCAACCTTCCCAACAATTGAGGACATCTTTGAATTGAAAGCTTACAAAGGCTGGGAAATTTCGATACTTGCTCATCATCTTCACGAAGATCCCACTCCTCCCAGTTCAGCATATTGTCAAAGCACAAAGACTCTAATGATGCAAAAGCATTTGATTGATTTTCTCCAAACAACTCAGCACCAATCTTGTGTACTTGATCCAAACCACTAATTGAAAGATCTTTTAACAACAACAGCCTTCCAATCGATGGTAGAGATTTGCAATTTTTACAGTTGCGAAGCTCCAATGACAAAATATTTTTGAAGGAAGAATCTGCAATCCAAGTAGAGAATTTTGCACCACCATAATTCTGAATGACGAGTTGCTCAAGCTTTTTCGAAGGATGAAGAGAGTCTAGCACCCATTCTTCAACTTCTTTTTTCCTTGTATCTTTCTTAAAGTCCCAACTCCATTGCAATACCAATCGATCAATCCCCTGCTTCTCATTTAAGTTGGCTTCCCCTGCATCTTCGCCATTAACATTCTCCAACCCAGAAAGACAAAAATCACCTTTGAGGTTTGACAAATATTTCAATTCTCTGAAACTATGTCCATCACCTTCCGCTATTATAAAATTTGATAACCTTTCAAGATTCGTTAGCTTACCAATTCTAAAAGGAATCCTTTCTATTGAGTTCGCACCACTGATATCAAGATAATACAAGTTGACAAGGTTTCCCATCTTTGAAGGTAGCCTTTGAAGCTTATAACAATTTTTAATAATAAAATTTCCAAGTGGTAGAGAGTGCACAAAGAATCAGGTAGGCATTTGATTTGGGTGTGAGAAAAATTTAAGTAGCGAAGATGTTTTAAATTTTCAAAAACATCAGGCAACTCGGTGATCTTATACCCTCTCAAAGAAAGCACCCTTAAGTAGCCAAGTCTTGGCAACAGATCAACCAAAACAACATTAGTTAAATAAGGCCCCCAATAAAGTAACAACTGTAAAGGTAGAAAAGTACGTAATGATTTCACTTGATCAAATGCTTCGAACTTCTTCACTGTGTCAAAACTACTGACAATATAAGAAGAATGTCGAGTGCGATTTGAGAACTTTTGTTGCTTATCACCCTCCAGTTTGGAGCATATGTCTCCTGCAACTACTTGAGCTAAATCATTGATGAGGTCATGCATTACAAATTGGGGCTCATCTTTACTGGATATCTGAAAAAATGACCTCGACACTAGATCTTGAAAATATTGATTTCCAATATCTTTAACTTGAGGCATAGCTTTTTGTTGCAAGAGACCTTCTGCTCTCCATAACAAGATAATTTCTTCTTCTTTAAATTCATAATCTTTAGGAAGTATGGAGCAATATGCAAAACATCGTTTCAAGTATGACGGAAGATGATGGTAGCTTAATCGCAAAGCTGGAATTATGCCACACTGCTCTTCTGGTAAGTTCCATATCTCACTCTCATATATTCTTTCCCATTCTCGATGATATTTAACTGTGCGTAGCAAGCTTCCAATAGCTTTTGCAGCCAAAGGCAAGCCATTGCACTTTCTAATAATTTTCTCTCCATTTTCTTTGAACTGGGGATGTCCATCGAAATTTCTTGCTTTTAATGCATGCTGTGTAAATATGGATAAACAATCATCATCTGATAGCTTATCCAAATGAAAAGCTTTGAGCGGATCCACAATAGATGAAACAATTTGAAGACGAGTGGTTACAATGATAGTGGTCCCTGCTCCAAACGGAGACCGTAAGATGGTCCAATCATTATAATTCTCGTTCCAAATGTCATCTAAAACAAGCAAGAATTTTTTCCCCGACAATTTCTCCTTCAACTTAACTTGAAGTAAATCCAAGTTACTGTAATCACATGACTCAGAAGTGATGGACTGTAAAATTGCCTTTGTTATAGCAATTGCATCAAAATGATCAGAAACGCATACCCAGGCCTTGAGATCAAAAGACTCGTTGATGGTACCGTCATTGTAAACAAGCTGAGCAAGAGTTGTTTTGCCCATCCTCCCCATGCCCACGATGGAAAGGACTGAAACTCCATTGGAGTTATTACCTTTGAGCAACTCAACCATTTCTGTCTTCTCCTTTTGTCTACCAACATACTCCACAACTCCATCCAGTACGGAAGTTGGTTGCAGCCTGGGTTGCTTTCCCTTGGAGGTTGGAGCTTGAGACAAGATGTCACTCAACCCCAAACTACTTCTTCGAGTAGTCAAACTATTCAGTCTATGAGTGATCTGTTTCACCTTGGGAATCATGGAATTCTTAAACAGGAAAGAAGTGGGAGTGAAATTACTTCTGGTACAGCAGGTAGGAATGAGTTTCCGTACCTTGCTAGTGCTGGCTTGAGCCTGCGATTTGTTGAGCTTGAGACGTAACTCTTCATAAGCGAACTCATCCAAGATGTCATCCACATCGTAAGCCAAGTCCTGGAGATCTTCCAACCATTTCTTCACACCCATGTTCTTGATCTGCTTCTCCTCTGCAGCGTCCAACACTGCTTGGATATCAGGCAATATGGACTGCCACTGCTTGAGCTGCTGGTGGAGTTGGTTGTGATCAGCAACAAATTTGAGTGCAGAGTCGAGCGATTTGCCCACCAACGGATCCAGGAACCCAGAAAGAGCAGCCTCTCCACTGACAGACATGGTGGAATTATGAGAAAGAAGATGAAGAGAGAAATGAACAACGCCAAAATGGAAAGTCAGGGAACAAAAAAGAAAGGAAGGGAAATGGAATCTGCAAAATTAGAGAAAGTTGAAGAAATTGGCACAATATCTTTGAAGCATCTAAGAATTCAGACTATTAGGCAATGAGTTGGAAGTCACTAGGTACAGATAAAGAAGCTGATTTTCGTTTTAATGGGAAAGGAATAATGGAAATGATGGGACATTTCCTTTTGAATTTTGATGCTTTTCTTTTCTCTTGCTTCTGGTCATTATCCCAAAATATAGCAAACACCGGTACTGTAAATTTTTTAATCACAATATTTACAGTATTTAGCATATATAGATTTGTAAATTCTTGGTCTAATTCACTGAATCAAAACTCTACTGAAATTCCAGACTGATTGTAGTTATATTGTTAGTTCACTTACTATTTTACTATTTATACTATTATTTTTAAGCTTTGAATTAATTTGATATTACGAGTTAAAGTTATATTTATATAATCTATAATTTAAAATATATTAAAAATAAATCTATACTAAATATATAATAATATTTTAATATAAACATCAAAATAATATTAAAAGAGGATTATATAAAAATCTTAATAAATAAAAATATAAAATTATTAAATATTAAAATAATATAAAATAAATATATTTTTTAAATTTAAAAATAATATAGATAAACTTAAAATAAACTTAAATTAATTTACATACGGACGGGTTGATGGCATTGAATGGTAATAAAGGAGGACCCCAAGTGGTTGTTGATGGGGAAAAGACAGTCCATGAAATTATTGCATCCTCTCATTTCTTATCTCCCTGCAAGATGGTGAATGAATTTTTGTTAACTTTTTTTATGTGACATATATTTATATTGTTATCTATAAGATTAGTCCGCATTTAAATTTCAAAAAAGTTAATTAAATATTGATATTTTATTTATGTGTGTGCAACTTCAATAAAATTAAAAACTGTTAATTTTTTCATTTATTATGTTAGGTTTTAATAAAAAACAAGTCAAAGGACTAAAAGACAAATTTAGATGAAGAACTAAAATAATTATTTTGTAAAGTTAGAAGGTCAGATAAATCGTCATGTCTTTCTTTTATGGAACTAAAGTGGGTTAAAGTGTCTTTCTTTTATTTTTTATATATTTTATATTTGTTTTAATAAAAATATATAAATTTCAATTAATTCAATTAACCAATCAATTAGCTAAAATATTTTAGTTCGGTTAATTTTTTTAAAAAAATTCAATTGGTTAAAAGATTAAAAAGTTCAATTAATGTTAATTCGGTTCGAATAATTGTTTAAACACCCTAACCGTATTACTCGAGTTTATTATTAAATAATTTCTTTAATACATAGAAATAAAAATTGAAAAACAATGGCTATACCTTTTATTAATAAACTAGGTGAATCTAATTACAATCTTCTCATGATTGACCTAACCTTATAGTTCAAAAATAGTTGGTTATTAACTTCCAATAAGTGTCTAAGACAAGTATGTTTAACATTTTTTTATTTATTTAGATCATCATATTCTTATTCTAGCGCCACATGGGTCGAAGTACCTAAACAAAGAATCGAAGCTAAATAGAACATCCAAGATCTTAATGCCTTAATCACAATTCATCAAAAGAAGTTTTCAAAAGATCGTCCATTGAACAACTGGTCAGTCCCAACAATGGTCTAGTGTTATCCCCATGCCGAGATTCATCTCCCTCCTTTGTGGAGATCCTCAAGGGGCTCACAAAATGGAAGCGCCTAACTCACCAAAAAATGTGAGGATTTACCTTTGATGGGATTTGAACCCATAAATGTCATATAAGGTACGAGTTCAAACCCCAACAAAAGCAAATCCTCACATTCCTTTTATTGGTTAAGTACTTCCACTCCATAAACCCCTCAAAACTCTCTACAGAAGCAAAAGACAAAACCCATTTCAAGATGAGCACAATACCCAACCATTGTTGCCTTCGACCAACTGCCTAACGAACAACACTCTGGAAACTTCTCCCGATTCGAACCCCTTCAACACTGTCAATTAATAATTCTTCATCCAACACCTGACTTGCAACCTTGATACTGACTATAAAATGATCAATATTAATGCATGGCCCTTCACAGGTGACAATTACATAAATCATTCCTTTTTTTGAGCATCATTGATAAAAACCATAGAGAATACAACTTACAAATTGCCTCAATAAACTGATAACCCGTCTTTCCCTAATACTTTCCTTCTATAATGTCTACCATTGGGAACCTTTACGGATTACCCTTATTCATTTACTCCTGTTACTACCTCTAGTCAAATGTAGGTTATTAATTTCCTAAGAACCTCCTAAAGAACTGATATTTTCTTCAAACATATTGAAAGGACCAAGAAGTTAAGCACAAAACTTGCTAAAACATAGGTTTTCTAAGATATTCCATTTCTATAAGGATAGCATTAGGGCATTGGCATATCAATACAGGGTCAATACACCCAATTTATTCCCAAATTCTTCTGAACATCCATTGAAACTCAATAGGTAAATATCAGATTGTGATCCCAAAGAAGCCAATGACTTCATCATCATCACCGAAAGCGTAAATCCAATTAGAAAATCTTTGAACACCACATTCATCTACGGGCAAAACTAGAAATGAAATTTACTATTAAAGAATGAAGATTACAATAGAGCCACATCTTAAAAATCCTTTCCTAAGGGACAATACCTTCCGTTGTTGAGAGACCGGATCGATATCCCCAAAGATGATTTTTCAAAGACTTCTCTTGAAGAAGTCGATCTCCCCTCAACAAATAAATTGCTCTAGGCAACCCTATTTCGATCTTTTAAAATTATTATTTTGTCCCTTGGGAGATCCATTAATCTTTTCTGTATTTCTAACATACATGCTAGATATATATACTAAAATTATATATATATAATCTACATAAATATGAGAAGATTATATATATAAATATAATTTGTAGTCTGTTGTCTTACATGTGTTAAATTGAGCTCTCTAATGCCATGTTGTAACGTGTACTGTATCCCTCCTTTAATCCTGGAAGGATCAAACTATCACGTAAAAGACTTGTTCTTCTGAAAAACCATTGGTTAATAGTACTACGAAATGTCAAATATTTTTAACTAAAATCCCATTCTCATATACCAAAATAGCTTAGAAATTAGAAGATGCAAATGAAAACAGAACATTCAATTTGCTAAATAAATGTTGCAGAGAATTGACTAACCGCTTTACTAAATCAAATAAGCTGAAGCAGATGAGTTGAAGTTCACTATTTTTCGCCAATTTAGCCTTCAATGCCTGCAAAAATTGAATACAAAATATGTAAGACTGATTTCTATTATCATGTTGTTCATGAGGACAATCAGATATATAAGAAAAAAGCTATGAAATTTATAAATGTTTAAAATGCGTTTCACACCTGTGGTTTGAGTGTGGAGAAATCGATACCAGATTTTGCTGCTTAAATTTCAATCTAATTCCCTCGGGATGACTACTTTATGCTGGATTTCAACATAAGGTATGTGGGCAATCTTGGACCACTCTCGTCCTTTACCCCTACTGCACCCTTCTTCTAGCAATGGGCAATTGGAAATATGTAGCTGCTCAAGCGAGAGAAGCATATCCTTTTCCGGAAGAGATGTGAGGTTAGGACAACGATAAATTCGCAATTCTTGAAGAGAGGTGAGGTGTTGAAAGCCCTTCGAGCACATGAATTCCAAATTCTCAAAATTATGAATTCCGATAGAGGTGAGAGAAGGAGGCAGCATTCTTCCTATCCCTTCTTCTGGAAACGACATGACACTTGAGCATCCTTCACCGCTGATTTCGAGTTTTTGAAGAGAGGTGAGTCTGTTAAATCCCCATTGAACAAGTGATGTATAAATTTTGGGTGCGTTTGAGATTTGAAGGGATGTGAGGTTGGTAGGGAAACCCTCTTCTGGAAAGGATATGTCAGCCGAACACTCCCACACCTTTAATTTTCGAAGGGAGGTGAAATTGTTGATGCACTTGGGAAGGGCTCTAAAATTTTCACAATCCTCAATTGAGAGAACTCTGAGATTTGTGGTGGGCAACCCACTTTCTTCAAATGGAACCAGATTTGAACACCTAGATAATCGAATCTCCTGAAGATGGCTGAGCTTGTCTAATCCCCGCGATAATGATTTAATTTTTTCAGCACCCCAAATGTCAATGCTTTCGAGATCAGTGGTTTCAAGGAAGTCTTGGGCTATGCATTCCAACACTGGACAATCCCCGATAATTAGCTGTTTAAGCATTACGGGTAACTTGGCGTTTAAAAATAAGCTACTTAGCTTTGAACAAGTGCCAATATCCAGATGTTGAAGCCGATTGCATATATCGCCCCTTGATGATAACCGTATTAGAGATGGACAACAACTTATATGTAAGTGCTCGAGACGACAACTGCTGCTGCTCATACTCTTATTATTATTTTCTTTTTCATCAACCAAATATTGCAAATTCACGCAATTCTCAATCCTCAGCTCTTTTAAAGCAGGGGGAAAGTTACTCTCTGCAAAACAAACCAAGCCTGGACACCGGTCAAGTACTATACTCGTAATGAATGGGAAAGCATGTAAGACTTCTGGTAGTCTATTGAGCCTTTCACAATCCCTTATTACCAGAGATTCAACACCTGGAATCTTGTCAAGTTGCAATCTCTCCTCCTCTGCTTCCAAAGAGACCAATTGGGGACAATTCCAAAACCCGATGAAACGATGCCCGACTAATCTTAACCCAATTTGCGATAAAGATCCCAAGTCCTTCCAACCAGAGATGTTGAATGTTTCAGAGTTTGCAAATCTCAACATTATCCTCTCTGCTGAAATATTAAACTTTGAAATATTTGAAAGAGACACATGTTTCAAAGAGGTAACCTTCTGTTCAGACAAAGAACCTTCATCCACCAATTCTTCACACCCTTCAACCCTTAATTCACTCAGCAAGGGAAAACTTGAAATTGAAGCTACCAAACTTGAGCACTCATAGATTTCAAGTTTCTGCAGGGATTGAAGGATGGTTGGCAACCTTCCCAACAATTGAGGACATCTTGTAATTGAAAGCTTACAAAGGCTGGGAAATTTCGATACTTGCTCATCATCTTCACGAAGATCCCACTCCTCCCAGTTCAGCATATTGTCAAAGCACAAAGACTCTAATGATGCAAAAGCATTTGATTGATTTTCTCCAAACAACTCAGCACCAATCTTGTGTACTTGATCCAAACCACTAATTGAAAGATCTTTTAACAACAACAGCCTTCCAATCGATGGTAGAGATTTGCAATTTTTACAGTTGCGAAGCTCCAATGACAACATATTTTTGAAGGAAGAATCTGCAATCCAAGTAGAGAATTTTGCACCACCATAATTCTGAATGACGAGTTGCTCAAGCTTTTTCGAAGGATGAAGAGAGTCTAGCACCCATTCTTCAACTTCTTTTTCCTTGTATCTTTCTTAAAGTCCCGACTCCATTGCAATACCAATCGATCAATCCCCTGCTTCTCATTTAACTTGGCTTCCCCTGCATCTTCACCATTAACATTCTCCAACCCAGAAAGACAAAAATCACCTTTGAGGTTTGACAAATATTTCAATTCTCTGATACTATGTCCATCACCTTCCGCTATTATAAAATTTGATAACCTTTCAAGATTCGTTAGCTTATCAATTCTAAAAGGAATCCTTTCTATTGAGTTCGCACCTCTGATATCAAGATAATACAAGTTGACAAGGTTTCCCATCTTTGAAGGTAGCCTTTGAAGCTTATAACAATTTTTTAATAATAAAATTTCCAAGTGGTAGAGAGTGCACAAAGAATCAGGTAGGCATTTGATTTGGGTGTGAGAAAAATTTAAGTAGCGAAGATGTTTTAAATTTTCAAAAACATCAGGCAACTCAGTGATCCAATACCCACTCAAAGAAAGCACCCTTAAATAGCCAAGTCTCGGCAACAAATCAACCAAAACAACATTAGTTAAATAAGGCCTCCAATCAAGTAACCATAAAGGTAGAAAAGTACGTAATGATTTCACTTGATCAAATGCTTCGAACTTCTTCACTGTGTCAAAACTACTGACAATATAAGAAGAATGTCGAGTGCGATTTGAGAACTTTTGTTGCTTATCACCCTCCAGTTTGGAGCATATGTCTCCTGCAACTACTTGAGCTAAATCATTGATGAGGTCATGCATTACAAATCGGGGCTCATCTTTACTGGATATCTGAAAAAATGACCTCGACACTAGATCTTGAAAATATTGATTTCCAATATCTTTAACTTGAGGCATAGCTTTTTGTTGCAAGAGACCTTCCGCTCTCCATAACAAGATAATTTCTTCTTCTTCAAATTCATAATCTTTAGGAAGTATGGAGCAATATGCAAAACATCGTTTCAAGTATGACGGAAGATGATGGTAGCTTAATCGCAAAGCTGGAATTATGCCACACTGCTCTTCTGGTAAGTTCCATATCTCACTCTCATATATTCTTTCCCATTCTCGATGATATTTAACTGTGCGTAGCAAGCTTCCAATAGCTTTTGCAGCCAAAGGCAAGCCATTGCACCTTCTAATAATTTTCTCTCCAATTTCTTTGAACTGGGGATGTCCATCGAAATTTCTTGCTTTTAATGCATGTTGTGTAAATATGGATAAACAATCATCATCTGATAGCTTATCCAAATGAAAAGCTTTGAGCGGATCCACAATAGATGAAACAATTTGAAGACGAGTGGTTACAATGATAGTGGTCCCTGCTCCAAACGGAGACCGTAAGATGGTCCAATCATTATAATTCTCGTTCCAAATGTCATCTAAAACAAGCAAGAATCTTTTCCCCGACAATTTCTCCTTCAACTTAACTTGAAGTAAATCCAAGTTACTGTAATCACATGACTCAGAAGTGATGGACTGTAAAATTGCCTTTGTTATAGCAATTGCATCAAAATGATCAGAAACGCATACCCAGGCCTTGAGATCAAAAGACTCGTTGATGGTGGCGTCATTGTAAACAAGCTGAGCAAGAGTTGTTTTACCCATCCCTCCCATGCCCACGATGGAAAGGACTGAAACTCCATTGGAGTTATTACCTTTGAGCAACTCAATCATTTCTGTCTTCTCCTTCTGTCTACCAACATACTCCACAACTCCATCCAGTACGGAAGTTGGTTGCAGCCTGGGGTGCTTTCCCTTGGAGGTTGGAGCTTGAGACAAGATGTCACTCAACCCCAAACTACTTCTTCGAGTAGTCAAACTATTCAGTCTATCAGTGATCTCTTTCACCTTGGGAATCATGGAATTCTTAAACAGGAAAGAAGTGGGAGTGAAATTACTTCTGGTACAGCAGGTAGGAATGAGTTTCCGTACCTTGCTAGTGCTGGCTTGAGCTTGCGATTTGTTGAGCTTGAGACGTAACTCTTCATAAGCGAACTCATCCAAGATGTCATCCACATCGTAAGCCAAGTCCTGGAGATCTTCCAACCATTTCTTCACACCCATGTTCTTGATCTGCTTCTCCTCTGCATCGTCCAACACTGCTTGGATATCAGGCAATATGGACTGCCACTGCTTGAGCTGCTGGTGGAGTTGGTTGTGATCAGCAACAAATTTGAGTGCAGAGTCGAGCGATTTGCCCACCAACAGGTCCAGGAACCCAGAAAGAGCAGCCTCTCCAATGACAGACATGGTGGAATTATGAGAAAGAAGATGAAGAGAGAAATGAACAAAGCCAAAATGGAAAGTCAGGGAACAAAAAAGAAAGGAAGGGAAATGGAATCTGCAAAATTAGAGAAAGTTGAAGAAATTGGCACAATATCTTTGAAGCATGTAAGAATTCAGACTATTAGGCAATGAGTTGGAAGTCACTGGGTACAGATAAAGAAGCTGGTTTTCGTTTTAATGGGAAAGGAATAATGGAAATGATGGGACCTTTGCTTTTGAATTTTGATGCTTTTCTTTTCTCTTGCTTCTGGTCATTATCTCAAAATATAGCAAACACTGGTATAATTTTTACTGTAAATTTTTTAATCACAATATTTACAGTATTTAGCATATATAGATTTGTAAATTCTTGGTCTAATTCACTGAATCAAAACTCCACTGAAATTCAAGACTGATTGTAGTTATATTGTTAGTTCACTTACTATTTTATTATTTATACTATTATTTTTAATCTTTTAATTAAGTTAGTATTATGAGTTAAGATTATATTTATATATTCTGTAATTTAAAACATATTAAAAAATAAATTTATACTAAATATATAATAATACTTTAATATAAATATTAAAATAACCTTAAAAGGTAATTATATAAAAATTTCAATAAATAAAAATATATAAAATTATTAAATATTAAAATAATATAATATAAATATATTATTTTAAAATTTAAAAATAATATAGATAGACTTAAAATAAATTTAAATTAATCTTATGTAGATATAGACGGGTTGATGGCATTGATTTTAAGCATCCAATAATGAGTTGGAACGCGTTGGATGATACTAAAGGAGGACCCCAAGTGATTGTTGACGGAGAAAAGACAGTCCATGCAATTATTGTGTCCTCTGATTTCTTATCTCCCTGCAAGTGGTTGTGTAGTTTTGTTTTTTTGGCATAATGATGAATGAATTTTTGTTAACTTTTTTATGTGACATATATTTAGATTAAATTTTAAATTTTAAAAAAGTTAATTAAATATTTGTATTTTATTTATGTGTGTTTAACTTTAATAAAATTAAAAATTATTAATTTTTTCATTTATTTTGTTCGGTTTTAACAAAAATACATGTTTAAAGATTAAAAGATAAAAATTTAGATGAATGATTAAAATAATTATTTTTGTAAAGTTGGAAGTTTATATAAATCGTTATGTCTTTCTTTTATGGGACTAAAGTGGGTTAAAATATCTTTCTTTTATTTTTTATATGTTTTATATTTATTTTAATAAAATATATATAAATTTCAATTAATTCAGTTAACTAACTAACAAATTAGCGAAATATTTTGGTTCGTAAATATTTTTGAAAAATTTAGATTCGATTAAAAGATTAAAAGTTCAATTAATGTTAATTCAGTTCGATTAATTGTTTAAATACCCCTAACTGTATTACTCTTAGGAGTTTATTATTAAATAATTTCTTTAATACATAGAAATAAAATTGAAAAACAATGGCTATACCTTTTATTAATAAACTAGATGAATCCAATTACAGTCCTCTCATGATTGACCTAACCTTGTAGTTAAAAAATAGTTGGTTATTAACTTCTGATAAGTGTCTAAGACAAGTATGTTTAACATTTTTTTATTTATTTAGATCATCATATTCTTATTCCTGCGCCACATGGGTCGAATACGAGTACCTAAACAAAGAATCGAAGCTAAATAGAACATCCAAGATCTTAATGCCTTAATCACAATTCATCAAGAGAAGTTTTCGAAAGATCGTCCATTGAACAATTGGTCAGTCCCCAACAATGGTCTGATATTATCCCCATGCCGAGATTCATCTCCTTCCTCCTCAAGGGGCTCACAAAATTGAAGCACCTAACTCAAAAAAAAAAAAAGTGAGGATTTACCTTTGATGGGATTTGAACCCATAAGTGCCATATAAGGTACGAGTTCAAACCCCCCAACAAAAGCAAATCCTCACATTCCCTTTATTGGTTAAGTGATCCCACTCCATAAACCCCTCAAAGCTCTCTACAGAAGCGAAAGACAAAACCCACCCCGCATGAGCACGATACCCAACCATTGTTGCTGGCCGACCAGCTGCCTAACGAACAACACTTTGGAAACTTCTCCCGATTCGAACCCTTCAACACTGTCAATTAATAATTCTTCATCCAACACCTGAATTGCAACCTTGATACTGACTATAAAATGATCAATACTAATGCATGGCCCTTCACACGTGACAATTACATAAATCATTCCTTTTTTTGAGCATCATTGATAAAAACCATAGAGAATACAACTTACAAATTGCCTCAATAAACTGATAACCCGTCTTTCCCTAATACTATCCTTCTATAATGTCTACCATTGGGAACCTTTATGGATTACCCTTATTCATTTACTCCTATTACTACTTCTAGTCAAATGTGGGCTATTAATTTCCTAAGAACCTCCTAAAGAACTGATATTTTCTTCAAACATATTGAAAGGACCATCAAGTTAAGCACAAAACTTGCTAAAACATAGGTTTTCTAAGATATTCCATTTCTATAAGGATAGCACTAGGGCATTGGCATATCAATACAGGGTCAATACACCCAATTTATTCCCAAATTCTTCTGAACATCCATTGAAACTCAATAGGTAAATATCAGATTGTGATCCCAAACAAGCCAATGACTTCATCATCATCACCGAAAGCGTAAATCCAATTAGAAAATCTTTGAACACCACATTCATCAACAGAAAATAGAACCTACTGAAAGGATCAGCAAGTTAAGCACTAAACTAGCTACAGCACAATTCTTCTAAGATATTCCATATTTATAGGGATAGCATTAGGGCACTGACATATCAATACATTGCAAATAAACCCAACTTATTTTCAAATTCTTCTGAACATTAGATTATGATCAGAGACAAGCTAATGACTTCATCATCATCGAAAGTAAATCCAAATTAAAACACCCATCAAATTTTAACAACTACAAACCATTCAACCGTTCCAAAAAGAACCCAATTTTTGTTTAAATTGCAAATCTTATCAACAGCAAAGAACTGAAATTTTCTTAGAACCTACCCAAAAGGACCAGAAAGTTCAGCACTAAACTAGCTACACTACACAATTTTTCTAAGATATTCCATATTTATAAGGATAACTTTAGTGCCGATAAACCTAATTTATTTTCAAATTCTTTTGAACATCCATTGAAACTCGATAAGTAAATATTAGATTACGATCCCAAATAAGCCAAACGACTTCATCATCATCGAAAAGGTAAATCAAATTTTAAAAACCCATAAAATTTAAACAGCTACAAGCCCTTCAACTGTTAAAAAGAAGAAGAAGAAAAGGAATCCATCTTTTTATTCGAACTACACATTTTATCAACAGAAAATCAAAAGCGTCCACAAAGATCCGTACCCCCTACAGATCCATATTGAAGTTTGTTTCACAACATCTCAGTCAGAAGAAGATGACGACGACTCGGCGGCGAGTTTTTCAAGGGCTTTTTGATGTGCCCAAGTCTCGATAGTGAGATCGGGCTTGGCGTTGAGACCGACACCGAGGATAACGATGGTGAGGAAGCTCGTGACGTAGCAAGGCAATTCCCAATCTTCCCATTTACGGGATTGACCAGGTGGTGGTGGTGTTCTATTGAAGAGGTAACCGTTAGGCCGTTCTTGGTGACCGGGCGTCGTCCACCGACTTGGACCGTCGTGTGAGGAGAACGACCGGGAGAAGATTCGGCGGCGGAGCATGTTGGTCAAAGCCATCGTGGTGGTGGTGGTGGCGGTGGTGGAAGCCTAGCCTTGGAAGATCAAGGATAAATTCGGGGGACTCGTTTTAGGGATTATATTTGGTTAGTTAGTTACTTAGCTTCCTGATAGTGAGAAATGCTCTCCACACGACATCGTTTAAAGTTTGACCTAATCCAAAACTGCAACTACATTTAATAAGAATCAATTCAATTTATGTAATTTTCAAAATATAAAAAAAAATCAAATTTCTAACAGATTTACATAGCTAAATTTTTTAATCAATTTATTATTCTACAAATAAAATATTTTGTTTAGAATTAAATTATAAATAAAAATATTTTTATGTCATTTTTAAATAATAAATATTAACTATATTCAAGTTTAATCTTTAATAATATAGATAAAATTGATTCAGTGTAAGAAAAGTTTAAGAAGCATCAAGCAACTTGATGACGTTATACCAGGAGAAGTCAGGGGACTAGCATGGGACTAGCATGAGCCCCAACACCCTAAAAGGTAAAATTTTTATTTAATCCCTTTAAATTCTTTAAAAATTTTAAATTAATAAAATAAAATTATACTTTAGCCCCTAAAATTATAAAATTTAATTTAATCCTTTATAAATTAAAAAGATATAAACTATAAAAAATTAAAATTTTATCCGGCCCCCTTTAAAAACCCCTTAAAAAATTATCTTAACTTCGCCCCTAAGTATAGCCCTAAGCTAAAAAAGTAAGTAAAGAATTTACATGATCAAATGCTTGAAACTTCTTCACTTGTTGACAATATAAGAAGAATGTTGAGTAGGGTTTCCAATTTGGAACGTATTTCTCCTGCAACTAATTGAGCTAGGTCACGCATTATGAATCAGGATTTAATCTACAATATCTTTTAAGGTTTGGGTTATAGATACTGCCAAGGGACTATAGCATGGCCTTAGCACCATGGTGTTAGAGCATAACTTAACCGATAGAATCACTTAAACTGAAAACCAAGAACATGTTTTGGTCCGATTGATATCTTCAAACCAACGAAGGGATGGGGTAACAAGAAAGAAAGTAGGTGGTAGTGTGGAATGAGGAGATGATCGTTTTCATTTCATTGATTGAAGTATTCGTATCTGACACCTATATCCAAGCAAGAACACGAGTATGGAAAATCCTCTAACATTTTCCCCTACTCCTAAATTCTCAATCACATTTCTATCAAGTAAAATAGTCTTTCCCACCGTACCATACATGTCAAACACAAGTATGTTCAAATTTCTTATTCCCATGCCACATATAGGATGGATACAAGTACTCAAAAAACCGAAGAATCGAAGCTATCGCAATCCTATTGGTCAATAATCCTTCATTATACTAACTACTAAATGCTCAACACTAATGTATGGCCCTTCACATATAACAACAGCATAAATCATTCCTTTTTCTTCCCCTTCTTTGTACCATAAGCATCATTGATAGAATACAACTTACATATTGCCTCGATAAACTAAATAGTACCTTAAAAGAGATCCCATCCCAACAGCCATAAGGGGTCAACTGATAACCTGTCTTTCCCTAATACTATCCTTGTGTAATTTCTACCATTCGGAACCTTTACGGATATGCCATATTCATTTACTCCATAATACTACCTCTAGTCAAATGTGGGTTCTTAATTTACTAAAGAACTGATATTTTCTCCGACCAACAAGTTAACCACTAGAGTAAACTAGCTAGAGTACAGTTTTTCTTAGATATTCCATGTCTGTAATGATAGCATTAGGGCATAAGCATATCAATAAACCCAATTTATTCCCAAATTCTTCTGAACATCCATTGACACTCGATAAGTAAATATTAGATTATGAATAGAAACAAGCGAATGACTTCATCATCGTCATCAAAAGCATAAATCCAATTAAAAAACCCATAAAATTTCAACAACTACAAACCCTTTGAACAACAAATTTATCAACAGAAAATACAACCTACCAAAAGGTTAAGCACAAAACTAACTACAACACAAGTATTCTAAGATATTCCATATATATAGAGATAGCTTTAGGGCACTAGCATATCAACATATTGCAAATGAACCCAACTTATTTTCAAATTCTTCTGAACATCCATCGAAACTTGATAAGTAAATATCAGATTATGAACAGAAACAAGCTAATGAATTCATTATCGTCATTGAAAGCATAAATCCAATTAAAAACACATGAAATTTCAACAACTACAAACCCTTTGAACAACACATTTATCAACAGAAAATAGAACCTACAGAAAGGACCAGCAAGTTAAACACTAAATTAACTACAGACAATTCTTCTAAGATATTCCATTTTTGTAAGGATAGCATTAAGGCACTAGCATATCAATACATTGCAAATAAACCCAACTTATTTTCAAATTCTTCTGAGCATTAGATTATGATCAGAAACAAGCCAATGATCTCTTCATCATCAATTGCGTAAATCCAACTAAAAAAAGCCATAAAAATTTAACTACAAATCCTCACCCGTTACAAAAAAAAAAAAAAAAACCCAATTTTTGTTTAAACAGCAAAGAACTGAAATTTTCTTAGAAACTACCCAAAAGGACCAGAAAGTTAAGCCCTAAACTAACTACTGTACCATTTTTCCATGAAATTCCATATTTATAAGGATAATTTTAGGGAAATGGCATATCAATACAGGATCAATAAACCTAATTTATTTTCAAAATCTTTTAACATCTATTGAAACTCGATAAGTAAATATTAGACAACGATCCCAAATAAGCCAACGACTTCATCATCATCATTGAAAACGTAAAATTAAAAACCCATAAAATTTCAACAAGTACAAGCGTTAAAAAAAAAAAAAAAAAGAACCCGTCTTTTTATTCGAACTACACATAGAATCAAAAGCGTTCGCAAAGATCCGTACCCCAGATCCCGGTCGAAATTTGCTTCAAAACATCTCAGTCAGAAGAAGAAGACGACGACTCGGCAGCGAGTTTTTCAAGGGCTTTTTGATGTGCCCAAGTCTCGATAGTGAGATCGGGCTTGGCGTTGAGACCAACACCGAGGATGACGATGGTGAGGAAGCTCGTGACGTAGCAAGGCAACTCCCAATCTTCCCATTTACGGGATTGGCCTGGAGGTGGTGGGGTCCTGTTGAAGAGGTAACCATTGGGTCGTTCCTGGTGACCGGGCGTCGTCCACCGGCTTGGACCGTCGTGGGAGGAGAAGGACCGGGAGAAGAGTCGGCGACGGAGCATGGTGGTCAAGGCCATCGTGGTAATGGTGGTGGTGGTGGTGGTGGTGGCTTAGCCTTGAAAGATCAAGGGTGACTTTGGGGATTCTTTGGGGGGTTTTATTTGGTTAGTTATTAGACTGTTGATAGTGAGAAATCACTTAATACGACATCGTTTAAAGCTGGAACTAATCAAAATAAATAAGGGTTAACTACACTCAAAGTCACTAAACTATTTATAAGTTTATGTTTTGATCAATTAATTTTAAAAGTTATAAAATAGTCAGTGAACTATTCGAAAGTTTTAATTTAAGTCCATGGGCTGTTAAGTTTTTTTTAAAGTACGACTAGCGAGCTCCAAGTAACGATTCGACAATAGGTATAGTGCATTGGTGCCCATCAATGAATAGAAAAACATATCTTATATCTAGATTGTTTGATAGTTAGTGTCAAAAATTGGAGAAAAAATTGTCTGAATTTTAATTCGAGGATTCTGATATTCAAAAATATTTCATGAAAAAAATTGAATATTAGAAGAGAATGAGAATGAGAGATTTCGATTGATGCATGCAATGCGAACAGAGAAGGCCCTACAAAAACAATTTCAACAGTATAATGACTTAAATAAAAAATTTAAATAATTTAGTGATGTTTGTGTGTAAAAAATAAATATGTATTCTGAAAATAGGATCAACAGTTTGAATTAATTTTAGATTTGATAAAATATATTTTTATATTTTATATTTATAAAATAAGAAGGAAAAATTATATATATAATTCTAATTTTAATGCACAGCAAAGTTGTAATAATAAGATACACCAAAACCGTAGACTGAAATTGTTATTCTAATAAGCATTCATTTACAATATATATATATATATATATATATATCTTAACACCTTATTATTTTTATTTTATATAAATTTTAATGGATTATGTTGGGTTAATACATCATTTGACACTTGAGTTTGACTTTAATATTCAATTTGGTAGATGAGTTTTTTTTTCCAATTCTGAGTTTGGTTTTAAAATTCAATTTAGTACCCAAGCCAAACAATATCTTGTGGACTAAACACATGTGCTTAAGTGAAAAGCATATGTACTTAATTGGGACAAAAAGAAACTCAAGTTTTAATTTGAATATTGAAACCAAACTCAAATACTTAATCATGAAAAAAAAAAAACTCAAGTACTGCTGATGTAGGGATCAAACAGGGCGGGGGAGAAGGTGAGGACAGGTGATTTACCTCGCTCAAAGCAAGATGAGAGCCAACGGAGTTGGTGGTCAAAGGCAATAAAGTTAGGATCGAGAGATAAAGTTGAAAAAGGCGGTGTATTAGGAGAGAGTGGAAGGAGAGAAAATCATCTCATTTTCTGCCAAAACTGTGCGCTTTTATATTCTTAGCTGCAGTCTCGAGTTTCTTATTAGTGGGTTAGAGGTAAATGGCTAAGTGGTCCGTCACTATAGGTGTATATAAGGTGACAATCAGACATATTTTTAATCATTTCGAATGGTACATGAAACATGAAATTAAATATGGCAATTAGTGAGTGGAGTTCACACAAGTGTTAAGTCGAGGAGTGTTCCCAAAAGGAAATCCTAAAAGGGAAGTAGGACATTTATGCAAACCCGAACTGATCCAAATGGACACTAAATTAAAATCAGTTCACAACATAGCAAAAACACAGCAACATCCAAAGGAGAAAAAGAAAACAAGAGACTAATTAAAGATGACGACAATAAATAGAAACAAAAGAAGCCAATAGTTTGAATCATCATAGTTTGTTCTATGATTTTACAATATGAATCAATCAACCTCAAACCGAGTATTTTGATTGAATGACTCCGAGTTAGTATATATATATATATATATAATAACAACATACTGAGATTTCATGTCTCCAGTCCTTACAAATCGAAGGTTTCCATCTGAAGTCGGCTAAATAGAACACATGGAAACCAAAAGATATATATATATATATATATGGTGAGGCCTCTCCTCTACTTCCCTGCTAATTTCTGATATATATAATATATATACAATACTAGCTATCATTAGAACTCTTTTTTTTTTTTTTTTTTTTGATAAATCTAACCATTTCGAGCTTCTTTCGGACTTCATAGCTCCATTTTCAATTGATTTGAGTGCAACGACACTGTACAAAATCGGGATATAGAGTTAGTGTTGTTTTCAGTGTACGTGGCATGAAATAAACGGTAAAAGTATCACAGAAGCCCTGGTATTAGGAGTCGGATTGCATTTTGCGCCCTCAAAAAATGGACAAATTAGTAATTGTATGCTAGTTCAAAGAGAATATAAGCCATTTCTGTTAAAAATTCCATCCATTTGTTTTGTTAAAAACTAACATGGCTAACGGAATAATCAGACAGTGATACGTGACAAGTCAGGTGTATGTCATTCTGACGTATAAGAATCAGTTTTTATCAGTAGAATGGATGAATTTTTTAACAAAAAGACCAGTGTACTATTTGATTTAACGTACAAGGACTAATCTGTCCATTTTTTGAGTTGAGGGAGCAAAATGTAATTTGGCTCCTAGAAAGAGGCTTCCATGGTACTTTACTACTTTTACCAAAATAAACTTATCAACAAATCAGGTTGACTCATTAAGGGTATCGAGAAAATTACCTGAGTTTGCAGAGGAATCATAGCTTAAAAGCGAGTTCTCCGGAGTTAAGTAATTATTGCAGACTTCTTCCCTCCCCCAAACAGGTTGCTGAAATGCATCGAAATGCAATTGCTGCGGATACTGTTGTCTGTTGCTGTTCGGTTGAACCTCGGGCCACATCATAGGCATAACCATGCCAGAAAAGTTACTGTCCATTAAAGATCCACTCTACACATAACGAAAGATGATCAAACATGTTAGTGCCTTAAGAAGAGAAACTCGACAGACAACCCCGAAAATGCAACATCCTATAGATGCTTATACACAACATAATCTATTATACAGTCAACTCACAGACTTCCTTTTATCATACAGTTTAATGAGTAGTTCTTTAAGATACTGAGGAGGAACCCCCTGGAAGAAGCCATGGACTAAAGTGTAAACCCGTTTAGGCTTTAACCATCTATATACCAAGTTCATAAACAAGAAATCCGGAATGAAAAAGAAATTTACAAGAAACTTCCACCATATAAGTGCTTTTGCAAAGGCTAAATGCTTTGCAGCTAAGTTAGACTTGAGTGTGAGTGTTGGACTCAGTTATGCGCCTGACGCAGATAAGGTTTTCCATGTATTTGGAGGGTCTTTGAAGGATTATATCTCTATGCGTGTCAGACACAGGTATTTCATGTAAAATGAAGAGTTAGAGCAACATAGCTTTGCAGAGCTATTTTTGTCGTGTGAACTGGGAGAATCACGAAAAGAGCATTCAATTCGAACTATAGGCTCGACAGATATGAAAAAAGGTGCCTTATACTTACTTCTGCCGTGAATACACTATCAAAGTTGAAATCAATTCTTGGGTTCACTGCAGCGAGTCTCATTGATAAGAACTGCAACCAAAGAAACATGAAAACCAGAATAAGACGAGGGGATGGAAATGCATCTAAACCGCACCATAAAACATAAAACGAAACATGCCAATCTACTGTGATCTTTTCTTAATTTAGCAAATTTTTCCAGTTATAGTTCAGAGGCCAAGCAAATGCTTCCACTTAGCCAGTAAAGGAAGTTCATAAGAAGAACCAAAGACAAATCATAGCAAGGTGGACTAGAAATTTGTCTCGGCAAAGATTAATCTCAGGTCAAATTCACATCTATAGTCATTTGAAAGTGATTTTGGAACAAATAGACACTACAAATTTTAAAAACTATATGATAAAAAAATTATCAAAGATGTTGGGTAGCAATGGGGGGCCATCAAGTGGCTTTCACTACACTTATTAGTCCACTTGCAATGCTTCAGAACATATCAAGAATTCATGATTTCTTTTAACAAGTTCAAACCCAACAGTACATGAGAAAAACTAAAGTGATGCTCAAGATGCACAATTCTCACCTCCACTTGACGTTGTAGGGACTGCACATGGTTGATGATTTCATCCAAAACTAACGCTGTGCCCGAAATCTGCAGCACATGGTATTTTTTTAAGATCGTAAAAAGGCTTCAATATAATTGAATTCATATGATCCTACAAAGAAAACTACGAGGCTTTCCAGAGCAGTAAACTCTTGAACACAAAAGCATAGTTACCAAAGCTCTTGATATTGGCATGTTATAAAATATATTGGTAACATGCCACTATAAGGGCATCCACCTAGAATCAGATTGTTCGAAAAGTTAAAGACCTAAAACTTTCATGACGGTGATATAAAGTTAACTTGGCTGCGTAGAGTTAGTATCATCATAAAATAAGTTCCAGATCGTTTCCACGAAACAAAAACATAAAGCTAACCAGAAGCAAAAGATTTCCAATCTCACAATGGAAGACAAGTGTATCAACGAATAAAAATTCATTAATATCAACCGTTCTTTCATTTTCAACAGTTAGGCATCTCAAATCCATTCAAATTATCAGGAGATCAAGACAAGTGGTCCTAGAAAAGAAAAGGTATTTACAAGTTTGGTCATCTAATTTACTCTGAATTTGTAGTCACATCTTCAAGAAAATAACTTACATCCATTTGTTGAAAACATCTTGTGAACAATTAAGAAAAAATAAACCAAGATTATGTTTTGAACAATTAAACTAATTTCTCATGCACCATCACATCATGTCCCCATGTAGTTAGGCAAGCATTTGGCATACAGAAAAGGCATTTTCTTTTGTGATCCTTTTTCTTGCTATCCCATAAGAGTATGGATGCCGAACTTGTAAGAGAAGTTAGCAACTATTCTACATCAATGAAAAATGGGGACCCCAAAAAGACATTTAATCTAACAAGCCACTAGACAAAGTCCATAGGGGCACTTGATGATAAATGTCCAGCTAGCATTCCACGTGAATAAAAAAAATTCTCTCCCTTTATCGTCGAAGGCTAGAATCGTCATTTTAACAACAAATATCCTTTCCACAGATAAATTCAACATCCAAAACATCAATTCAAAAGATTAGATTAGCTTCTTTTCATTTACTACCTTCACTAAAACAGCAACTACTATCGAGGTTTCTAAATGAAAAAGACGATGTTAACCTCAAAAGGGACTCCTAACAAACTCACCCAACAAAGGAAGAAAGGTCTAAAACATTAAAATTATCAAAGAGCCGTGCCCATAGCAAAAAGTAACTCTCTTTTCTGTGCAAAAAGGTGACAAAGTACAAAAACCGTTACTAAAGAAATATAATCAAAAGATGTAATCCACTAATCCTACTTTTTGTGGTACCCATTTAGACAAATATTCTTAATTTAATCACACAATCATAATCATAATCAAATCATTAATCATTAATGAAACTAAATAATCCAAATTGAACTGACCTTATTGCATCCTGGTACTAATTCCTGTAGGAGCTTCATACGTGCATTAATCTTCTCTCTCCTTGCCTAAAAACAAAGATTATATTAGCTTAATTAAAACAAATAAGCAGATTAATTAAGGAACCATTATGGAAAATTAGGAAACTACTCTCTCAGCTAAGCTATGGCTATCCGTTGCTTGTCCCCGGCGAGCTCTAACGTGAACGTAAGGCAGCTTCTCGGCGTCGTCGGAGCTCTCTTTCACCGTTGTTCTGCTTTTCTTCGTCTGCCCTTTCGCCTAAAAAGCTCGAAAAAAAACAAATTTATCAGCTAATTGGATCAAAATTGAAACAACCAGAAACCCAATATAAAAAATTTCACCTTTTCTCGGTCTTTTCTCTTGATACCCCGGTTCTCCACCGTTGGATCGGAAATTAACGGCTGAGACGACTCGGTCTCAGCCGGTTCACTCTTGACTGCCTTCTGGAGATTTGCACTTGAATTGTTCGACGTCGCTTCAGGCGAGTCGCTCTTGTTATTACCTTCACCGGCGAACACGGAGAACCTGGCTGCTCGTTCAATTAGCCCACCATTAGAAGGAAAATGAAACCCGCCTTTGAAATCTTCAACGTTCGGAGCTGGAGCGGCAATGAGCTTAGCCGAATCCGGAGAGTGAATGAGCTGGACAGCTTGGGGAGCAGGGAGTTCAAGCAAAGCCGTGAAGGAACTGGCATTGTCGGTCGCCGGGGCCGACATCAAACGGTGGATTTCGTCGGTAAATTGCAGCGATTCAAGTGCCGCTACTTCCTCCCTTTCCAACGCCGTTCTATTAGATCTGGTCTCCAATGTCCCCGCGTTTGACTCCATAGCAGAAAAACGAAGAACAAACCCAAATTCCAAATTCTGAAAAAAACCCAATTCACTTCTTTGAAAATAAAAAACACCCACACCTTTAATTCACCCCAATTTCAACTCTTAACAACTTCAAATATTTTTTTACAAGCTTTGATTTAGTTCTTCAATGGCGGTCAGCTCAAGCTAACAGAAAACTTGTTAATTGTTATTGAGAGATATTAATTTCACAGCCATTTGAAGTAGAAAGAAAGCAACGTAGCTGGGTTTGTCTGGTTTAATAATAAACAGGGAATTTTTTTTTCAAAAAAATAAATTTGTTTTTATTTCTAATTTTAGAGAGGATTGAAAGAGAAAGATGAAAGTGGGACTCTCAGTCTCGAACTAAATTATTAAAATTGTACTGCCCCAACTGTGCAGTTCGTTGAGTGTGAAAGAAATTTTTATTGGGTACGGTTCGATTTAATTTTATGATAACATTAGGTACGGTTGGATTTAATATGTTGATAAATAACTATGATATGATATGAAATAATAACAACAAATATATATTAGTATTTGGAAAGTATATATATATATGTAAATTATTAATGTCTCAAAATTTATTTAAATATAAAATATTTTAATTATATAAATTTAAGTTCAAATCAGGTTTGACTCGTTGAATCGTACTATTCAAATAATAACATATTAGAATATATATACATATTAATTATAGGTATGATGTGGTGGTTGCTCGCTGCATTATTTAATTATGTGGTCGGGGGTTCGATCCTCGTTCGTAAAAATGAAACACATTTTATGATTAATCATTTACCTTTTCAGAGAATCGCAACAAAAAGAGCCAAAATTGTTTGCACAGATGCTTAATGGCGAAATTCAAACTCATACCTTTAGCATAATACGTTTATCATGATTAGGGGTTAGATTGCAATTTACTTTTTTTACTTAAAAAAATGGGTAATTTAGTCATTAGATGTTAGATCAAACAGTAAATTGGTCATTTATGTTAAAAATGTCATCAATTTCTAATCAATTTACTTTTAATCTAACATACAGGGGGTAATTTGCTCATTTTTTGAATAAAAGAATGCAATTTAACTCCTAGTACAAGGGTAGAGGTGCTCATGGGCTGAATTGGGTTGGGTTCAAGTCGGGTCTAAGCATGATATTAATATATTTTATGTTTGTTCAAGCTCGGCCCAACCCAAAACACAGGTTTAAAATTTTGTCCAAATCGCTCATATTTGCAACAAACTAACTCAAGCTCATTTTAAACCCACCCATATATTTTTTAATATTTATATTATATTATTTTAATATAAATAATTTTATAAATTTTTATTTATTAAAATTTTTTATATAGCCATCTTAACATTATTTCAATGTTTACATTAGAGTAGTATTTTATATTCAATATAAGTTTATTTTTTTAATGTATTCTAAATTATATATATATATATATAATAACATTAAAGTATTATAAACTTAAAAATGATAGAGTCGGGCTTGAGGGTCTTAAATGTTTAAACCGAGCTCAACTTATATTTTAAACAGAACTTTTTTTTTTTTGCTCGAGCTCATTTTTAAGCCTAATATTTTTTTTCAAACCCTCTCAAATTTTGAATGGGTCTTTGAACTTAAATTGGTAACATGGCTCATTAACAAGTCTATACAAAACCTCTATAATACTTTTATCTAAATGTTGTTAAAATTAACATAATTAAATACAAATTTTATTATAAATTTAACTTACTGTTACACTTAATATATATATATATATATATAACTTTTATTTGGCTTTAAAATTTTGGTGCTTTAATTTTTTTTCTTAATTTCTAAAACATAGAATTAAAATTTTAAAGATGATCATCATCCAATGATGACATAGTATTATCTCATATATATATATATATATATATATCAACAATGTATCAATTTTATATATTATCACTAAAATAAAATGCATTAATATGTAATTTTAAAGGTAGTTAGATCCATAAAAGCAAATGTTAATATATTTATTCATGTTTAATTAAACTCTAAACAAATACTGAAATTAAAAAGTTAATGGACAAAATTAAAATATATATTCAAATGTAATTTACTAAAAAATCAACTGTATAATGTCAAAACCTTTTGCATTCACTTATCATCTTTAACAATCCATTCACCCAATGTTTTAAACATAAATATGGGTCAAACTAGTAATTTTAATTTAAATATTTATTTAAAATAGTTAAATATATATTTTTATAAAATAAAAAATATTAAAATTGATACATCAATATAATCATTGATTATTATTTTGATTTATTTTATTAGTTTCAAACAGTTCACTCGAAAATCGATTCAATTTTTTATTAACTGGTACATCGGTTGGTTCTTGATCAAATTAATCCAATTTGATTTCAACAACACTATTATTCACCACACAAACAGGGGCAAAATTAGGGGTTGGCAGGACCTCGACCCATTTAAAATGAAAAAATTTTCATTTAAATCCTTTAAAATTTTTAAAATTTTAAATTTGTAAAGGTAAAATTATATTTTGACTCCCTTAAAAATATAAAATTTTAATTTAATTCTTTAAAACTTATAAAGATATAAGTTATTAATGTATTGGTGGTCAAATCAAACAAACCATCCGTTTCCAATACAATTGATGTTCAACAATTTGGCTCAACTAATTTTTATCTTGATTCAGAATGATTCACGGTTCAACCAATTCAACATTTTTATTTAGATTAATATATGACCGGTTATTAATCTAATCGATTCGATAAATATAACATTTAGTAACATTAATATAAATAATATAATATAATCAAATATATTCTTCTAAAATAAGTAAAAATATTATATTAAATATAAAAAAATTGAAGTCAAATGCAAGAATCCCAATGAAGGCTATGAAGCAATAAATAATATATAAAATAAGAAAGGCATTATTTTTTAAGGGAAAGTTTTAATATTGTTCATTATAAAAATAATAATAAATATAACTGTTTATAAATAAAAATGAAAGGGATGTGGGGAACCGGTAGGACGAGGCGTGGGGCTTAAGACACTGGATCGGTCCCATAGGGCGGGGACCGCCCACAAACCAAGCCCCGACACTGTTTTTAATGACCCATCATTTTCTTTGCATTTATTTTTAACCATTTATCTTTCTTTTTTTTAACCGGATTGGTGGTCGACCGATTAAGTCATTGGTTCACTAACCTGATTAGTCCGATAAAAAATTATAAAAATATCAGTTTAACAGGTTTTTAATTAGTTCAACCAATTCATATTGGTTTAAAGTCAATTTTCAAACTAATCCCTCGATCAAGTTTCGATCCAACTTATTTGATCGACTAGTCCTGCTCAAACAACATTGTCATTTATCACTATATTAACTCCGAGTATATTTAAAATATATGAATCCAATATCACATACATATATATATATATATAGGGGATCAAATTTTAATTACATTTTTATGTATAAAGTAGACAACTTGAATCTTCTGGCCAAAAAAATTATCTTCCTAAATCTAATATGTTTGTGCTTCGCATCACATTCAAGTTGGCATTTAATGCTCGATCTATCATTAAATTGATGGAACGACCTGATTGATATGAAATAGCCTTGAATTTAATCAATATTTATAATATTATTTAAGTACTTTTCTGAGTTGGTGACCCAGTTAAGGGTGATACAAACTCAATTATGAAATTATAAAATATTTTTTAAAATTATAAATAATAATATTATAATGATAATTTTGTCCTTTCATATTTTTACGTCATCTTTAAATAAAATAATTAAAGATGGCAAAGGTCTCTCCTACCTTAATCAATGGTCGAGGGTTCAATTATCGTCTTAGGTATGAAGCAATTTTAAAACTTGTGGCCAACATCTACCCTTTAATGGGCCTACAGAATGCGAATGATTAGTTATTGGGTTCACTCCGATAGATACATTAATAAATAAAAATATTTTATTAAAATAAAATTTATTACTACCCTACTTATATTAATTATTGAATAATTTTTTAATATAAAATATTTTCTTAATAGACATGAAAATCTAATTTTATTATTAATCAACTTAAACCATTATAAAAATTCAAATTCAAATTTTAAATTTTAAATAACAGCAAATGTTACTATTTAAGTAAAAAACATATAATAAAATACAATTTTTTTATTATTTATTTGCAACTTTTTCCGTTTTATGATGATTGTGGTTGAGGTAGTTTATTATGTAGCATTTGAAGCTAGGCCACGAGTCGCTTCTAACATGTCACAACAAAACAACAATAATAAGGGATTAAAATATGCACTTTAAGTCCATCAATTTAAATATATATTTTTTATCCTAATTATATTTAAAATGTTTTTATATATTTTATATAAATTAATAATTGGTTTTATTTTAACATCATATTTTTTTTCCAATATATTTAGTTGATATAAACATTTTTATAATTAAAGGAAATCAACAAATGGCTCTAGTATTGAAAGATAGATCACATTGAGAAAAATGCTTGACTCGAGCCCATCCTTTTGAAAAAAATACGGAGAAAAAAAAATATAAACGTCTTAGACACAAGCCTCATCATTAGGCATCAGCCACCTAACCTTCACGACATGGTGTGCTAGATCCAAAACCTATGAATCTACATAAAACGATAGAAATAGTGAGTTGAACGTAGACAAAAATAAGTCAGCACGAACTAAAGCTAGCCAAGGACTATTGAGCTTGAGAATACGATTTACTGTGAACTCGAGAGAACGCGAGCCTCTATTGACTTAAAGGGGTTTATTATTTCGAAAAAGACTCATTTAAACTAAAAAAAGGTCGAATTTGGTGAATAGGAAAGAGCATCACCGATGAAAAAAAGTAAAGGAAAAAAGAGATGAAAAGACATGAGGAAGAGAAAAGGAAAAAGGGAGGTGGGTGTTGGTCAAAGGTGGTCACAAATGGTCATGAGGCAATAAGGAATTCGACCAACACAACCACTAATGAAAGGAAGAGGAGAGAAAAGAATAAGAAATGGAAGAAAAAAAAAAAAAAAAGGAACGAGAGAGAGAGGTGGAAAGGAGTGGCTATTGACTACTGATAGATTAGACAGTCGATTGTCAAGAATCATTAGAAAAAAGGATCAGATAAATTTTGAATTTTTAAATTTTGAGAGGAAGAGAAAGAATGCCTGTGTATTTTTCCTATGGAAAAAATCGATGTGAAATATGATTCTCAATTTCAAGTCAACTATACAATCAAACAATAAGAAAAAGGAAGAAAATTGTAAAAACATGGTTGGGTTTGGTCTATTATGAATCTCTCTTAGGTGAAGTACTATGCTTAGGTCGTTTTGTTTGTGATGTTTGTCTAATTTTATATATACAATCTATTTATGCATAAATCAAAATATTATTATGTATTTTCATAATCATATTCAGATTATTAAAATATTACTTATACAAAATTACAAAAATGTATAAAATTACTTTAACTTTACAATAATATAAGACTATCACTATTATATTTAAACATTTCTTAGTAATTAAATATATGAATTCATGTGTTGTTATTATTGATATAAATACCGTCAATAATTATAATCAATATATTTGAATACCTACAAAATCAGAATCATCAATTACAATGCATAACTGTACTAATAAAAACCTTGGCTCAAGTCTTAAATATTGAAGCTCAAGCACAACTTATTCTCTACACAAGCTTAAATTTTTATCCAAACCCATCTTACTGATTAATATTTTTGTCTAAAATATCGAATGAATAGAGGAATAACCCGAAACTTTTAAAAAGATGTAATAATAAAGAAAAGAAATTACCAAAAGTGAGAGTTGCTAAAAGAGTTAAAAAGTTTGACTGAATATCAATTACATGATGGATTGGTGGTTGACATATAGTATCGTTATCTATGGCCACCATGAATGGCTGAAGACAATGGTTCATTGTTGGTGGGGGGCTCTCCCCTTCCCCACTTCCCTTTTTTAACCTTTATTCATACCTTCATTGTAGAATACCTCTCAAAGGTAAGGTCCCCTCATAAGGCATCTTTATAGCCCACATGCCTTCCAACACTTCCCCATATATACCTATACCATTATTATTAGGTATAGTGAAAAGTAAGAATGGTAGCTTTTGAATCGTTTGTTTGATGTATTTTGAACTGATTAATTTTGTATAGGTGGTAATTGTTTGTTCGCTCTGCTTTGCTGTATAGAATTATTATTTTACCTTTAAAAATGTAAAAATGTGTTGTAGAAATACCCTTATATTTTATATTTATTTTTGAATAAAAATTATATTTAAATATTTGCTTACATTTAAAAAGATTTAAAATATTAAAAATAATTAGCAAAAATAAAATTCAAGCTAGGCAGGACGAGACAATAATGGATATATATTCAACATTCATAAAGATTCTACCTATTTTAAAGATTATACATTTATAATGAAAAGTGTAAGTGGTGTGGAGAGGTGAGTTATTTAATATCGTCCGTTTCTGCCCCGTTTCATTACCATAGTAGATATCCATTAAAGTAACCTAACACCTTAGGTGTGCCCTTAAATTAAACAATGACCTTACCTTTAGGGTTCAACTAGCAAAATTGTGCCCTCTACATTTAGCTATCACCATTAAAGCAATTAGGTTTTGTTGTTTTTTTCACCATTAAAACGATAGACCAATCAATAATAGGCAACATTTGCAGAGCATCAGTCAGTTTGCAGCAACTTTCATGGTACAAAATCCCCCCACCTTATCAATGGATTCCAATTCTGGCCAAGTCCCCATACATCTCTTTAACTTCATGTTTCAACTTCATTTGTGCTTCATATGATCTTTCACTCTCTCTCTCCCCCTATATATATATATATATATATGGATTGCATGATTTTTCACCTAAAATCATTTAGGGTTTTATCTTATTATGTTCTATAAAAGTGTAGTATAAAGATAAGGGATGGGATTGTAAATGTTTGATTTGAATTAGAAAAAAATAATTTGAGTGCAGGTCAAATTATGCTTTGGGCCTTTCTAATATATTCGAATTCGGGATTTAGTCCTAAAATTTTTATTTGAGATAATTAGGATATTCTATTCTTCAAACTATCGTACATTGTTAGCTATTTTGGTTAAAATACGATTTTTTTCTTAGTAACACGTAAAAATATATTTATATCAACATTATGAGTTAAAAGGTTTTTTTTTTTTTTTGGTATAGATCTAACTATTGATATTATAGAAGTAAAAGGATCAAATCAAAGACTGAATGTAATTAGGGTTAGGAGGCCTTGGCCCCCCAAAAATTTGAAACTTTATCATTAGCTCTCTTGATTTTTTGAAAATTTTGTATTAGCTCCCTTTAAATTTTTTAGAATTTCTTATTGTGCCCCAAAATTTTAAGAAACTCGCATTAAGCCCCTCAAACTTTTAATTTTTAAATTAAAACCTCACTAAATTTCTTTGAATATTTGATTAGCCCCAAAATTAATGTCAAGATCCACCGCCTGAACAAACTGTACCAAATTAAAGTAGATTAAATTCCAAATTTAAACATAATTAACACACCAAAACTATAATTTAACGCCTTAAAAATGACCGCATGAACCAACTCGGTTAAATCGACAATAATGAATCTCATATCGTGTTCAAGTCTTAAGACTTATTTTTCCTTTCATTAAGTATCGTTACCATGGTAAATATCGAAACCATAAAATAACAATATTATTATAACATCAAATTGCGACTGTAAAATAATAATATTTTTTGGGGGAGGAGAAATGGTTAAACAAGAAGTTGTACAAACACACAACAATGATGATGAGAAAATGATATTTGTAAAGACAGATTGAAACCCTAATAATCAATTCAGTTGGTACTCTCACTGACATGGTGGGTTAGGCCTTAAATTAGCCTAAGATGTGAAATTTCACGTTGGTCCAAAAATGAAAAAGAGCAATTATCTATGCAAAATTTGTGTAACACCATAGATCCCTATATGATTTGGGGTTCATGGCATAGCCTAGCTTTTATAATTGAAGGCGAATTACAAGGACCTATGACGCATTAAATGACTTGAGAGGGGCCCGGTTTCAATTCATTATTTTTTTTTCCAACTGTCTGCTCTTATTCACCTGATCGTGACTTAACTCTCATATTTGGCCCATTTTGGTTTTAGACCCCTTCAAAAGTTAAATTATCCTATTCGATAAATTCGATTTTTCCGAATTTGGATGTAAACTTGTTAATTAAGTGAGTTGGATTGATTTTGGATTGAATCGGTTTAGATCAAGTCAATTCAAGTTTTAAAATTTAAGATCATTTTGGGTTTGAATTTCAAGTTCATGTTGTTTTAAGTTCGAGTTATTCAAGTTTGAGGCTTCAATTTTGTGTCGGACCATTATTGTTTGGATTTTTTTTGGACCTTTTTAATTCAGTTTTAAGTAACTTTTCATAGTGATGTTTGAACTAGACCAGATTGGATTAGCTGGTCAAACAAGTTGGATTGAGAATTAGTCGGGACACTAGCGGTGTGGACTAATTGAACCAGCTTACTATTTTTATTTTCTTTCTTTTTATGAATTTTAATGATTTTTTATTGGATCGTCAAACCAATGGTCCCACCAATTTTAAGTCATCTTGGGGTTCGATTCGTATAGAGTTTAAGAGTGGGTTTGGATTGGCGGTACGTTTACCTGCGATTAGATACTGTAGCGTGAGACAAAAAATAAACTAAACGCACCGCATCGAACTCAATCGCCCATCCAAACCCACCCTAAGTTAGCTTTGGATTTGGGTTGAATGAGTTTTGATAATTTTGGGGTTTGAATTAATTTTAAATATTTTTAATTTAAATTATTATGAATTTAAAATTAATTTTGATAATTTAAATTCATAAAATATTATTTTTTTATAATCAAATTGGATTATATCGGGTTTTAGCAAACCCATATTGATGACGTTGGATTTTTATGAATAATGAAACCTTCACTTCGTTGAATGATTGGAAAACATAATTAGCAAGCTGTATTATTTCATGTCCAAATTTTGGGGAGCCAAACATATCATGTCTGTTGACATAAGAGCTACTTCTATTATTATTATTTTTTTAAATCTTAATCATTTTGAAATAATTATATAAAAATTTAAAATATATATTTTAAAACTAAAAATGTCTCTAATTTTATATAGTAATATTTATTTTATTAAAATATCAAAATTTATATAAATATAACATTATTGATACAATAAAATATATAATTTAGAAAAAAAAAACAAAAGAATTTTTACTATTTAAAAATATTTATAGCAAAATTCAAAGATTTATTTGTGTAGGGTATAAGTTTATTATCATATCTATGGGCTACACTAAAGGCCCATGGGGCTTGATAGTGCTTTCAAGGGCTTTTTTTTTCAACAATAAGAGTTTTTTTTAGGAGTAAACTACTTTTGGTGACCCAACTTTTAGCACGTTTTCGTTTTGGTCGTCTAAAATGTAATCTTTGCAATTTTATTACTCAATTTTTAGGGTGCTTTTTAGTCACCTAACCATTAAATATTTAACAACAGTTAACTTTGTACCCGCTACATCATGTTCATACTTTCATTTTAGTCACTCCAAAAATATCATTTTTATAATATTGATCGGAGTAAAAAATATTAATGATTAAAGTGAAAAAATGGTAGAAATTAAAATAATAATGCTTTTAAAATGGACAAATTGTACTTGTTTACCCCATTACTGAAAGTTTTATTTTTTTAATATTGAAATTTCAAATTTCAAAACATCAAAATCCATTTAATAAATTATTGAATTTTTTTATGCATTGATAATATTAACCGATTTGTTACTATAATATTGAAATTAATTAAATTAGTTAATTCGATCTTCTTTTAAATATTAAAATTTTATTTTATGTTTCAAAATTAAAATAAACTCAAATATATTGTTTTTAATAATTGTAAATAAAACCTAAATTTCTTTTGATTATACAATCTTGAATCTTTCATACTAAGCTAAAAGTAAAGAAAATTCTTACAATTAATTTAATTAATTAATTTTATATTCCATGCCAAAGAAAACTCATAAATTTTTTTATCACTTCTTTACCCGTAATTAATTTAATTAATTTCAATATTACAACAACAAATCGTTAACATTATCTAGAAATAAAAAAATTCTACAATTTATTTATTTGATTTTTATGTTTTGAAATTAAAATTTCAGTGTTAAAAAAATAAATTTAGAATTTTCGACAATATGATAAACAAGTACAATTTGACAATTTTAATAAATTATTTTAGTTAATGAAAGTGAGAACATAATGTTGCATATATAATTAACGCCGTTAGAGATTTAACGGTTTAATGATTAAAACGAAAGCACCTTAAACATTATGTGACCAACTAGGTGGTTTGCCTTTTTTAAATAAAAATTATAGTAATTTAGTAATTATAAAAAGGAAAAGAATACAAATATTATTTTGAATTTTAGCTATATTGATAGCTTTATATATATCATGAATTAATTGAATAAAACTTAAATATTAATATATATTTAATTCTATAAAAAAGTGAAATTTTAATATTTATGCTACATTTAATTCCATTGTTAAATAGATTTCACGAGTCAACTAACACAATTAAAAATTTTGACAAAAACTCTTAAATTAAAAAAGAAGAAGATTTTTCTTTTATCTTTTATAATTTTTATAAAATTTATAAAGTTTAATTTAAACCTAAAATAAACCCGCACATAATGAAAGTTAAATGGAATAAATTATGATTTAAAACAAATAGTTTTCTCTATTTTAATCGGTATTTATAAATATATTTTACATATTTTTTCACTCACGTTGTGGAGTCATCATGATCTAATATAATAAAAAGTTTGTTCTATAATTCAAGATATAAAATCCAAAATTAGGTGTTACTCAAATATTAATTGATGTCATTTGTTAATCTGTACTATTATTTAGGCTCTTAATTGAGTTGGTGTCACCTTCAATCGAGTCACTAATTTAATAAGGGAAATTACAGAAATGTCTTTCATAAGTAAAATAACTTATATTATTCGAAGTTAATCTAGTTTTTATTTATTTATTTCAGGCTTACATAATGTATTGGACCTATCTAATATATTAGGCTTATAATATACTATTTTTAATAATTTCAATTAATCAGTTAAGTCGGTAATTACTCGGTTCAGGCCAAATTAATCAATTTGAAAAAAAAAAACTTTAACTAATCCCTAACCAAATTAGATTAGATGGCCGACCAATTAACCGAACTAATTCGGTTTGGTTGATTAATTTAATTAAAACCAAAAAATTACACACCAAAGGTCTTTACTTATAACTGAGTAAACCGTGCAAATTGAATTGCATCTACCACTTAAAATCAAACTTATCTATCAAATAGAGTTCTAAGGAAATTTAAACTCTTTATTATCTCTATTCTTAGAATTCAAATTAACTTGGTAAATACTTACTTAGGTTTCATTTAGATGGACGGTGAGATTAAAAAATAATAGTAACTAAGGGTGAAACCGAAAAATATTTTTAGAGGTCGAAATTAAATTATAATTTTCACGATAGCAAAAATGCAATATCACCATTTTAATTGTCTATATTTTTATAAATTTTAAAAGATTGAATTAAAATTTTATATTTTAAGGGGGTATAGTGCAATTTTACATTTACTAAGTTAAATTTTTAAAAAATTTAAAAGGTCTAAATAAAAAAAGTTCCATATTGGGGGGCTGCGGGCCTTGCCAGCTAGAGGTGTGCATGGGTCGGGCGGCCCGCCCTGGCTCAAGGCCCGCTCAAAATGTGGGAGGATTTGGGTAAAAATATAGGCCCGAAAAATGGGCTTGGACAAAAAAATAAAACCCGTTTAAAAAATAGGCCGGGCTCTGGTAAGGCATTTTTTACCCAGGCCCGGGCCAGGCCCGAATTCATTAAATGAAAAGAAAAATTGTTTTTTTAATAATATTTCTTATTGTTTTTCTCATTATTTTACTACCATTTTACTATTATGTTTCTATTATTCTATTGCTATTGTTTAGATATTATATAAAACTTATTTTATTGTTAATTTTGTTATTATTTTAAAGACATTTGTTAATTTTGTTATTATTTTAGAGGCATTTGCTTGTTAAGTTGCATCTATTTTAGTGTTATTTAAGTCTACATATTTTTTAAAATTTATTTTCAATTTGTTGAAAAATATTTATTTTGATTTTTTAGTATTTTGATGTATTATATATATTTAAAATTATATAAAAATTATAAAAATTAATACTCTGGTAATTTGGGCGGGCTCGGGTTTTAGCATTTTTATATGGGTCGGGCTTGGGAAAAATTTTAGGCCATTTTTGGGCCCAGCCCGAGCCCAATGAACGGGCCTAAATTTTTAGTTGGGTCAGGCCCAAACTCGGCCCGGCCTGACCCATGCACACCTCTATTGCCAGCCCCTTAATTTTAGCCTGGCGAGAGTAGTGAATTTAATTACTACAACGGTGAGATTAAAATAAACAATGTGATATGTGTTTGGATGGTAACGGTGAGATGAAAATTGAAAATGATCATTAAAGGCATTAGACTAAAAATAATATATAGTTTGATATATGTATTTACCCCAAGAACAACAAATGGTTTAGCGCATGTTTTAGCAGTGGAATCGCTAAGAAGGGAAGAAGGTTTTTACCTGGTTCATAGGGTCCCAGATTACGCAGAAGATCAGGCCAGGCGGGATAGTGTAAGAGAACCAGACTGAAGAAAATGGAGAGCAAAGTGAAAGAGAAAGAGTATTCCAACGGGCATATAGTAGAGTACTGAAGAAGTTTTTCAACCTTTCTCGGACATGAAATGTCGCCAGGGGTGCTGAAATGACAAGGAAAAAATGCTCTGAAAAGGCGAAATGATCTAATTGGGCTAGAGGGACGATTTCTTTTTTTATTATTTTTTTTGATTTTTTTCATTCATTTTTAATTTTGTTTCTAGATCTTTCAGCTAGCTTAATAACCGGACAAGGTCTTTCTTGGGTCGATGGTTTGGACCAAGTTTTGTAATTTTGCTTGAATCATTAATATAAGCCCAATCTAAAGTTATAGCAAATATATATATATATATATATATATAAGAAAATTTTGAAATTATCTAGTATTTATTATATTATTAAAATATATTATATTATAATTTCATTAATAAAATAACATTATGTATAATATTTTTTATTTTTATTATTGATGCAATTATGTATGATTTATTTTATTAATAATATATTATGTTATGTATTTGTATAGCTATTTTATTTTATAATACTTTTAAATTATTTATCGAGTTAGGCTATAGTTTAAACTTAACAATTTTAAAAGTTAGGCTATAGTTTTATCTAAAATGAAAATATAAATTAATAATCCTTATACATATTCCAGGAAAAATCTTTATATTTTAAAATGATTTTCCTAAAATCTATATTTTTTAATTATATATTTATTCATACAATTACTTATATAAATTTAAAAAAGAAAAGAGCCTAAAACTAAGAATAGAGGTGATCATGGGCCGAGCCGGGCCCAGACAAAATATTAAGCCCGTTTTTAAATTCGAGCCCGAACCGGCCTGAAATATGGGTCTAAAAATTTATCTAAGCCTAGCCCAAAAGAAAATTGATAAACTCGAGCCCGGTCCGGCCCGGCCCATATTAAAATTTTTTTAGCTTTTTTCATTAAATAAAAAATATGTAAATTTAAAAAGTATATTTGATTAAAAATAAAAATATATTTAATATATAATTGGTAGGCCAAAGTGCCCGGCCAAAAGTTTTACCCAAGGCCTCCTTTTTTGCCAAAACCCATATTTCGAGCCCATATTTTTACCCGAACTCTCCAATTTTTGGGAGGGTCGTTGGGCCGGGCCTGGTAGCCCAACCCATGATCACCTCTAACTAAGAAAGATTAAATCTAAAATTTCAGAATAATAGAAGGACTAAACCCATAATAAACACATTTATTTACATTTAAGCGCCTAAACGTAAAATTTGAAAATCAAATGACTCGCACGTGCTAAAGAGTTATTACTGAAATCACAAATCAGTCCTTCCCGAGCTCCTTTCTTTGCCTATAATGCCGCCCATTTTTCATTTTGAAAAATTTGCCAAAATTCACCGTCTTCAAAGAGCCAAAAGCTTCTTTTTTTTAATCTTTTGCTGCCTCAAAGAGACCCTTCATCAACGTTAAAACCCTTTCAAGCAAACCCCCATTTCTTCAAAGGTAAGTAGTTTATTACAAATTGGAACTAGCCCAATCCAAATTTTCAATCATTTTTTTTTCTTGCTTTTTTCTCCATTTTCTTGGGAAGTTTTGGATATTCATTTGCTTGTTTTTCAGCAATGGCGGAGTCAAGAGATAGACTCGGGAGAGCCGTTGATATAGTGGAAGTCTTCGCTCGAAGACGGTCTGGGCCTTTGGGGATTCTCTCAGATGAATCGATGGATCTTTTAGGCTCTCCCGTTCGACAATCAGTCACGCGTAGGTCAATTGGTGTTGTTGGTGTTACTACTTCGACGGCGCGTGGTGTAGGGCTCCGACGAGGTGGCAGTTTTGGGACTCCGAGAATCGGTATTCGACGTAGCCGGAATCTTTATCGATCGACCGGAAGAGAGAATGCTTCGGTGACACCGAGTCCCTTGGGCCGTGGAAGAGGTCGTGGTACGGGTAGTGTGTTACCTTCTTGGTACCCAAGAACTCCTCTTAGAGATATCACTGCAGTTGTAAGGGTAATAATCGCTTTTTTCTTCTTTATTCATTGGCTTTTGATCTGCTTCTTTAAGTTTTGTTTGTTTAATTGCTCTGTTTTGTTTTGGTAATGATAGATTCTTGAAATTATGATCCATTTTTGGTGCTTAAATTTTTGTTCATTCATGAAAGAATACTTCAAAAATTTAAGGCAGTGTGTTTATTTTTGGTATTACTATGAAAAATTGCTTATTCTGGTTTTGAATGAACTAAATTTACTTTCTTATTTCTGGGTTTTGATTCATTGAAAAAAAAAAACCCCTCCTTTTGTACCCATTGATTTTAATCTAATTGTTTTTATTTTTAATCATGGTTGTCAATAATCTATTGATGGGTATGTTCCATTTCAGCCTTAAACTGGTATCAAGTAGTTTTGGTCAAAACATTAGTGTGTTTCGGATTGTTTTGGTCAATATCAGCCTCAATCTGTCCGTATTAGCTCGTATAATTAAGTTATTGAGTTTAATTAATAATTAATAATTTTATATTTATATATGCATATGAATATGTTATTATATGTAATTAAATTATATTTGCATGCATATATATATTATATTAAGAAACTAGAAATTAAGGTATATATATACATAGCTATAAACACAAAATGGTATATTGAAACTAGTATATGTATATATACCAATGTTCATAGAGCCATACAGTACATGAAAAGTATCACATTGCTTATCTCTTGTGTAATTGAATGTGGTTTGTATTTTCTGTTCTTTTGCTAGCTTTTAACGCTTTCATCAACTGTTATTCGTTATACTGTCCTGTTTCATTGTCATCCCATAATTGCATTTGATCTCTTTGGTGCTTAACTCGAGCACCGAATGAAATGTTTGCATTTTAAGTGTCAAAGTCTGAAAATTTCTCGTATTTTTTTTGGTTCAGTTTTAAGGGGGAAGCATAATTTAGATTCAGGTTCGTTGGAGTCATACGATTCAATCCTAAAAATAGTTCATGGTATATGCATTTTTGTTTAGTTTTCACTGAAATTTACAAGGATGTAACCAGGCCATTGAAAGGAGGAGAGCTCGTTTAGGGGATGGTGAAGGCCAAATAGTAGAGACCCCAATACTACCACATGATGAAACTATTCTTGGTTCAAACATATCATCAGTTGCTCAACTCGAGCACAATTTCTCAACACCAGCTTCAACTACTAGATTGAAGCCTTGTCCTCCATCGGTACGGAATGTATCGAAGATATTGCTCAATGTCACGAACCAGAAACCTGAGGAATCTTCGGAGGAGCTTCTTACACCTCAAAAGAAGCTCTTGAATTCCATTGACACTGTGGAGAAAGCTGTGATGGAAGAACTAAACAAAATGAAAAAGACCCCAAGTGCTAAGAAAGCCGAACGACAACGCAAGGTCCGAACATTAATGTCGATGCGGTGATGATGTCGACGGAAGCTGGCTGATGATCATCCTCTGATGATGATATGTTTGAATGGCATAGATACTTTCTATCATCATTGTCTTTAGAAATTTGACATATTCATGAATGTCTATTACCGTATAGGTTCATGAGGGCAATTTTACTTCAATCCTTGCTGATCATTCACGGTTTAAAACCTTGGTAAGCAAGCAACCTTAAGTTTCTGGCTATCCTTCATTCTTTGAAGGGATTAATGTAGGAATAGGAGGATTTTTGTTTCAACTTTCACAATCCATGTAGATAATAATATCTTCTTTTTGGGATTTGGTTTACTTTTTTCTAGGGTTTCTATATTCATGATTCTATAATGTACTATCAAAGCTTAATTAGAATGGATGGTTCCTATATGCTTTATGGTTTTTAATTGGTGCAATGCTTTTGCCTTTTTGGATATGATATGGCTATTCTTGCCTCTGCATAATATGATACTAAGCTTTGTGATGGTTTTTGGTTGGATTAAGTTTGACTCTGATCAATTTGGGTGTTTGTAATTTTGGATATTTTGAATTAGGGTTGTTTTGACTTTGGATCATTTGGTTTTACTAATTGGGGTTTCTCGGGTAGTGGCATCTTGGGTATATGTTATTTTGAGTTATTTATTTGAATCATTTCAAGTTTGATTATTTTGTATTTGGGTTACTTTAAGTTTAGGTTGAGTGTGTTTTGGTTGTGGACTTTTTATAGTCAAAATGGGATAGTTTGAGTTTTCGAGTTTGAATATTTTTTGTTCGAGTTATTTTTGAATTTATGTTGGATAAATCAAACTGAAATAGAATTAATATATTATTATTAATGACAAATAAGTAGAAAATTGAAATAGGGTGCTTTTAAAAATATTTTGGAGTTGAGCTAGAGTGGATTTGATTTAAAATTGTCTTAAGTTCAAATTTGAAAATTTTAATAAAACCCCTAACTTACCTAGTCTTTTAACTTGATTTTATAACACACAGAAAAAAAATTAGAATAGAAAATTTGAATTTGAATTTAAATTGTCATGCTTTATAAAAATAAAATAAAAATAAAATAAAGGCTTATTGCATCAATTAATCCTTATAGTATCTCATTTTTTTCCACTTTGATTTTTAATTCCTTTTTAAAAAACTTAGATTAGGACTCAACATTTTTGTTGTTTAACTGTTTAGTCCTTTTGAAGTGAAAAAAAACTCGGTTCAGACTGCCAGCTACTCATTATCCGTTATGTGACAGATGATGTTATCTGAACAATTAGAAAAATAAAATTCATAAACATTAGGGCCCAACCGGGTTCGAACCGGTGACCTCTTGATCTGCAGTCAAATGCTCTACCACTGAGCTATGGACCCAATTTGTTAGTTTCCTAACTTATTTAAGTTATTTGTATATTATACAATCCGATTCAAAATTCATTAACAAAATATTATTATACATTCATCTATAACCCTATTTCTCCAAATTAATTTACCTTTAATTATTTAAATTATTTAAAATAATTAATTTTAAATTATAAATAAATATCTTTAATATTTTTCAGAAGTTAATATATTTTATTTTGTTCAACCAATTTTTCTTTTAATAAAATTAGTTTCTAGACAAGTGAAAATTTTCCTTTTTCCATTTTAAATTGTTTCCTATTTCATATTATACAATTTTAAAAAAAAAAAATTACATTGTACTGAATTTCCAGTAATAACAATTGTGTAAATTTAAATCTTTCTATGTTATTTGAATTTTTTATTCTAATTATTCTATGTTTAAAAAAAAATTGAGTTGAAGAGTAGGTTGAATAACAAATATCTATAAAATTACATTAATAATTTTCTTATAAAAAATATTTAACTTTACCGTAAATGATACATTAACCCAAAAATAAATTAGAAGATTAGAATTTAAATTTGATTTATATAAATTCCAAGAAAGTTATGCGTTTATTATGTACAAATTAATGAAATTAATTATGAATATATATTTTAAAAATAAACCAAATATAAAATATATTTAGTTTTTTAATACCAATTCTAGATTTTTTGCATATTGGTAATTTTCAAACAATATAACAAAAACTTGCATAAAAAAGGGTAATAAAATTGAATCAAATTAAGAACAAAAATACAAATTCAAGTAACAAAATTTAGGGTTTTTTTTTGCATTATCAACCAAAAATAATATCACAAAATTCAGGGTTTTTTTTCCTTATATCATCTTTGAAATAAAGCCATTGATAGTCTAAGAAACCAAAGTAAAATCACTTAAAACTAAATGCAAAATTTTCCTGTCTAGAAGACAAGTTCATGAGGTTTCATGCCGGATTTGAGCGAAAACCTAGCGGCAAGGTAGGCTTTCAATTCCGGGACTCCCTCAATCGACTTTATTAAAAAGGCATCGACGGCCTTCTGATCTTCTTTCTTATCTTCGGGTAGTTTCTTCTTGTCCTGTAATAGATGGATAACAGGGGAATCGAATTAGATGTATCCGAATAATACAGCTTAAAACTATATTATAAATGCAAAACAAGAAACCGACCTCTTTCTCAGCTTCGAAAAACTCTCCCTCGGTTTTCTTCTTCTTGTTTTCTACTTCCTTAGCGAAGTACTTGTCATCGAACTTGTCTAGGTTAACCCCGGAGATGTCGATCTTGGTGGAAGTGGCAATGACGTAGGATTGGTTCACACGCCGTAGAGGAACACCGTTAATCTTGAATGGTCCTGCAATGAAAGGGAATTCCCCAAATTTAAAACAAAGAACTAGAACGAAGATTGATAGATATTCAACATAAAAAACAAGAACCAAATTCAAGAACTAGCAAAGAAATAGCGATAATCTAGCAACACTAACCTAGAAGAGACAAATTTGGATACCATGTCAGGAAACAAATACAAACACACAAAATCATCAAGTCAGTTGCTAGGGTTATGATTTCGGGTTGTAATACACATCTATGTTGGGTGCATTCTAGTGCAAGCATTGAATATAAGTATGTTTTCATCTTTTCTATGTTTCTCCATATATATAAAGGGTCCGGGTCATATCGCATACCTATATCATGTGTAGATAGATATTCAACAAAAACAATGAGAACCGAGTTCATGAACCAGCCAAGAAATAACTAGCCACAGTAAGCTAAAAGAGACAAACTTGGATACCATGTTGGAAAACAAATATAATGCACATAAAATCATCAAGTACGCCGCTCGGGTTATGATTTTGGGTTGTAATACACATCTATGTTAGTTGCACTAGTATCGAATATAAGCATGTTACGATCTTTCTAAGTTTCTCCATATAGATAAAGGGTCCGAGTCATATCCGATAACCTATATGTCTAGATAAGTGCCGGAAATGTGTCGGACACGACATGCTTCAAGAAAAATGTAATAACACCATTGCCATGCATCAACTTTGCATTTGAATTACACAAATATTACATTAATTAATTAATTAATTTTTTAAACAATGAAATGCAATTGCTTTAAAATTACACTTAACACTCACTAATTCCATTTAATAAAAAAAATCCCAACCAAAATTCAATAAACCAAGAACAATATCACAATCAAACAAGTGATAGCAGTAAAAAAATTCCAAAAAAATGCTAAAAAAACTGAAAAAAATGGAGAAAAAAAAAAAAATTTACCGGTAACCAAAAGGAGTCCAGAGGTGAGTTGCTTCAAGAAAACAACTCTCTTCCCCATAAATCTCCCAGCCAACAAAATCAACACCGTTCCTGGAGTAATGCTAGCCCTAAAAGAGATAAAAACCCAACATTAAAAAACATATCTTTAGAGATCTACAAATTTTAAAAAAATAACATTTAAATAAAAAAAACCTGAGCTTGGTAGGTTTGGGCTTGCGCTTATTAAGAAGCGGTTTCTTGACATCGTCGGCGGGGTAAAACTTAGGAGGCTTCTCGACGGCGGTGGCGGGTTTGGGATTGGGTTCGTGGCGGGGGAAAACGCCGCCGTTTTTGGCCTTGATTGCCCAAAGGCCACGCTTGTGGTACATTTTAGACCTTGAGTACTTACCCACACCGCGAATTAGATCGGGGTTTCGGGTCTTGATTGGGGTTTTCCTTTTGGCCGCCATTTTAGCTGTAAAACCCTTTTGCAGTGCTCTGGTTCTGGTCTTTTAAATGGCGTAGGATAATTTAACAATGGAGTTAATATATTGGAATTTCTAAATCTAGGGTTTGAGGGAGATCAAGTTTTGAGTGCTAATGGGCTTTAGGATTTTGGGCTTTTGAAGACATTGATTTTAAGAAGGCTTTAACAAAAAATCCATTAATAATTAAATTTATATTTTAATTATTCAACTTTTAAAAATCACAAAATGATCTCTAAACTTTTCAAAATTTTTATTTACACCGTTAAAAAAATTAATATTTTAGTTTACACTTCCTTTAAAAAAAGCAATTCTGACACTTTTGAAAAATTAATGGCCAAATTTGACACTGCCTAAAATATCGGTGGCCAAAAAAAAAAAATTGACAAAAGATATAAACATTAATGATTAAATTGATAATTATACAATTTTCTTTAAAATCGAGCCAACCCGATGACACCTTTATGTCCAAGTAATAACATTTTTTATAATAGTCCAAGGGATAACATTGATCATAGATAAATACCAAAACATCGTCTAGTACTGCCTGACTTAATGATTCAGGCAACAGCAATGGCAAATACAGGGGATAGTTCGGGTTTATTCGGTTAAAACATAAAATCCGATGCTCGGAAAAGTACGAATACAACATAAGAACTGGCACGAAAACAGGACAACAAGATGGGCAAGAGAAACCGAACGAACTTAGAGTGGCCAGTGAATATACTGTGCCGATGTGTCATATGATCCGGAGTGTTCCTCAAGTTCCATGTGTTGCACGCTGTTTTGCTGAGGCAACTCAAGCCTGCCGAAATGTTGAGCATCAGCAGGCTCCGAGGTTTGCAAATACGGGTTTACGAATGTGGCATGGGGCATTGGTTCGGTGTTCATCATGTCGTTAACACCAAGAGCCAAAGCTCGGTTTTTGGAGCCCCATGGTTGATTTGACAGAAGAGAGAGAGCACAGCTCGAGTCACTAACTCCCGTGAAGCATTCTCCTTGAGAAGTTGTGGTACTGGAAAAACCGGTCCCTCCTTGTGAACCTTGAAGGAAAAGATCACCCAAAGAAGGATTCTCCGAGTTGTTTGGCCACGGATGATGATGTTGAAGTGACTTTCCCAGAGCTGTGTTTTGATTTCCAGGTATGCGGTCCAATGATCTCATTGTTGGCCATGCATCTTTTCCGGAAACCCTTGAATAAGCCGTGAAATCCAAGATAAAGCTTCTACCTCGACCATTGCTTTCTGCATCATAGTTGTTGAATCCGGACAACATATCAATTACACACATAATAGGAACTGCAAGTCAGAAAAGTTCAAAAACTGTGAACTAACCGATAACAGATGAAGATAGCCTGCTGCAATGAGAGGCAGATAATGATCCCGGCGATGGTTTTCTGCGACGCTCATTGTGACCAGCTAGCCGTCTACGGCAACTCCGTTTCACTTTGTCGAATTCAGGAAGCTGGTGAAACCTAAATTAGAGATTAGAACAAAAGATGTTAATGTTATTACACACACAAAAAGATTCCGAATTTCTTTCATTGGAAACCAAACCCGGCAAGAACTCATAATATTCGACATGAGTATAAGGATTGGAAACCAAACCTAAAGGGAGTAGTAGGGTTAGCCCATAACTGAAATTAGGGTTCTCGATAAATAATCAAATGAGTACGAGGATATGATCCTCTAACGATCCAACACCCATACATAAACAAGCTCTAAAAAATACTAGACCTTAGAACAATAGACACGCACTTATGTTACTCCGACTCGGACTTGATCCAATCAAAAACTCAGGTTTTATATCAAAAAGCATTGAACAAAATGGGAAACTATAATCAATGCTAAAACCAAAATAATTTAACCAAAACTTGCACTCATATAAGCTCCAATAAACATCTCTATGATGTATCAATGCAAAGAGTAAAACACTACTAGCTCTCATGGAACTAATAACCAATAATCACAATAAAATCTATGTTACTCGGATTCAAGTTTAAGTCTCGAATATGTATAAAACAAAAGTATGTGCTTCAAAACATGATAAAAAAGCTGTTGAGGGAACTTCCGATACTTACGCAAAAAGTTTTCGAAGTTCTGTCTATCAGGCAGCTGGCCAAACCCTCCAACAATAGTCCCTTCCGTGAACCCTTTAGGGCTCTCAGCCGAGACGGAAGGCAAAACCCCACCAGTGACAATACCAACAATTGGTGGGAGTTTGACTATCTGCCTGGTAAGCGTTACTTCAAAAACTTTTCCCGAATTAGTGTGTATATATATAAGACAGGTATGTCTGAAGGTTTTTTTTTTTTTAATTCTTCCATGTAATTAGAGGTACTGAGCAAAGAATTTGAACAGCACTAATAAGTAGCAGAAAATAAAAGAGCTATCGAGTAAACTTCCGTTTAGTTTGGGAGAATTCTTCAAAATGACATCCCTCTTCGGGCAGTCGACTCAACCCCAACAATAGTCCCCTTCGTGAACCCTTCAAGGCTCTCAGTCGAGGTGGGAGACAAAACCTGACGACAATGCCAACTATTGATGGGAGTTTGAGCGATTGTTCGACAAAACACTTCAAAAATTTCTTCCAAATTGGACGTCGATTTAATTGAAATACAAATAATAATAATAACTTTAATCCATTGCAATTCAAAACACTAATCAAATCAATAAAAATATTAAAAATATAGGGAAGTAAAAAGGTGAAACCTGCTACACTGCTGACAAAACCTTTGTTCAATACCAGCGACAATGGCTTTAGTTGATTTTGAATGAGTAACACAAACTTTATGCCTTGCATAATAAGCCTTAACATCACTCAGATCCACTTCACACCCTTCTACTTGACACATCGGTGGTTGACCACCATGAATCATCCCACCAACCCTAGGTTTCTTACAACCCAGAGGTCGCTGTGACGGTGGTGATTGAGTCTTCATAGTAGCAGGAATACCGTTGACAGCGGCGGAGGAATCACTGAAGTAGATATTTCGACCCAACTTCAAGGCGTTGTTGTTGAGTGAATCAATGGAAGAACCACCTGAATCAGACAAAGAACTCGAACCCGTTTCCATGAGTGACTCAGTGGTGCTTTTCCATGGGTTTTGTCTTCTTTATGTTATCTCAAAACTGTAAACAGAAACACACACACTTACCCAATTTCGGAAAAGGGAAACTAAAAATGGGGATTCTTTAGTTTTTTCCTATAACACAAAAGCACAATGAGAATAGAAATAAGGGTAAATTGCATTTACAGTCACCTAATTATTAGTAAATATTTTTTATCACTTAATTATGAAAATTTTACAAAATCGTCATTAATTATTTAATTTTATCTTTTTGATAGCCACTTGGCTAATTGTGACAACTTTTATAATAAATTTAACTTTCAATATTTATAAATTATATCAATTCTTCGTTGATTCTAAAAAAAATTAACCCTCAAAATTTAAACATTGTGCAATCTTTTTTTTTTTTTTTTTTGCTTTTTTTTTTTTTTTTTTTGTGTGTGTGTGATATTGAGGTTTAATTTTAAAAGAATGAGAAAAGGTGAAAATGTTATTTTGGATTCTTGGGTGCTTTCATATTTTGTATACTTTCATTCAAATTTAGTGCTAAATTTGTTATTTTAGCTTTTTAGGTGAAGAGTCATAAAAAAAAAAATAAAATTACAAAAAGGATTAAATTACACAATATGTAAATATTAAGGGTTAATTTTTCAGAATTAAGACTAAATTGACAAAACATGTAAATGTTAAGGGTTAAAATTACTATTATGTCTGTACGACCCAAATTTTGACCCTAATTTTTAGCTCGGAACCCAAATACAAACCCAAACAATAACCTCAAATCAAACCAAACTCAATTAACCAAGCTTAAGTAATCCTAACCCAACTGGACCACTAAACCGACTACTAAGGGCCAGTTCTGCATTGCTTTTCAAAAGCACTTCTGGCTCCAAAAGCACTTTTGGAAGAAAAGTGTCTTGTAACAATTCGCTTTTATTGGAATTTTTGGCTTTTCGTAAGATTTTCAAAAGCACTTCAAAAGGAGAAGCTAAAATTTTAGCTTTTCCTTCCCAAAAGCACTTTTAGTGCTTAATTACTTTTTCACCCTCTAATAACATAGTACTTTCCTTTTTTTCGTAGGGCTTAATTATAAATGTGTTAAAATTATTAATTAAAATAAAAAATATTTTTAAAATATTAATTATAAATATTTAATGGTTATATTTAAATATTTAAAATGTAGTTTATATATTCTAATTAAATTTTATAACTAATTAATATTTATTACTTACAAATATTTAAAATTAAAATTTATATTTCATATATTAAAATATTAACAAGTTATAGTAATTTTTATATTCTTACTAAAATATAATAATATTAACTAATTTAAAATTTATTTAAATGTATATTTGTTACTTGATAATAACATGTCTAAAATGGACATTTTATTTCTCAAAACACTTTTTGACAAAGAATGCTAAACACTCAAATTTTAAAGCAAACTTTTTAAAAGACTTCTCAAAAGATTTTTCCACAACACTTTTCAAAAGCACTTTTCAAAAGCATTGCCAAACAACCCCCACTAACTCCATCACTCCACTAAACTAACCACTAACTCCACTAAACTGACCACTAACTCCACTACCCCACTAACTCTATCACCCCACTTGCTTACAAATAAATTGTAAAATTTGGCTATAGAAGCCATTCAAAACCATTGTAAACGAGGTTTTTTTCTTCTCTTTTTTGGATGGTTACGAATACACGAGAAATCAAGTACACAAAAAGCAAAGAACTTTGAGACTGATTCAAAATATCCAAGGTGTTATTTTCATTTTTGTTCTTTTTATTCATTTTTTTACATTTGTTCTTAAGAATAAACACGAAAATACGAAAAAATGACTAAAAACATACCTATTTTGAAATCGTCGAAAAAAAGAGATTTTTAGTTTCGGCCACCATGTACGGCGGCACCACAACGGCAAGTTTTGGAAGGGAGGGATAATTTCCCTTTTTGGTCCATCTTTGTTATTCGCACATGCAGTTTGGTCCTTCTCTTTTTTGTTTATTTTTTATTTTCACCCCAAAACTCCTGATTTAAATTCAATTTAGTCAATTTTTTACCTATTTTACTTCATTTTCAAATTTATTATTTTTATTATTTATTTATTATTCTTATTATTAACATTTTTTATCATTACTATAATTATATTTATTATTAATATTATATTTATTATTAATACTACTATTATTTTTGCCAACGCTTTTTTGTAATTATTATTATTTTTCATTAGTTATTATCATTATTTTTATTATTAGTATTCCTATTATATATATATATATATTATCTATAATTATTTTTTATTTATTACTATTATTATTTGTTTATCAACATATTTTATTAGTATTATTGTTGTATTTTGGTACTATTATTATTTCATTTCCTTTTGTTTAAATTTATTATATAGTATCTATTTATTTATTAATTTATCATTAGTTTCTATTTTTGCTATTTGTTCTTTTTTATGTTCTTTTATTTTATTTGTTTCGCTTTTATTTTATCGTTTTTTATTTTTACCTTGGGTATTGTTATTTATATTTTATCACCATTATCGTGTTATACTAATTAGTATTGTAATTTACTTTATATTTATTTATTAAAATCATGTCATCTTTTACCCGATTTTTAAAGTAAACCAACATTAAGTGTTTTAAGGCTCGAAAGAAATCGTACCCTAACTTACTGGGTTTCGATTTCTCTCTTCAAGTCTAAAGAATCTATTACTTTTTTTTTAAGTCAAATAAAAACTTATTCTCGAGAATTCAAAATTGTTATGTCCTAACTCACTGGATGTGATGTTTTGTTATTTCGGGATAAGGATTTTAAAAAAAAAGCAAAGGCAATATTCTGTATTTAGTATTTTGGGAAATCGAGTCTTAACTTACTGGGTTCCGATTTTTCATTAGACCCCAAATAATCGAATATCCTTCTTAGATTTAAACACATTAATTTTGAAGGTCAAAAGACAAGCTCAGTTTCAAAGATTTGAAATGTCGTACCCTAACTCACTGGGCGTGACATTTTACTTCCTCGAAATAAGAGGGTATGATCGCTCATATTTTATTCAAGTTTTTTTTTCCTTTAAAATAAAGAGAATCGTATTTTAAAATCTTTTAAATTTTTGATATTAGGATATTAATCAATTAATAATGTACCAATTTTGGGGGTTACGAGGGTGCTAATCCTTCATCGTGTGTAACCGACTCCCGGACCTGTTTTATAAGGTGATCCAATCACACTTCAAAAAAATTGGTGACGACTCTATTTTTTCTTTTTAAAGTCGACCCGTTTTCCAAACATAAAAAAATGGTTTCGACAATGTCAATTTGAAAAGCTACTATCGTTAGCCCGTTGGGAACTAAAAAAGCTAAAATTGAATAATTAAGTGATCATTTTGTAATTTCTTATAGTTAGACGACTAAAAAAATACTAATAATTGAGGGATTACTTTGTAACTTTTCTTAGTTAGATGATAAAAATTTTTACTAATAATTATGTGATTACTAATATAATTTACACAAATAAATTAGGCCATTTTACTTAAAAACGCCCACTTTAAACATTATTTACGAAAATTGGCCAATTTACTGATTATTTACTAGAAAAAGTCGAATTCTACGAAATCACGTCCACGTCAACAAAGCGCTCCTTCAAGTAAGCGCTTTGTGTTGACGTGGATAAAAAGTTCTCCTAAGGAAGCGTTTTGCTGACACATCACTTAAGAACACGCTGACGTGAACGTAATTTTACGAAACTCAACCTTTTCTAATAAATAATCAGAAAATTAAATTATTTCTGTAAATAATTTAAAAAATGGGCGTTTAAGTAAAATGGTAAATTTAAAAAAAAGAGAGAGAGGGGAAGAGAAAATATTAAAGAATTGTGGAAAAAGAGAGAGAGAATATGAATTTGCTGAGTGAGTTGACACTAAAAGTGGCTCAATGCCAGCAATGAGAGGTGTGTATAGTGAAGGACTTCATCTTTCAACTGTCATCTAAATAAAATAATCCCCAACTCCCCACCAAAAATTTTGAAAATGATGCTGATTTGACAGATAAAACTATTAATTAAGATTTTATATTATTGATTTATTTTTAAATTAAATCAAAAATAAATTATTTATTTACGTTAAAATTTTTATTTATTTTATCGTTAAAAATTAACATGATTAATAGAATAATTAGACAGTTATTTTATCATTCGATGTACAATGATTGGTTTCTAACAATAGAAATGAATCGAACATCTAACGAGAGGATCAATTTACTCTTTGATCTATTTTATGATAACTAATTTGTTCAATTTTTGAATAGAGGAAGCAAAATGTAATCCAACTCCTAATATAAAGGTGTTAACGATATTTTTATCAGATTTAACATTGTTGGCAAAGATTAAACCTTTAAAATTTGAGTAAACTCAAGTTCGTAATCAGCATGTATGAGTTTTGTTTATATTCTGGTTTATTATTTGTTTGTATTTTATATTATATTTATATTTTAATTTTTAAAAAATTGAAAATGATTTAAATTAAAATTAACTAAACTAAAAATAATCTCAATTTCAAATGGTTTAAATAATCAAAGAACAGTTTGAAAAGAGGTGGATTTTTAGTCTTCTCGTTCATTTTATTTTATTTTGTTATCTAATATTGTTTCGTTTCATCTATTTTGTTTTTTTTAAAAGTTTTTACAAACAATAATAAAATAACAAAAGAAGAAGGAAACTTACCTAAATCGAAGCCATTCCTCCATCTTCGAAGCCAGATCGAAAAGTGGGGGGATTTCTCTTCTCTGTGGTTCGAACCCCACCCTCAGACGAACTCGAAAACGGGGCTACAGCCCACCTCGCGATCTGTCAGCCACCGTACGACGTGGTGGTGTGATGGGCGGTTGGAGGGAGTTCAATCGTAGGGCACTGCAAAAGGGGGGGGGAGAAGTTTTAATTTTTTTTTTGTTAGAACAGAAATTGAAATGAATAAAGGAATAAAAAGTGGGTTTTGAAGCATTAAATGAAAAAGCTGTCTGGTGGGGGTAGGAATCTGCGCATTCCTACCTTAAAAGGGTGATTTACTCTTCTGGTCCCCCCCTTTGTAGTGTCATTTGATCAAGCCCCATTTTGCATTTTTTTTGCAATTATGCCCTGATATTTTATCTCATTTTTAATTTGATCCGTACCTCAGTCAAGCGAAACGCTGCGCATTAGGAACCGGGTTATTCACCCATTTGGTCCTTGCACGTTTAGGCGCGTGTTGCATTTTAGTCCCTAATCCCCTTTTCATTTTAATTTATTGCTGTTTTAACCCCCTTAGTTTCATTTTGATTCCGATTTAGCACTTCCTTGTTTGTTTTTTTGTAATTACATTGTTATCGTTATTATCATTAATTTTAATATTTCTATTAATATTATTATTATTATATTATTACTATTATTACTATTATTTAATTTCACTACTAGTATTATTTTCATTTCTATTAACACTTATTTATTTATATTTTTATTATTATTTTATTTTTATCACTATTATTATTATTATTAATATCACTATTACAAGTCACTATTATTTACTTATCTTTTACTATTCTTTATTATTATTATTATTATTATTATTTAGTATTTTTATCATTATAGTATTATTATTGCTATTATTATTGTCATTTCTATTATTGTTTTGTTACCATATTAGTAGCACCATTATTATATTATTATATTTATACATTTTGTGTGCTTATATTATGTTATTTATTTATTTTATTAGTATTACTATTATTATAATTTTATATTTTATATATGCATTTTATTCGCTTATATTATTATTTTATTTATTTATTTTATTTGCATTATTATTACTATACTATTATGCACCATTATCATTTTTATTAATATTATTGTCTTTGTTATTTTATTAACATCATAACCCTCTTTACTTATTATTTCATAATTTATTTATCTTTTACAATTATTATTTTCATACATATATCTATTATAATAATTACTACGTTATTATTTTCGTTATTTTTATTACCATTTGCTATTTCCATTGTTTTTATTATTAGTATGCTTACTATTATTTTATTATTACATTTGCATGTTGTTATTCGTTCTTCTACTATTACTATTATTATTATCACTAATGTGTTTACTATCTTATTTATTATCATTTTATTATTCCCATCATTATCATTATTTTCTATCACCGTCAATATATATACTATTGTCACAATACTTTTTTGTCACCACTACTTATATTCTCATCGTCATCTCACTATTTTTCAACATCTCAATCTTTATAACGACCAATATTTCCATGTTAGCAATTCGGGAGAATCGAGCCCTAACTTACTGGGTTCCAGTTTTTCTCGTTTTAAGCTAAACTACGGAATATCCCTTTTAAAAAAATCGCAATTCAAATTTTAAACAAAACACTTAATCTCGAAATTCAAAATGTCGCGCCCTAACTTATTGGACTCGACATCTAGATATTTCGAGATAGGTTTCTTTTCTTTCTTCTAAAATAGAGGCAATATTCCTAATTTGGATTCTCGAGAAATCAAGCCCTAACTTACTGGGTTCTGTTTTATCGTTGGACAAATGATGGGAGATCCTCTTCAAATATAAAACCAAGTTTTAAAAGGCGACCTTAGTTTCGGGAGTTTAAAGTATTGTGCCCTAACTTACTGGACATGATGCTTTATCTCTTTGAAAATAAGATAACCTTAACGTCCCTTCTAATTCCTTCAATTATGTGGAAATAAAAAGTATCATTTTTTTTGAACCATTTCAAAGTTTTCAACATTAGGATATCGATCAATCAATTTGGTACCAATTTTGGGTGTATCGAGGGTGCTAACCCTTCCTCGTGCGTAATCGACTCCCAAACTTATTTTCTGGATTTCGTAGGCCGAAACCGTTGTTTTGATAAGTCAAACTAAAAACAACTGTTTTATGAGGTGACCCGATCACACCTCACCAAAAAGGATTGGTGGCGACTCCCTTCCTTTTCTTTTTCAAAAATCGAGTCGACCACGTCGTTTACTGTTTCATAAAAAAAATGGTTACGACAATTGTTATTTATTTATTACTATTATTATTTGTTTATTAACATATTTTATTAGTATTATTGTTGTGTTTTGGTACTATTATTATTTCATTACCTTTTTCTTTAAAATTATTATATAGTATCTATTTATTTATTAATTTACCATTAGTTTCTATTTTTGCTATTTGTTCTTTTTTTATGTTCTTTTATTTTATTTGTTTCGCTTTTATTTTATCGTTTTATTTTTACCTTGGGTATTGTTATTTATATTTTATCACCATTATTGTGTTATACTAATTAGTATTGTAATTTACTTTATATTTATTTATTAAAATCATGTCATCTTTTACTCGATTTTTAAAGTAAACCAACATTCTGCGTTCTAAGGCTCGAAAGAAATCGTACCCTAACTTATTAGGTTTCGATTTCTCTCTTCAAGTCTAAAGAATCTATTACTTTCTTTTTAAAAGTTAAATAAAAACTTATTCTCAAGAATTCAAAATTGTCATGTCCTAACTCACTAGATGTGACGTTTTGTTATTTCGGGATAAGGATTTTAAAAAAAAAACAAAGGCAATATTCTGTATTTAGTATTTTGGGAAATCGAGTCTTAACTTACTGGGTTCTGGTTTTTCATTAGACCCCAAATAATCGAATATCCTTCTTAGATTTAAACACATTAATTTTGAAGGTCAAAAGACAAGCTCAGTTTCGGGGATTTGAAATGTCGTACCCTAACTCACTGGGCGTGACATTTTACTTCCTCGAAATAAGAGGGTCTGATCGCTCATATTTTATTTAAGTTTTTTTTTCCTTTAAAATAAAGAGAATCGTATTTTAAAATCTTTCAAATTTTTGATATTAGGATATTAATCAATCAATAAGGTACCAATTTTGGGCGTTGAGAGGGTGCTAATCCTTAATCGTGCGTAACCGACTCCCGGACCTGTTTTATTTAGATTCGTAGACCAAAATGTTTTATATGGTGATCCAATCACACTTTAAAAAAATTGGTGGCGACTCTATTTTTTTTTTGTAAGTCAACCCGTTTTCCAAACATAAAAAAAATGGTTTCGACAATGTCAATTTGAAAAGCTACTATCGTTAGCCCGTTGGGAACTAAAAAAGCTAAAATTGAATAATTAAGTGATCATTTTGTAATTTCTTATAGTTAGACGACTAAAAAAATACTAATAATTGAGGGATTACTTTGTAACTTTTCTTAGTTAGATGATAAAAATTTTTACTAATAATTATGTGATTACTAATATAATTTACACAATAAATTAGGCCATTTTACTTAAAAACGCCCACTTTAAACATTATTTACGAAAATTGGCCAATTTATCGATTATTTACTAGAAAAGTCAATTCTACGAATCACGTCCACGTCAACAAAGCGCTCCTTCAAGTAAGCGCTTTGTGTTGACGTGATAAAAAGTTCTCCTAAGGACGCGCTTTTCGACACATCACTTGAGAAACACGACGTGAACGTAATTTTTGAAACTCAATCTTTTCTAATAAATAATCAGAAAATTAAATTATTTCTGTAAATAATTTAAAAATGGGCGTTTAAGTAAAATAGTAAATTTAAAAAAGAGAGAGAGAGGGGAAGAGAAAATATTAAAGAATTGTGGAAAAAGAGAGAGAGAATATGAATTTGCTGAGTGAGTTGACACTAAAAGTGGCTCAATGCCAGCAATGGGAGGTGTGTATAGTGAAGGACTTCATCTTTCAACTGTCATCTAAATAAAATAATCCCCAACTCCCCACCAAAATTTTGAAAATGATGCTGATTTGACAGATAAAACTATTAATTAAGATTTTATATTATTGATTTATTTTTAAATTAAATCAAAAATAAATTATTTATTTACGTTAAAATTTTTATTTATTTTTATCGTTAAAAATTAGCATGATTAATAGAATAATTAGACACTTATTTTATCATTCGATGTACAATGATTGGTTTCTAACAATAGAAATGAATCGAACATCTAACGAGAGGATCAATTTACTCTTTGATCTATTTTACGATAACTAATTTGTTCAATTTTTGAATAGAGGAAGTAAAATGTAATCCAACTCCTAATATAAAGGTGTTAACGATATTTTTATCGATTTAACATTGTTGGCAAAGATTAAACCTTTAAAATTTGAGTAAACTCAAGTTCGTAATCAGTATGTATGAGTTTTGTTTATATTCGTTTATTATTTGTTTGTATTTTATATTATATTTATATTTTAATTTTTAAAAAATTGAAAATGATTTAAATTAAAATTAACTAAACTAAAAATAATCCCAATTTCAAATGGTTTAAATTAAAAGGTTAGATTTGAAATGAGAAATTTTGTGTTAAAAAACATTATTAAATTATTAAATTAACCAATAGAGTAAAACAACTTAAATTCAATTATTAATTTGTAAGAAGAGCTAAAATCAACATTTGTCCACTTAATCAAAGAATAAAAATATTTAAATTAAATTATTAATTTGTGAATTTGAATAAAAAATTTAGACTTGTCCATGGGTTAGATTAAGTAAAAATTTAAGCTCGTTTTTAAGTTTAGGTCTAGCTTGAAAAATGGATATAAAGTTTTGCTTAAGTTTGACTCGAATAAAAAATTAAAACTCGAGTCCAATCCGCATTAAATTTTTTATACAAAATATAATACATAAAATACACTAAAACCATTAAAATAAATATTTCTCAACAAATAGAAAAAATTAAAAAATACTTAAATAACATTAAGTTAAGAGCAACTTAACAAGAAAATATTTTAAAATAATAACAAAATTAATAATAAAATAAGATTTATACAATATCCAAATAATAATAATAAAATAGTATCAATATAATAATAAAATAATAAAAAACAATAGCAGTACTTTTTTCCTGCAAATTCAAGCCAGGTCAGGCTTAGTCCAAAAAAAAAAAAAAACCCAAAGCCCAACCCATTTTAAGAATGAAATCTTATTGTTTTGTCCAAACCTATTTTTCGGCTTACATTTTTGTCAAAACTCTCATACTTTTTAAATAGACCTTCAATTCAGACAGAATAGTTCAACCTATCAACAAGTCTAAAAAATTCTTTAATTTAATAATAATATTAGTTTAATAGATCAAAATACACTATAAATAACAATTAAAATATCGAAATCTAAAAAAAAAAATTAAATATAAGCAAAAGTATTCCATAAATTTTCAACAATAATACATAAAGCTCACTATCCATATTGCTACAAACATGCAAAATGAACCAACATAATTTTCCGTATGTATGATACATAATAAAGATGATATGCAATTTCTACGAAAGACAACATCGCTAACTCGATTCGATTCGAGAAAAACTTTGGTATTAGCAACTCACAACAAGGTCATCGACATATACGAGTGCTTTCACTCCATCTGTTTTCTTCCTCCAAACCCTAAATCACATTGTAGAAGCCCTTTCTCATTGTATGGAAATGAACAAAAACCGTGCCGAAACACACACGTTCTCGGTTTTTTGTATTACAGAAAACATTAGTAACATCATCAAATCGAAAAACCCCAAAGTTGAATTCTGAGACTACACAAACGAATCAAATGTGACAAAGGAAAAAACCGAATCCATACATGAGCAAGCAAACAAGCATTACTTTTAGTACGAAAAAAGAAGGTAAAAGACACGGTGACGGTTATTCAAAACCTCGTCATTTGCACTCAACAATAGCTTCGGCGGCCCGTTGAGGTTTGTTTTTGCGCCTGCTACCGTTGTGTCGATACCCTACAGGTTTAATCGAATCATTGGTGCTCAACTTTGCCGTAATCCCATTGTCCTTCGCCTGCATTGACCTTTTCCGTTTCCGTCCATTCTCCGTGACGGTTTGATTTTTCATCTCCTTGATTGGAACCGAACCTTTTACATCGCCACTATCTTCTTCTGTCTTCTCCACTTTGAGTTCCTCGATGATTTCATCGTCGCCACTCGCGGGATCTTCACGAGACGAAACAACAACAGCCTGCTTCTTTACTTTTCCTCTACCTCTTTTCATTGTACAAATTAATCACTTTCCAAAGCAATTTCGAACAAATTAACAAGGTTTCTGCACTTGTAAAGAAACAAAAACATAGATTCAGTAAAAAAAATCAACATTCGTACGATTGCGCGAAATACATATCATACCAACAATACATTTGAGTAAACTATCAGTTGAATTACAAAAATTAAATAGAGAGGCAGTCACTTAGATTCTAAATTGATCTCTGAACTTAAAAATCTTCTGAGTCCTTCAAGTATCAGTATTATATCAATCAAGTCCTTAAATCAAATTATAAACACTTGTGCACTTACTATATCAGCAACTTGAAATCTAAAGGGTTAAAAAGAACAATGTCCCTAAGATTTAAGAAGGCTGAAAAAGGCATCAAATCCAATTCGTCAATACAGTAAATACACATGTGTTTTAAATATGTTTCACGTCATATTTGAGCTGCATTTAACGCTTAAGCTAATGACTACGCCAACGGAAAAACTTGATCGATACCAGGCGAAGGAGGGGGCAGGCAGGGCCATGGCCCTCCCTAAAATGAAAAATTGCAGCTTTAGACCACCAAAATTCATAAAATCCTAAGCTAATATATGGTAAAATTATAGTTTGACCCCCAAAAATGCTAGAATTTTGATTTAATCCTTTTGAAAACCATAAAGATATAAGCCAATACAAAGATGAAATTATATTTTAACTCTCCTAATAATATATAACTTAATCTTGCCACGCTAAAAAATTTCTTGCTTCGGCCCTAGTTGATATGATATAGACCAGCTTAAAATCCGGATCATAGTTCAAGTACTTCTAGAGATATTAACCCTAAACTAAATGAAAAACATTCATGTAATCATTCCATCATTACAAACAAAATCATCCACCTCTTCTTGGCTTATCTTGCAAAAGATATAACAAAAGAAACTGTATGTGTGTGTGTGTGTGTATGCATATATACATATATATAAAGTTCCCATTTCTAAGAAACTTTGAAGAACTCACCTAAACCAGAAGAGAAAATCCTAAATGATTCATCCAACAACAGATTTTGCCCCTTTTGAAATCAATAAGAAATGAAATTTTCCTGGATTTCGAGTCCTCTTTCTATTTCCCTACATTTTCTGGGAAAAAAAATAATCAGAAGCATAAGAAAGAGACTAAAGCAACCTAATTTCAAACTGTATTTAACCCAACAATAAATCCATGTAATCTTCAGTTTTCAGTAACTAACTAACAAAAAATTGAGTAAAGCAAAAGCTTTATTCATGTTTTTTCAATTAAGTCCATAAAGATTTCAAATCCATAACCCAAAATAGCTATATATATATATATATATTCTTCATTGACTATAATTACATCACCAAACACTGCTTTAACTTTACATAAAGCAAGTACTACATAAATGAAATGATGAAGCTTACCTTGAAATATAGATCAATAATCTGCATCTTTGAAACAAATCCCATTGTATAAATCAATGAAGCTACTAAATCCCCAATAAAAAAGTTGGATTTTGCTCTTTCTTTCAATGGATTTGTTTTCAAATGTGAAAGCCATTAAAGAACAAAAACGAAGCTTTTTTTTTTTTAACTATGATCTGAATGAGAAACAGAGGGAAAAACCCAGATCAGATTATGTGGTGTAAGTTAAAAAGATGAACAATTAGGAAATTTTTTGGAGAAAAATAAAATAAAATCAGAGGCTTTTTGCTGTGCTCACTGTTTAACAAGAAATTTATGAATCTTGTGTTCAACCTTTTTTATTAGATCATTTTATCTCAAGTTTGACTGTGGGTGTGTGTTTGGGTGGGTTTGACTTACACGTGTGCGGTGATTACAGCTTAACTTTAGTGTTTGCAGACTGTATTTTTACCCGTTGGATTGGGATTCTGTGAGCTTGGGGTTGGTTTTTGAATCATACGCGAACATTGCTACTAACAAAACTGGATTTGAATTAATTTATTTCAGTTAACTTAAATAAGGGTCTGTTTGTTTGTCAGTAAAATGTTTTTCGGAAAATGATTTCTGGAAAATGACTTACTTTTCTGGAAAATGATTTACTGAAAATATTTTCTGGTGTTTGGATGAATCTGTGTAAAATATTTTCTGTTGTTTGGCAGATTTCCTGAAAATATTTTCTGGAAAAGTTGTTTTTACATATATTAATAAATTTATAAACATATTAATAATTTTTTATATTTTAAATTATTTTTACATATATTGTAATGATTTATTTATAAATAAATAAAATTAAATAAATAATAATACTCAATTATTAAGCTAACCAGAAGGAAAATTGGGTTCTCAGATTTAAAAGTATTACGAACCCTCTCAATAGCCTTATACTTTTCTTATGTCTTCAACTGTCGAATTATATGATGACTTGTTCTTTTATAAGCTTTTATCCCATTGCACACTGTTTTGGTTTTGACAAATTGAGTTAGTACTTCTCATCATCTTATGAGGCCGAGGACATGGCGATGCGCAGCCTCTCTTATTTTCCCCGCTTGAGAGATGACCTTTAGGATATCTCAGTGCCATCATCTTTAGATTTGTCGATATTCGCTCAGAATTTCACCGATTGACTATGGTTATCCCTGGTGTATGGATATTGCATCTTTGAAGCTAATATTTGATGACAATTTGCATGCTGGCCTTTGTAAATGACTACTTGAAGGATATTTCAGTGCTATTTATTAGCTCAAAGGTGCAAACATCATTGACTTGGATATTGTTATCCAAGTACAAAAGTACCCCAACCAGTTTGTAAAAATGAATATTGTTATCCAAGAAGGAAATAGTTGAATTAAAAATATCGAATCTTCATTATTGTCAATGTGACATGCAATGAAATCTTTAGTCTAAAGCAGAAGTGAAGTGTAGACAAAAACATAATGACGAAGCTTTCTTAAATCGTTTCCAATTTCAACAGAAAGATTAGATCATTTACAAAAAGGAGTTCCCGCACTTCCATGATCTTTGTATTCTCTTCGCTTTCTTGCTTTCGCTTGAGTGTTGGTTCTTCTTTTGCAGGCATGGAGCAGTGGCGAGGCGACGGGGTAGGTGGCCGAATGGTCAGGTGGCGTCGAGGCGGTGTGGGGTTGGTTAGAGGCGTAGGTAGGTCGGCGCCACTTCAGAGTTAGGGCTAGGGTTTTCTTTTTCTAATCTTGGGTTTTGGGCTTGTTGGGTTTTGGTTGGGTTTGGGCCGGGCAAATTTGGGCTTTGTACAACGCCCACTTTAAACATTATTTACGAAAATTGGCCAATTTACTGATTATTTACTAGAAAAAGTCGAATTCTACGAAATCACGTCCACGTCAACAAAGCGCTCCTTCAAGTAAGCGCTTTGTGTTGACGTGGATAAAAAGTTCTCCTAAGGACGCGTTTTGCTGACACATCACTTGAGAACACGCTGACGTGAACGTAATTTTGCGAAACTCAACCTTTTCTAATAAATAATCAGAAAATTAAATTATTTCTGTAAATAATTTAAAAAATGGGCGTTTAAGTAAAATAGTAAATTTAAAAAAAAGAGAGAGAGGGGAAGAGAAAATATTAAAGAATTGTGGAAAGAGAGAGAGAGAATATGAATTTGCTGAGTGAGTTGACACTAAAAGTGGCTCAATGCCAGCAATGGGAGGTGTGTATAGTGAAGGACTTCATCTTTCAACTGTCATCTAAATAAAATAATCCCCAACTCCCCCACCAAAAATTTTGAAAATGATGCTGATTTGACAGATAAAACTATTAATTAAGATTTTATATTATTGATTTATTTTTAAATTAAATCAAAAATAAATTATTTATTTACGTTAAAATTTTTATTTATTTTATCGTTAAAATTAGCATGATTAATAGAATAATTAGCAGCTTATTTTATCATTCGATGTACAATGATTGGTTTCTAACAATAGAAATGAATCGAACATCTAACGAGAGGATCAATTTACTCTTTGATCTATTTTACGATAACTAATTTGTTCAATTTTTGAATAGAGGAAGCAAAATGTAATCCAACTCCTAATATAAAGGTGTTAACGATATTTTTATCAGATTTAACATTGTTGGCAAAGATTAAACCTTTAAAATTTGAGTAAACTCAAGTTCGTAATCAGCATGTATGAGTTTTGTTTATATTCGTTTATTATTTGTTTGTATTTTATATTATATTTATATTTTAATTTTTAAAAAATTGAAAATGATTTAAATTAAAATTAACTAAACTAAAAAATAATCCCAATTTCAAATGGTTTAAATTAAAAGGTTAGATTTGAAATGAGAAATTTTGTGTTAAAAAACATTATTAAATTATTAAATTAACCAATAGAGTAAAACAACTTAAATTCAATTATTAATTTGTAAGAAGAGCTAAAATCAACATTTGTCCACTTAATCAAAGAATAAAAATATTTAAATTAAATTATTAATTTGTGAATTTGAATAAAAAATTTAGACTTGTCCATGGGTTAGATTAAGTAAAAATTTAAGCTTGTTTTTAAGTTTAGGTCTAGCTTGAAAAATGGATATAAAGTTTTGCTTAAGTTTGACTCGAATAAAAAATTAAAACTCGAGTCCAATCCGCATTAAATTTTTTATACAAAATATAATACATAAAATACACTAAAACCATTAAAATAAATATTTCTCAACAAATAGAAAAAAATTAAAAAATACTTAAATAACATTAAGTTAAGAGCAACTTAACAAGAAAATATTTTTAAAATAATAACAAAATTAATAATAAAATAAGATTTATACAATATCTAAATAATAATAATAAAATAGTATCAATATAATAATAAAATAATAAAAACAATAGCAGTACTTTTTCCTGCAAATTCAAGCCAGTCGCTTAGTCAAACAAAAAAAAAAAAAAACCCAAAGCCCAACCCATTTTAAGAATGAAATCTTATTGTTTTGTCCAAACCTATATTTTCGAACTTACATTTTTGTCAAAACTCTCGTATTTTTTAAATAGACCTTCAATTCAGACAGAATAGTTCAACCTATCAACAAGTCTAAAAATTCTTTAATTTAATAATAATATTAGTTTAATAGATCAAAATACACTATAAATAACAATTAAAATATCGAAATCTAAAAAAAATTAAATATAAGCAAAAGTATTCCATAAATTTTCAACAATAATACATAAAGCTCACTATCCATATTGCTACAAACATGCAAAATGAACCAACATAATTTTCCGTATGTATGATACATAATAAAGATGATATGCAATTTCTCGAAAGACAACATCGCTAACTCGATTCGATTTGAGAAAAACTTTGGTATTAGCAACTCACAACAAGGTCATCGACATATACGAGTGCTTTCACTCCATCTGTTTTCTTCCTCCAAACCCTAAATCACATTGTAGAAGCCCTTTCTCATTGTATGGAAATGAACAAAAACCGTGCCGAAACACACACGTTCTCGGTTTTTTGTATTACAGAAAACATTAGTAACATCATCAAATCGAAAAACCCCAAAGTTGAATTCTGAGACTACACAAACGAATCAAATGTGACAAAGGAAAAAACCGAATCCATACATGAGCAAGCAAACAAGCATTACTTTTAGTACGAAAAAAGAAGGTAAAAGACACGGTGACGGTTATTCAAAACCTCGTCATTTGCACTCAACAATAGCTTCGGTGCCCGTTGAGGTTTGTTTTTGCGCCTGCTACCGTTGTGTCGATACCCTACAGGTTTAATCGAATCATTGGTGCTCAACTTTGCCGTAATCCCATTGTCCTTCGCCTGCATTGACCTTTTCCGCTTCCGTCCATTCTCCGTGACGGTTTGATTTTTCATCTCCTTGATTGGAACCGAACCTTTTACATCGCCACTATCTTCTTCTGTCTTCTCCACTTTGAGTTCCTCGATGATTTCATCGTCGCCACTCGCGGGATCTTCACGAGACGAAACAACAACAGCCTGCTTCTTTACTTTTCCTCTACCTCTTTTCATTGTACAAATTAATCACTTTCCAAAGCAATCTCGAACAAACTAACAAGGTTTCTGCACTTGTAAAGAAACAAAACATAGATTCAGTAAAAAAATCGACATCCGTGCGATTCATGCGAAATACATATCATACCAACAATACATTTGAGTAAACTATCAGTTGAATTACAAAATTAAGTAGAGAGGCAATCACTTAGATTCTAAATTGATCTCTGAACTTAAAATCTTCTGAGTCCTTCAAGTATCAGTATTATATCAATCAAGTCCTTAAATCAAATTATAAACACTTGTGCACTTACTATATCGGCAACTTGAAATCTAAAGGGTTAAAAAGAACAATGTCCCTAAGATTTAAGAAGGCTGAAAAAGGCATCAAATCCAATTCGTCAATACAGTAAATACACACGTGTTTTAAATATGTTTCACGTCATATTTGAGCTGCATTTAACGCTTAAGCTAATGACTACGCCAACGGAAAAACTTGATCGATACCAGGGGCGAAGGGAGGGGGGCAGGCAGGGGCCATGGCCCTCCCTAAAATGAAAAATTGCAGCTTTAGATCACCAAAATTCATAAAATCCTAAGCTAATATATGGTAAAATTATAGTTTGACCCCCAAAAATGCTAGAATTTCGATTTAATCCTTTTGAAAACCATAAAGATATAAGCCAATACAATGATGAAATTATATTTTAACTCTCCTAATAATATATAACTTAACCTTGCCACGCTAAAAAATTTCTTGCTTCGGCCCTAGTTGATATGATATAGACCAGCTTAAAATCCGGATCATAGTTCAAGTACTTCTGGAGATATTAACCCTAAACTAAATGAAAAACATTCATGTAATCATTCCATCATTACAAACAAAATCATCCACCTCTTCTTGGCTTATCTTGCAAAAGATATAACAAAAGAAACTGTATGTGTATGTGTGTGTGTATGCATATATACATATATATAAACTTCCCATTTCTAAGAAACTTTGAAGAACTCACCTAAACCAGAAGAGAAAATCCTAAATGATTCATCCAACAACAGATTTTGCCCCTTTTGAAATCAATAAGAAATGAAATTTTCCTAGATTTCGAGTCCTCTTTCTATTTCCCTACATTTTCTGGGAAAAAAAATAATCAGAAGCATAAGAAAGAGAGTAAAGCAACCTAATTTCAAACTGTATTTAACCCAACAATAAATCCATGTAATCTTCAGTTTTCAGTAACTAACTAACAAAAATTGAGTAAAGCAAAAGCTTTATTCATGTTTTTTCAATTAAGTCCATAAAGATTTCAAATCTATAACCCAAAATAGCTATATATATATATATATATATATATTCTGCATTGACCATAATTACATCACCAAACACAGCTTTAACTTTACATAAAGCAAGTACTACATAAATGAAATGATGAAGCTTACCTTGAAATATAGATCAATAATCTGCATCTTTGAAACAAATCCCATTGTATAAATCAATGAAGCTACTCAATCCCCAATAAAAAAAGTTGGATTTTTGCTCTTTCTTTCAATGGATTTGTTTTTCAAATGTGAAAGCCATTAAAGAACAAAAACGAAGCTTCTTTTTTTTTTTTTTTTTTAACTATGATCTGAATGAGAAACAGAGGGGAAAAAACCCAGATCAGATTATGTGGTGTAAGTTAAAAAAGATGAACAATTAGGAAATTTTTTTGGAGAAAAAATAAAATAAAATCAGAGGCTTTTTTGCTGTGCTCACTGTTTAACAAGAAATTTATGAATCTTGTGTTCACGCTTTTTTATTAGATCATTTTATCCCAAGTTTGACTGTGGGTGTGTGTTTGGGTGGGTTTGACTTACACGTGTGCGGTGATTACAGCTTAACTTTATTGTTTGCACACTGTATTTTCACCCGTTGGATTGGGAGTCTGTGAGCTTGGGGTTGGTTTTTGAATCATACGCGAACATTACTACTAACAAAACTGGATTTGAATTAATTTATTTCAGTTAACTTGAATAAGTAATTTTAATTTCGAGTTTAGTTAAATTTTATAATTTAAATATAAATATTTTTTGTTACTGTCAATTTTAAAATAAATAAATTATTCTCTTTCTCAATAAAATTACAAAAATTTATAAAATTTATATTTTTATATAAATTATAAAATAAGAAAAATATCTAAAAATATATAAAAATTGTTAAAGTTTTAATTTTTTCTAAAATAATAATTTTGTTGACCTAAATAAGTTAATTAATGATTTCAGTTTATCATAATAAAATATTTTTATATTTTTCTTTGAATTTTTTCAAATATATATGGTTTTAAATTTATGTACTCTAATATGAAATTAGTTATACTGTAACAAAATTTTAATTTGACATATTTTAATTTTTTTAAATTTAACTCGAACAATTTCATTCGATTCGACTCGATTTTGTTCGAAAAATTTCAAATCAAGTTAGAATGATAAAATAGGACTCGTCAATTCGATTAACTCAAAATCTTTTCATTCGACTCGATTTGATCGAACGCTCACCCTTATGAAAAATGATCATATTTTTTTTCTGTAAATGTACTTGATAGGAAAGAGAAAAAAATAATTTTCTTTCATTTATTGCTCGATAGAGTTGAAAAATGAAAGGAAAGAAAAGAAAATATTTGAAAAAATGAATAATTTTGAACTAATATGCACTTCTTTCTCATTTTCTCTTCTCTTGTCATTCTAAGTAAGAATAATTGATTTTTATGCATTGTGATGGAAAATGGTCATCTCCCTATTTTCTTTCCTCACATTTTTCTTCTCAACCAAACATACTCAAATTTCATTCTCCACTTTTTCACCCAACCAAAGACACTCTTAATGCTCGTTTGAATTATAGATTCATGAGTTACGAAGAAATTTTTTTACGATTCATGAAAATTTTTTAAAGTTCATGATTATAATAATATCATTTTCAAAGTTTGAAATTGAGTTTTCTTCTTAAGAATGCAACGTGCATTACCGTTGCATCCATATTCAAATATAAATTTAAATTTGAGTTTAGGTATCACATAAAAGTATGTCTTGGACTGAATATATTTATTTCTTTTTATATTTTAGGATTATTAAAATTGATAAAATCACACTTGCGGTCTCTCACAATTTTAATATTGAGCAAATTAGTCCTTCAAAAAATGGAGTAATTTAATCCCTAACAATTTTAAAAGTAAACAACTAAGGACAATTAATCACTATGTTCATGTTTTCCATCAATCGTATATAATTTTGACCAGTATAATATCAATTTTAGTTTTGATGTTTATATATTCTATGCAACTGTTGATAGAATGTATAAGCATAGAATATATAAATGTTATAGGATAACTTTGTTAAATTAAGATCAAATTGACAAAACCCGTAAATTTAAAAGCTAAAATTTTTATTATACTAATAAATAGTATGTACAATTGATCATAATTGATCGGATTTTAAAAAAAGATCGATTTATTTAATATTAAAATCGAAATATGTAACAACCCTTACCCGTGTTTGACGCCGGAATAGGGTACGAGGCATTACCGGACAATAACACAAATATTCAATCACTCAATAAACACTAAAACTCAATCGGAAAAAATATTTTAACCTCGGATTCATGGTTTTAAAACCACTGTTCCGTTTGCTGCTACAAAAGAAATTAAATTTAGAATATAAATCCAATAATGAAATTTGACGTGAAAAAAACTTCAAAAAGAAAAAGCTGTAACATGATTCAATGAATAATTGTTGAATTATATAATCCAAACTCTTCATTTACATGGACAGCTCTTTACATCTCCTACTTAAAGTAAAGAAAACACTAATAATTTCTCGAGAAAAGAATGCCCAAAATCAAAGATCCAATCCTTAAAAAACCAAACAAAGAAATGATGAACAAACTGATCAAAACGAAGCTAGTTCTGGGTAGGATTCGAAACACTAGTTGGTGCTTCCCTTAAACTTGGCTCCACAGCTTTCTTGGGCTCTTCAATGGCGCCACCATTGATGAACTTGCTTTGAGTTTTACCAGTAGGAAATGAAGAAGAAGAAGAAGAAGAAGAAGAAGACAATATCATCTTTCTTGAAATCTGATACATGTCTCCATGGCAGGTGAGACTCAATGAAGAACATATTAAGAATATGTGAAATATAATTAAAGCATGGAAAGCTATTGAATTCATTAGAATTGCAGAGAAGGAGAAGAGGAAGAAAAGATTACAGTGAGTTAAAGAGAGAAAATGAATGATTCAAAAGGATCTGGAAAACTTTGGAGTTGGTTTGTTTTTAAGGGTCAAGAACATTCATGCGTGCTCTTTTTGCACGTGGTTTGCCCATAAGCCCTCCACTAGCATATCATATATATATAATTTAACTTAAACAAAATAAATAGAATATGATATGAAAGAAAATTTTAAATTTTATATATTATTAGTGAAATTATATATAGGTTGTATATATCTTTTTAAGAGAGGGTCGAATTTAAATTATACTTTTTTATGATATTAAAAATGAAATTTTATTATTTTAATATTTTATATATTTATAATTTTTAAATGATTAAATTAAATAATATTTTGAGGGCTAAAATATAATTTTACTATTACTAATTTAAAATTTTATAAATTATAAAGGAGTCCTTTTAGGGGGCTAGGGCCTAGAAGTGTGCATGAGTCGGGCCGGGCCGGGCTGGGCTTAGCTAAAAAGTTAGGCCCGTTTGCTAGGCTATGGCTCGACACGACCCAAAAAATAGGCCTAAAATTTTACTCAGGCCTGACTCGAATAAATTGTTAAAACTCGAGCCCTAATTCACCCACCCATATTAATTTTATATTATTTTGTATAATTTTAAAATATATATAATACGTCAAAATAAATATTTTTCAATCAATTGAAAATAAATTTAAAAAATATGAATAAATTTTAAAAAATATGTATACTTAAATAACACTTAGATAGATGCAACTCAACAAGCAAATAGCTCTAAAATAATAACAAAATTAACAATAAAATAAGTTTTATACAATATCCAAACAATAACAACAAAATAGTAGTAACATAATTGTAAAATAGTAGCAAAAAGGGAGAAAATTAAAAGAAAATAATATTAAAAAAATAGAATTTTTTTGTCCTTTAGTGAATTCGGGCCAGGCTAGGGTCAAAAATACCTTACCAAAGGTCCGGCTCATTTTTTAAACCCTTTCACATTTCGAACGAGCCTTCAAGTCAAACAAAATGACACTCATTTCATAAAAGGCCAAAAGTAGAAGTGTACATGTTGTCTAGAGCCAATGGTCCACAAAGGAGAAAAAAATCTTATGAAATGGTACGAAAGCCATAACCCTTTGCCATGCAAAATGGAGTTTCATAACTATGCATAGATATTATGGGTAAATGCATAATTAATCACCAAACTTTATTAAGTTTTCATTTTAGTCATTGCAATAAAAAAATTCTCAAATATAGCACATTATTAGATAGTTTTCTTGTTTTAATCTCTTAACTTTAATAATTTTCATTTTGGTCATGTCGTAACCATTCTTTTTAGAAAACAAAAACGGGGTTCGACTTTAGTTTTGAAAATGAAAATAAATGGGAGTCGCCACCAATCCTTTTTTGTTGAGGTGTGATCGGGTCACCTCGTAAAAGCGGTTATTTTAATAAAGTTTGATTTATCAAAACAACGATTTTGGTCTACTGAAATCCAAAAACGAGTTCGAGTCGATTACATGACGAGGAAGGTTAGCACCCTCGATACGCCCAAAATTGGTACCAAAATGATTAATTAGTGTCTTAATGTCGGAAGTTTGAAAGAGTTTTAAAATACGGATCCTTTAAAAGGTATTAGGATATTTGGGATTTCTTTGTTCCGAGAGGGTACAAATATCACATCCAGCACGTTAGGACATGATATTCTAAACCTTCATAATCAAAGCTATCTCATGATTTTACGAAGTTTATCAAAAGGACGTTTAGTTATTAGTCAAACGAAAAATCGCAACCCAGCACGTTAGGGCACTATTCCCCGAATTCCTAAATACAAAACATTGCCTTTATTTTAAAACCTTTAAATGAAGTGTAGCAATTTTACAAAATGCATCGTATAGTATTAAATTAAAGAAAAGGCTTGAGTCAAAACTTGAGATTTCTTTGTCCCGAAAAGATATAAACATCACATCCAGCACGTTAGGTCACGATGTTTTAATCTCTCGTGATCAAAGTCATCTCGTGATTTGTAAACTTCGTAAAGGGATGTTAAGTTATTTAGTTAAACGGAAAATCGCAACCCAGCACGTTAGAGCACTATTCCTCGAATTTCTAAATACGAAACATTGCCTTTATTTTAAAATCTTAGATGAAATATGATAATTTTGCGAATGTGTTTTGTTTAATAATATAATATAAAACTAAGAAAATAAATGTAAATATAAATATAGTAAATATAAGGATGATAATAATAATAATAATAATAATAATAATAATAATAATAATAATAATGAGAATAAAATAATAATGATGATGATGATAGGACGATAATAATAGAACGAAGAATCTTGATATACAAAAAATAATAGTAGTAATATAATGATAATAATAATAATAATAAAATACAAAGATGGTGATGATAATGATAATAATAGATAGTAATAATAAGAATATATAAAAATAGTGAAAATGATAAAAGGAGGACTAAATTGGATTAAAAAATAGAATCTTGGGAGAATTTAAAATAAAGGAAAGGAATTGGGACCCTGCAGTGCGCGGAAAAGGAAGGGACCAAAAGAGCGAAATTCCCTCCCGTCCAAAACGCGCAGCATGAGGGGGGATCAAAATGTAACTTTAGAAAAATAATCGGGCCGAATTAACAAAAAATAAAACTTGATTGCAAAGCATAAAAAGTGCGGAGGGACCGCGCGTATAAATATCCCCTTTTGTCAAAAACACGCAGATCTTACCTGGAGCGAGTCGAGTCGCGCGCGGGTCGGCTTGAAACGACGTCGTTTTGGGGCCACTGAAACAGGCCCTAAACGACGTCGTTCTAGATCCTTATAAAGGTAAAATTTTTTTCTCTTTTCATTTGAGCAGCTTGCTTAAAAAAAACTAACCCTTTGTTTTTTTTTTTCTCTCGTAGGGTCTCATCGGGCGATTTTCGTAGTGGTTCCGTCATTGTGCGCGCGTCGCTCGGCCAATCGTGCACCAGTGATAGAAAAATGTAAGAAATTCTATTTTTTTAATATTCCTTTATAATATATATATATCTATATGTCGAAAATAAAAAAAAAAGAAAAAAACTTCAAAAAATAAAAAGAAGAAATCCCCTATTTACCTCTGTCTTTTTCGATTTTGGTCGCTTCTTAGTGTTTAAACTCTGCCTTGCATTCTCTCGATTCATTTTCTTTTATTTGAATCTCTTTCTTCTTTTATTGATCATCCAAAAAAAGCCCTTTTACAATATTTGAATCGGCTTTTATAGCCATTTACAATTTGTTTTTGTCACTTTTTGTTTAATGTCTTGCAGGTGCTAGTGGCCAAGTGGAGCCGGTGGTGGTGCTGTGGCGGTGGACGTGACTCCTGGTCAGAAGGCAGAAGTCGAACAGTCAAGGGTCAGAAGACAGATGCTCTAGGTGTGGCGCACCTAGGGTTAGGGTTACTGTTTGTTGTTTTTTTTTATTTGGGTTTGGGCTGGTTAGGTTTTGGGCTAGGGTAATTATAGTGGGTTTGTGATTGGGCCTCAGGTTTTAATGGGCCCGGGCAGAATTGGGCTTGTACAACTGCCCCTCTTTACTCATTATCGTGCAACGAGAATGGAACAAAGACTTTCAAAAGGCTAATTTTGCCCGGTCTCGCTGAGTCTTGACTTCTTTGGTGCTATTCTTCTTCAGGTAGCCTTGTTTTAGTCTACCATACCTTGTTGCTTTGATCCACTCCACCGCTACTTCGACGAGATGGGATCTGAGGCTTCAATTTGCTCTTGCTGCGACTTCAATGGAATGTGACTTGTTTATTTTAGATTGCTCCACTGCATCTCTAGAGAGATGAGGTCTTTGGTCTTCAGCCTACTCCACTGCTAGTTAAGGCAATGGGGCTAAAGCTTAACCATGCTCCCTCATGGTTGGGAGCCAAGATTTGCATTCGGTCTTGCCCCTATTGGTCGTATGACTGACCTACCATTTTGACCCATTCCATTGCTGGTGGGTGGCAATAGGACAGTGGCCTAAATCATGTTCCCTGCTTTGGTTGGGGAGCCGAGATTCGCCGATCTTGCCCCACTCTGGTTAGGCGACAATATCTACAATTTTTAACCTATTTCACGCTGGTCGGGACATAGGATGTGGCCTAAATCATGTTCCCTATCTTGGTTGGGAGCCAAGATTCACCTTCGATCTTGCCCCACTACTAGTTAGGGCGACAAGATCTACAATTTTTAGCCTATTCTACTGCAGGTCAGGGACATAGGACGGTGGCCTAAATCATGTTCCTTACTGGTTAGGGAGCCAAGATTCGCCTTCGATCTTACCCCACTACTGGTTAGGGCGACAAGATCTACAATTTTGACCTATTCCACTCTTGGTCGGGACATAGGGCGGTGGCCTAAATCATGTTCCCTCTTGGTTGGGAGCCAAGATTCGCCGATCTTGCCCCACTCTTGGTTAGGCAACAAGATCTACAATTTTTGACCTATTCCACTGCTGGTCAGTGGCAATAGGGTAATCTTCAACTTATTCCACTGCTGGTCAATGGCAATAAGACAATCTTCCACCTATTCCACTGCTGGTCAGTGGCAATAGAGCAATCTTCAACCTATTCCACTGCTAGTCAGTGGCAATAGGACGATCTTCAACTTATTCTACTGCTGGTCAGTGGCAATAAGAAAATCTTCCATCTATTCCACTGCTGGTCGGTGGCAATGAGTAATCTTCAACTTATTCCACTACTGGTCAGTGGCAATAAGACAATATTTAGCCTATTCCACTGCTGGTTAGTGGTAATAGCATGGTTTTCAACCTATTCCACCACTGGTCAGTGGCGGTAGGATGATGGCTTCACCAGTGTTGCTACACCGTCCTCTGGGGACATATCCTGTAGACTTGATTTTATATGCTTGTGTTTATGCCAAATGATGCGGATGCTATGGTCGGAATGACTCAAATGCTCCTGACTAAGTGTGATATGGATGACACTCACATGAATGCAGAATGTCATGAGAATGATGATTTTTCATAATAATTAAGATGCAATGACCGTAATAAATCGAACGCTCCTAACTAAATGATATTATGAAGGACATTTGCATGAATGCGGGATCTCATGAGAATGATCTCTTTTACAAGCTTAGGTCAGTAATTGCTCGTTCGTCATCAAAGTCACGCAAGACGACGTAACATCTCGTCGATATCTATGACAAGAATCAAGAAATAGTCATAATTTTAGACTCCTCTTCCTCGACGCTTCCAACCGCTAAGTGTGGTGGTTCCTAGACACATGATCCGCTTTAGGTTCTGCGCTATTTAGAGGCTTCCAGAGTAATAGGCGGGACTCCTTTTATGGAAGCACTATGGGTCCATGGGTCGTTATTTCAATTGCAAACAGCTTAAAGATTTAAAATAACAATGGAATTTATGAAGAATGGAATTGGATTAAATCAACAAAAGTAAATGTTATTGGAGTACAAAAAATGGGTAAAAAGAAAAGTAGGTGCCCCAGATATTGCAGCCTGAGCTTCACCACCGAATCCTTCCGAAGATCATTTTGAGCTGAATAGACGTTGGGAGATCTGCAGTGCTTTGTAGGTGTTTCGAGGTGTAACATTCTTCCTTTTGCTAATTCTGGGAGAATAAAAATTGTCACATACCTCATCTTTCGTGCAAATTTGAGCTGCCCCTATCGGGTTTTTGACTCAAAGCCCCTTTGGTCTCAAAGCGCCTTTTACGGGTTTTCGCTTCGGCCTCTTCGATTTTTTTATTTTATTTTTTTTATTTTTTTAGGTCTTAAAGCGCCCTTTGCGGGTTTTCACTTTAGCCTTTCCCTTCTTCAAGCATAATACTTTAAGCGAATCGAACTTATGAGATTGGATAGATTTTTCCCATCCATCTCGGCCAAAATTAGTGCCCCTCCAGAGAAAGCCTTTTTCACCACATAAGGTTCTTCCCAATTTGGCATCCATTTCCCTCTGAAATCCTTTTGTATGGGGAGGATCTTTTTCAAAACTAAGTCTCCCTCGTAGAATTCTCTTGGACGCACTTTTTTGTTGTATGCTCGCATCATTCGCTTTTGGTACATCTGACCATGACGAATAGCTTTCAGTCTCTTTTCTTCAATCAGATTCAACTGATCATATCGAGCTTGGATCCATTGCTTCATCCAATTTCAATTCGGACAATACTCGAAAGGACAAAATTTCAACCTCAATGGGTAAAATCACCTCCATTCCGTAAACCAATGAGAAATGAATTGCCGGTGGAGGTTCCGATCGGCGCTCGATAGGCGAAAAGGGCAAATGGTAACTTCGTGCCAATCTTTGTAAGTCTCGATCATCTTCCTACTATCCTCTGGATGTTCTTATTAGCGCTTATCGCACCGTTCATCTTTGGGCGATATGGTGACGAATTGTGATGTCGATCTTGAATTGCCTCTGACTTCTGCGATCATCTTTGTTGTTCAAGTTTAACGCATTATCGATATGATCATCTCGGGCATTCCATATCGACATATGATTTCTTTTTTAAGAACTTCTTGAGTCTTGATTTTGTCACATTAGCATATGAAGTGGCCTCCACCCATTTAGTGAAGTAATCAATTACCATGAAGATGAACCGATGTCCATTGGAAGCTTTTGGAGAGATTGGTCCAATGACGTCCATGCCCACATAGAAAAAGACCATGGGAGGTCATAACATGTAAAGGTGAGGGTGGTACATGAATCTTGTCCCCATAAATTTGGCACTTATGACATTTCTTAGCATAATCAATGTAATCTCTTTCCATGGTAGACCAATAATACCCGAATCTCATGATTTGTCTGGCCATTGCGAACCCATTGGCATGTGTTCCACAAACACCCTTATGGACTTCTTCTAGGATCTGCTTAGCCTCGGCGCCATCCACACATCTCAATAGCACTTGATCCTTTCTTCTTTTGTATAGGATCTCTCCGTCTAAGACATAGTCACAAGCTAGTCTTCTCAACGTCCTTTTGTCATTACCGGTTGCTTGATCAGGGTATGTATGATCTTTCACGTATTGTAGTATATCGTGATACCACGGGTGATCATTTTGCTCCTCTTCTTCCACGTTGTAGCAATGGGCCGGGGCCTCATAAATGCTTATTTATATAGGCCTCATATCTTCCTTGTTGTTTGCTCGTACCATAGAAGCCAATGTGGCTAGAGCATCAGCCATCTGATTTTCGTCTCTTGGTAGATAACTGAAAGTGATGTCATCGAACTTTTTGATCAGTTCTTGGACCAATCTTTTGTATTCGACCAACTTGGGATCTCTCGTCTCCCATTCTCCTTTAAGTTGATAAATCACCAGTGCAGAGTCTCCGTATACTTCCAGCACCTTAATTTTACGTTCTATAGCGGCACGGATACCCATGATGCAAGCTTCATACTCTGCCATATTGTTTGTACCATCAAAATCCAATTTACAAGTGAATGGGTAATGATCTCCGTTTAGGGACACCAGAACTGCTCCAATTCCATTGCCTATAGCATTCGATGCCCCGTCGAAGTTCAGTTTCCAAGGACGACTTTTCGGGGTACCTTTTTAAGTGGTTGCTACGTACATTAGGTCTTCATTAGGGAAATCGAAATCCAAAGGCTCATAATCTACCAGAGCTCTACTGGCTAGAAAATTCGCTATTGCACTTCCTTTTACCGCCTTCTGGTTTACATAAACTATGTCAAACTCAGAAAGTAAAATTTGCCATCTGGCCATCCGTCCATTCAAAGTAGTTGAACTCCATTAGGTATTTCAGTGGGTCTAGCTTCGAGATAAGCCAGGTCGTATGATACAACCGTGCACGGTGGCCGAAAAATGTAAGAAATTCTATTTTTTTAATATTCCTTTATAATATATATATTTATATGTCGAAAACAAAAAAAAAAGAAGAAAAAGACTTCGAAAAATAAAAAGAAGAAATCCCCTATTTGCCTCTGTCTTTTTCGATTTTGGTCGTTTCTTAGTGTTTAAACGCTGCCTTGCATTCTCTGATTTTGCTTTCTTTTATTTGAATCTCTTTCTTCTTTTTATTGATCATCCAAAAAAAGATGCCCTTTTTACAATATTTGAATCAGCTTTTATAGCCTTTTACAATTTGTTTGCTGTCACTTTTTGTTTAATGTCTTGCAGGTGCTAGTGGCCAAGTGGAGCCGATGGCGGTGCTGTGGGGGTGGACGTGACTCCTGGTCAGAAGACAGAAGTCGAATAGTCAAGGGTCAGAAGACAGATGCCCTGGGTGTGGCGCACCTAGGGTTAGGGTTTCTGTTTGTTATTTTTTTTTTATTTGAGTTTGGGCTGGGTAGGTTTTGGGCTAGGGTAATTATAGTGGGTTTGTGATTGGGCCTCAGGTTTTAATGGGCCCGGGCAGAATTGGGCTTGTACAGGTCACTCATTGTTAATTGAGCTAATGACAATGTTACTATACACTCATTTTTAGTCACCCAATTTTAGTAAATTTATCATTGTGATCACTCATTTTTTATTTAGAATTAATTTTATTTTTTCAAAAGAAAAGAAAAGAATTTTATAATGGATTGAGATTTTCATAAAACCTAGGCAATTCCTATAAAAAAAATAAAAATTTTCTCAAGAAAAGCCTAAGTATTTCCTATGAAAACTTAGGTTTTTCTTTGTAAAAGCCCATGTAATTCTCTAAAAAAAAAGGTTTATCTCTTTTATGAGAAAAAACTAAAATTTATTCTAAAAGAGAAAAAATTAAAGGAATTTAATATTTCTTTTAATATGTTTCAATTATAGTATTAAATATTATTATATATTTATGCCTCATCCGTTACTATTGTAATAACACGAGGAAAAAGCTTATTTATAAAGTATGTATTATAATAGTTAGACATAAATAAAAACATGTTCAATACAAATTTAAAACCGAAATTAGATAGATAGATAATAACTCTTGTAAAAATAAGACTGCTTTAATATAAGCGAAACTTTTCCTTCTCTATGCTACAAAAAATCGTAGGAGTGGCTAAATATTATCAATTGGTTTAGTTTAATACTAACTCATATAATAAAATGTGTGAAAAATAATACTCCTTACCAAATGTATTTATATGTTGTAAATTATATAATATATAAAATAACATAATATAATATATTAAAAACTTAAAAAATAGATAGAGCCAGGCTCAGGCCTTCAATGCTTGAGCCTAAGCTGGCCTCTCATATTAAAATGGGACTATCTATTTTATTCAAACCAGCCAATGAAGAAATTGATGATTGGTGGATTCCATCTAGCCCACCTGTTGGAACCTTTATGTAAAATCAAATAAATCAAAATTTAAACTTCAATATCACTTTTAATTAGGGGCCGAATGAAATTTTAATTTTTAATAGTCTATATTTTTATAATTTTTAAAAGATTAAATTAAATTTTTATAATTTTAAAGGGTTAAAATATAATTTTATCTTTACTAATTTAAAATTTTAAAAATTTTAAAAACTTAAATAACAATTTTCCGGTGATGCCCCAAGATTCCCTTTGCTTCTAACGAAACACAAGTGAAACTTCATACAATCACTTTCTTCCTTAATTAAAAAGATGGGTGACTAACTTTTTTTTATCTACTTCCTTTATTAGTATACCCAATTAATTAGAAGTATAATGTGAAATTAAAGGATTTTATTTTTTATATAAATTGGATTATATAAAAATAAAAAATAATTTTACAATTTTATAGATTCACATGTTGAAGTTACTATACTCTTTAATAAAACAAATAAATAATCATTGCTAAATTAATTTTAAATAACAAAATATTAGCATACAAAATGTATACATAATTACTGACTAAATCATAAAAATATAAAAACCTAAGTATACTTTTCACTAATCAAATTTCCCTTTCTTTAATTACAACACTTCACATCTAGAAGTGTGCATGGGTCGGGCCGGGCTGAGATCAACTAAAAATTTAGGCCCGTTTATGGGCTCGGGTTAGGCCGAGCTCGAAAAATAGGCCTAAATTTTGCCCAAGCCCGGCCCATATAAAAAATGCTAAAACCCGAGTCCATTTCGGTCTACCAGATTAATTTTTTACAATATTTTATATAATTTTAAATATATACAATACATCAAAAATACTAAAAAATCAAAATAAATATTTTTCAACAAATTGAAAATAAATTTTAAAAATATGTAGACTTAAATAACACTAAAATAGATGTAATTTAACAAACAAATGCCTCTAAAATAATAACAAAATTAACAAATGTCTTTAAAATAATAACAAAATTAACAATAAAATAAGTTTTATATAATATCTAAACAATAACAACAAAACAATAGAAACATAATAGTAAAATGGTAGTAAAATAAGGAGAAAAACAATAAAAAATATTATTAAAAACAATTTTTTCATTTAATGAATTGGGCAGTGGAAATTGGCCCAAAATAAAATGCCTTACCGAGCCGGCCTATTTTTAAACGAGCTTTATTTTTGTCCAATCTCATTTTTGGGCCTATATTTTTGACCGAATCCTCCCACATTTTGAGTGGGCCTCCCGGCCCATGCACACCTCTATTCACATCCACTAATTATTATTTATACAGATCTTTCTTTTCTTTTCTCCAATAAATATTTATTAATTCCAATGCCAAAAGTATTCATAATTAATAATAACTAACATATTTTTTTTTGTAATAATTATGTTGATGATATTTTATATTTATTAAATTATGACATATTAATGATCTGGTGAAAAATAAATTTATATTTAAAAATTGAAATAAAAAAATAAATTATCTTGCGTATTTAGTTCAAATTCTATTATGCGTGTATATGTTCTTTTTATATAAAATGAACGTATCTTAGTTATTATAGATTTAAGTCACATGAGTCAATGGTAAGGCCCCAACCTCTCCTAAAATGAAAATTTTATATTTAGACCTTTTATAATTTATAAAAATTTAAATTAGTAATAGTAAAATTTTATTTTGGCCCTCTAAAACGATAAAAAAATGATTTGATCCTTTAAAAATTACAAAGATATAGACTATTAAAATGATGAAATTACATTTTTATTATCATAAAAATATACGATTGAATTCCGCCAAAAAAAATATTTTTGGCTCTGCTACTGGATTTAAGTTAATGTCCGATTGACTCGTGATATCAACTCAATGAAATACTCAATATATTGTATAAATGTAGATTTTAACATATTCGTATATTGATATTTTAACTCTTGATAATTATTAATTATCTAATTTAATTTTTAACATTTAAATTGATGAAAAATTACATTATGATGTCTTCAGCTCATAATAATTCAATTTAAGCATTTTATAAAAAGAATTTAAATTTTACAACTAGAAGTTTTGTATAATGGGAAATTATCACTTTAGTATATGAATATGAAGTCACATCAACAAATATCAACTATGAAGTCATACTAAAACAGTAATACATTAAAAGAAAAAGAAAATCTAAAATATTTTCTAAAAACATCAGAAACTTCTACAAAAATATAAAAAAAATCAAAACGTATTTTTAAAAAATATAAAATATTATTAAAAATTATAAAATTCTAAACCATGACTATATTTCCAATGACAAACTTCTACAAAATTTGATGATATTTTTGAAATTTTAATTTTTTTGAGATTAAAAGATGCATAAAATATAAAAAAATTGAAAAAGTTCAAGGGAAAAAATTTTAAAAATTAAAAAATTCTAAAAATAACTAAAAATATTTTATGAAATTATAATAATATAAAAATTATAAATAAAGTACTTAAAATTAAAAAAATCTTAAAAAATCAATAATTAAGTGAGAAACTCTTAAATTGGAGTAGAGGTGATCATGGGCCAGGCCGGGCCCAAACAAAATTTTAGACCGTTTTCTAGGCCCTAGCCCATCCCGGCCCATATTAATTTTTTTACTTTTTTCATTAAATAAAAAATTTTAAAACAAATATTAAAACAAAAAAATAAATAAAAAATATGTAAATTTAAAAGTATATTTGATTAAAAATAAAAAATATATTTAATATATAATTCGGGCCGGGCTGGGCTCGGGCTAAAAAAGTTTTACCCGAGGCCCAGCCTGTTTTCTAAATGGGCCTCTTTTTTGCCCAAAACTATATTTTCGACTTATATTTTTATCGGAACCCTCTTATTTTTTGCGGACTGTCGGGTCGGGCCAGATAACCCAACCCAAGATCACCTCTAAATTGGAGGAAAATTGTAATTATTGCGCAAGATAAAGAGAAATCACTATATGAAAATTGTTACAACACAAAAACTATTCTCTCAACTCAAAGGTCCAAAGCAAATATTTAACCATACGTGTTAAACACTCTAATTTTTTATTTTTTTTGAAAAAGCTAAATACATTGTATGCAATTTTAAACCAAATACTCGAGTTCCTTCTATAAACTTCGAAATAAGATTACCAGTAAGGGGCTGGCAGGAACTCCACCCCCTAAGTCGGAATTTTAAAATATGACCTCCCAAAAATATAAATTATTAAAATAATGAAATTATGTTTTACCTTTCATAAAATTATGTAATTTAATTCTAACTTCCGATAAATCCTCTTACCTTTATAAGATATGTAACTTTCCTTATTTTCTTTCTTCCTACATTTTCAATCTAACCTCAAATATATTGTGCTTCATTAATAATTAATTTTATTCAAGGCTAATAGACTTTAATGCAATGTTATTGAAAATGAAGTGAGTACTAGTGATGCAATTAACAACAGTTAAGGTAGTGAGTAATTTTCTTAGTTATCAGTCAAATTACTTGCATGCAATCAATGTGTGGTATCCAGTCTTAAGCAATTTGGTGAACCATATAAAACTGAACTTCGCTAGCTACAACTTTTTTTAATGTCTACTTTAATCATGTCATGCAATCTAGTGGCTAGCAAGTACATCATATACCTTACTTGGTACCATGAAACACTGTTTATGTTCGATCAGAGTTCCTCTAATCAATGTCATTTCGGAGATTTGAATTTGAGTTCTCTCCGTAGAATTTAGAAAGTGTAATTTTAACTTATCATTATATTCAACACGACTTGATAGTACTTGTCAGTCGTGTTGCTGTTAACTAATATAAAGTATCTGTTATGGTAAAAAGTAATAAAATTTATCACAGGGAAAATATTACTTTTTATTTTTATTTATTTATTTATACATTTTCGTTGTGTTTATAACATATTTTTTTCACTAGAAAATCATAAAAATTATTTAATTTTAAATTCATTTTGAATACTATCGAATTAGATTTTAAATTATATTCTATTTGTTAACAATAAACTAATTTTTTAAATAATAAATATCATTATAAAATGTTAAAATTAATGTTTTTATTTTATTGAGATAATTTTAAAATTTATCATAAGATTGCCGATGTAATGCAGGAGGATGTCGGCTCGAGTTCGTTGAAACACATTATCTTTTTATTTATATAAGTTGATAAAGAACTATGAGTAGTTCTAGACATAAAAAAATTACCATAAGATTCCTAACAAATGTAAATGAGCAACATTTTTTGTGATGATCACATCATATGATAGCTTTTTGTGTTTTGCAGAGATGAAGGGCAATGATAAAAATGGCCTGAAAAAAGGGCCATGGACACCTGAGGAAGACAGGATTCTTGTAGATTACATTCAGAAACATGGTCATAGCACATGGAAATCAGTACCAGCTTTAGCTGGTTTAAACAGGCCGTGTGGAAAAAGTTGCAGGCTTCGATGGACTAATTATTTGAGACCTAATATTAAGAGAGGCAATTTCTCTAGTGAAGAAGAGCAACTCATCATTGATCTTCATGCACTTATGGGCAACAAGTAACCTCTCTTTACTTATTACTTTTTTGGGTCAAATTTTACTATTAGTCTCGTATTTTATGTGAGTTGTGAGTTTAGTCCCTAAGCTCCAATTTGGTTTAGTCTTTGTATTTTTAAAATTTTGAATATTTAGTTCTTCCTCAAATGGTAGTTGTTGATTTCAGTAATTTATTGGCTACCATTTGGGTAAGGATTGAAATTTTAAAATTAGAAAAGTACAAGGACTAAAAATGATCAAATTTGAATTTAAGGATTAAATTTAGAAACCACACATAGTATAAGAACTAATAACATAATATAACCTTCACTTTTTTTACAATTATCTATCCATTATCCCTGCATGCGTGTATAAAATTATCTAAATTTTAAATTGGTCTCTAAACTTCAAAATATTTTTATTTAGTCCTTAAAATATTAGTATTGTATTCAGGGGTGAATCTAGAAATTCTTTTAGGGGTCAAATTTTAATTATAAATTTTTGAGAAATCAAAACATAATTTTATCATTTATTAAAGGACTAATTTTTTTTCATTATTTATGAGGGGACTAATCAGACAATATTCCATTTTGGGGCTCTTGCCTTCCCCTTTAAAGTCACCCCTAGTATATTTAGATCCTTACAGCTACACCTGATCATGTGCCAGGTCACTCGGCCCAGTTTAAATGTCCGTTTGAAAAGTAGGAGGATTTGAGCAAAAAATACTAGGCTCATTTTCTAAACGGGTCGAGCTTTGGGTAAGTTTTCTTTGACCCGAGCCCGACCCGACTCGACCCAATTTGCAAAAAAAAAAAAACTGTTATTTGCTGTTGTTTTGCAACTGTTTTGGTGTTATTTTGCTATTATATTGTTACTATTTTGTTTTATTATTAATTTTGGTACTATTTTAGAATTATTTGCTTACTAAGTTGCACCTATGTTAGTGTTATTTAAGTATAAATAATTATTTTAATTTATTTTAATTTGTTGAAAAATATTTATTTTAATGTATTTTATGTATTATATTTTTAAATTTATTTTATATAAAAAATTTTAATATGAACAGGCCGAATCTAGAAAACAAACTTAAAATTCTATTGAGGCTTGGGCCGCCCAACTCATTACCACCTCTACTTACAACTAACCGATAATTTAAACCTTAAATATTATTTGAGATCTAAAAATCATGAATCAAATTATAAACACATTTATTATTATTACATCATTTTCAAACAGTTCATGCGTACATTTGAGTTGGTATTACGTCTGACGCAAAGATACAATTAATACGATATTCATATTTTAAATATGTTACTTCTAAATGCTATATATAATTTTTTTTAACATTTAAAGGTGGTCTGCAATAGCAAGACATCTCCCTGGAAGAACAGATAACGAGGTTAAAAATCTATGGAACTCACGTTTGAAGAGGAAGCTTATACAAATGGGGATCGATCCAATAACTCACGAACCATTAACAGATCCCTGGTTACACCAGTTGCTTGCTGCTGCCAGCTTTAGTAACCTCATTAACAATCCATTAGACATCATCAATGCCCTTATGTTACAATCAGATGCTGTTGCAACACTAGCTAAATCACTCCATTTGTCTCATAACTTGCTTCAAGCTCTAGCTAGTACCCCTAAAACAATGGCTTCTCAAGACCCAACAAAAGCTTGTTCCACTAGCAATGAATATCAATTTAGTTCTTCTTCAGAGTGATCACTGCCTGTTAATGTTCCAAATTTGGATACTACTCCTCAGCTTATTCCTCCAATGGCTCCTAGACCGACTATTGTTGATGATCACCATGAAACCAACAACATCACTAACCCTTCTTCAACTACCTTTCAAGAATGGGATGATTTTATGGATGGTGGTGAAGCAAGTGAACCTTATTGGAGGGATATTATAGATGTATGTATATACAACCTCTTTTTTTTGGTTCTTTTTTTTTGGCTTTAATGCACACCGCTTACTTTTTCTTTCAAGTGAAGTGAAGTTTTGGAAGTATCCTTGCGAGTCTAGTAGGGTTTGAAGCCTTGACCTATGGTATGGGAGGTATAGTATGAGGTTAGATCGGGAGGTATAGTATGAGGTTAGATCGGGCTGAAGCATGATATTGATACACTTTATATTTATTCAAGCTCGGCTTGACCAGAAATATGAGTTTAAAATTTTATTCAAATCCACTCATATTTGAAAATGATTAACCTAAATATCGTCTTGTGTCTAGTAGGGTTCAAACCTCTTATTTATATAGCATATAGGTCATTGTAGGCCTAGTTAGGTTTAAGCATGATATTAATACACTTTGTGTTTATCTAAGCTCAACACGACATGAAATATAAGTCTAATTTTTTACCCAAGCCTAACTCATATTTTAAAATGGGCATAATTTCTTGTTTAAGCGTATTTTCCAAACCTAATGTTTTTGCCTAAACAACCTTAAATTTAAGGTGAAACTTTGAATTTTAACGAATAATCTAACCCATAAATAAATCTGCTATCGAATTAGGTACTTCCAAAACTTCCCATAAAATATTGTTAAGAGTTTAACCTACTATAATTCAAAGACTCTCCGCCAAAATAGAATATGCCCTCAACAAAAATACATTTTGTTGGTTTATTTATTTATGATCCATAACTTCTTTTTTTTCTTGAATTGCAGCCAGGCATCATCTCAGTCATGGTCTATCTCTTAGTTAAGTGGAGCTGTTGGATTGAATAAATACATGCGTATATATAAATAAATAAATTATATGTATGTATATATACATATAAGGGCGAAGCCAGAACAAGTTTTTAGGGGGGTCGGATAAAATTTTAATTTTTTATAGTCTATATCTTTATAATTTGCAAAGGATTAAATTAAATTTTTATAATTTTAGGAGAGGCCGAAGTGTAATTTTATCTTTATTAATTTAAAATTTTTACAAAATTTTAAGAGCCTTTTAAGTAATTTTACATTGGAAGCTGGGGCCCATGCTAGCCCCCCTGACTACGCTACTGCATACATATATATATCAAGAGTTTGGTCTAATAACTTGTCGAAAACCTAGCATCATCAGTTAAGAATTGGTATCTCATTAGATGTAAATAGGAGGAACGTAGGTTTAAATTTTGATTTTCATCCACGTACTATACTCAACTTAAACATATAATCCATATATTTTAATTTCTTATAATTTAATCCTTATGCTTTAGTCGAAATCACTAATACTATTAAAAAGTTTCTTAAATCAATTGATGTGATTTTTTTTTAAATTAAAATTTTTGTATGTGATTTGAAAAATGGAGTTATGATTATCAAATAATTATTTATGTTAATGTGTCGTTTAAAATAATCATCCAAACCTCATGGTTTGGAGTTTTTTTTTTTTAAAATCACATCAACAATGGTAGTAATTCGGACTAAAGCATAACAATAATAATAGAAGGATCAAATTATGAAAAATTAAAGTATAGAGATTAAAACTTCAATTTGAGTATAATACGAGATAAAATCATAATAAGTTAGTTTGTGTAATATCAACTTGGATTTATATATATATAGATAGATAGATATTAGATTGTGGGATACTTACATGAGGGTGAAAAATATTTTCATGTAAAATTTTCCGTAAGAATCGAATAAAGTAAAAAAGTTTAAGGGTTAAAACTTATAGTATTTTAGATTCAAGCCTCGTTATGTTTGATTTTTTATTTATTTTAGAGTTAATTATTTTTAATTATGGCTGTAATGATCCAATTTTACCGGGCCTAATTAAAAGACCCAATTACAATAAAACTCAAACAACAAGCCCAATTTATAAAAAAAAATTTCAAAAAGCTAGGGTTTTTGAAAACCCTAGCGCCGCAGCCTAGCCACTGCCATATCTGTCACCAACTCTGCCACCATGACCTGCAAACAGAGAAAAAGAAGCAAACAATGAAACAAAAAGCAATATTGTATCTTTCTTTTTCTTTTCATTCGGCTATGAGAACCGAAAACACAATCACTTGTAAGGGGGGATTTTTGAATAAATAAAAAAGAAACAAAAAAGAATCGAAGGATTTTCTAATTTCATTTAAGTTCTTTTTTTTTTCCTTTTCCATTTTTCATTTATATACGCGAATAAGAAAAGGGGAGAAAAGCCTTACCTCGTTGGTGGCCGGAAGGGAGGAAACCGAAGTGTCTTTCGGTCTTCCAGTGACCTTCGAAGGTTCATTTGGGCAGTTTGGGAGTAGATCAGGGTTGTAGAGGTTAAAACGATCGAAAAAGAAGGCTTTTAAGAGTTTTGGCCATCAGACATCGTGGCGTGACGATGGCCAAGAATGGTCCGGGCGAAATATTGGCGGAATTCAAATTAGGAAGGGATAGGGGGCGAGAAGTTTTACCTTTCCGATGATCGGAGTCCCTTTGGGAAGCCGAAAGTATTGGCCGATCTATCTCGGATTTTGAAGGTTTTTAAGTGTTTTAACGCTAAAACGATGTTTGAATGGCTGAACGACTAAAAAAAGGCATTTTTAAGACCCCCACGCCGCATACACGACGGCGACACCGAAGACCCACGGCGACGCGCGGTGGTCCGTGACCGGACGGTGACCGGCATCTGGGGGGCTTGAGAGGATTTTAAAGGTTTTTCTTTTGGTTTTTTTGAAAAGGAAGTTAAAATGATTTTTTGGGCAAAAAAAATGACTTATATAACAATGAGAAACGACGCCATTTTGGGCAAGGGTCCTTATTGCCAACGGCGTCGTATGAGGCCCCAACCCACGCTCATGACCCGACCCGAGGAAGGATCCGCGCTTTTTGTACAAATGGGCTATTTCCTGCTTTAGCCCTTCCGCATTTTTCACTTTTTTAATTTAGTCTTTTTATTTTTTTTAATTTGCCCAATATATTTCCATCTGTTCCAATTTAGCCCTGCACAGAACGCAGCGCATAGAGGCCAGGGATATTTTCCCATTCGGTCCTCTTTGCCTTTCTGCGCGTTCAATCAGGCCCTAATTCGTTTTATTTTTTTAAATTTAATCTCTTAATTTTATTTCTATTCTGATTCAGTCCTTGGTCAGATGGATTTCAACTCTTTTTTATTTTAGTATTTATTTATTCATTTTAAATAATGTATATATTATTACATGCATGTATTTTATATATTATTATGTTAAAACCAATCTATTATGCTTTAAATTATTTTGTATATTATTAATTTCATATCATATAGATTTTGCTATTCATATATGTATATCTATTTTTATACACTTTAAAGTCATTTTTTGTGCACTTATGCATTCTTTTATACGTATATTATAATTTCCGTTACTTATATTCTTTTAAATCATTAGCATTTTATTGTATATACATTATGTGCTTTGGAATTTTATATGAATTTTAAATGCTTCGCATGCAAATTTTATTAAATCTTTATTGTTTATAAATTTCATTTCAAATCGTATTATATAACACCATTTTTTATACATAATTTCAAAATTCATATATGTATATTACTATTAAATCGACATCTTTTTATGTTAAACTTTTATATACTTTGTTTTAATTTTTGTTTTCTATATAAAATTTATTGTATATTGATGATGTCAAATTTTCTTTTTAAACTATTCATTTTTATTTATTTTAAAGCTCGTTATATTTTATTTGTGTAAATTCATTTGGTAACTCTTTTAAATTTGGCTCTTAATTTATCGGTTGGCTAATATTAATACTAGTGTTTGTATAATATGAGATTATTGTCATTGCATGTGTCGTAACCATTTTTTTTGGAAGACGACAAAAGGGGATTCGACTTTGGGTTTTAAAAATGAAAAAAGAATGGGAGTCGCCACCGACCTTTATTTGGTGTGATCGGATCACCTTTATTTTAATAAAACGTTTTGTTTTACTAAAATCGTGTTTTTGGTCTGCGAAGTTTTAAAAATAGGGTTCGGGAGTCGGTTACGCACGAGGAAGGGTTAGCACCCTCGATACGCCCAAGATTGGTACCAAAATGATTAATTAATGTCTTAATGTCGGAAGTTTGAAAAGATTTTAAAATGTGGGTCTTTTAAAAGATATTAGGATATTCGAGATCTCTTTGTTTCGAGAGGGTACAAACATCACATCCAGCACGTTAGGACATGATATTTCTAACCTTCGTAATCAAAGTTATCTCATGATTTTACGAAGTTTATCAAAAGGGTGTTTAGTGATTTAGTCAAACGGAAAATCGCAACTCAAAGACGTTAGGGCACTATTCCCAATTCCTAAATACAAAACATTGCCTTTATTTTAAAAAACTTTAAATGGAAGGTAGCAACTTTGCAAAATACCTCGTGTCGGGTCAAATTGAGAGAAGGTTCGAGTCAAAACTTGAGATTTCTTTGATTAGAAAAGATATAAACATTACATCCATTCGTTAGGACGCAATGTTTTAATCTCTTGTAATCAAAGTCGTCTCGTGATTTGCAAAATTTGAAAAAGGGATGCTAAGTAATTTAGTTAGGCGAAAAATCGTAACCCAAAGACGTTAGGGCACTATTTTCCAATTCTAAACACGAAGCATCACCTTTTATTTTAAAACCTTAAAATGAAATATGATGATTTTCAAAATTACATTTTTACGTAGTATTAATATAAAATCAAGAAAGATAAATAGGTGAATGTAAGAGTACAAACAATAATGTTAAGATAATGATGTCAAATTATGATAATATTATTTCGATATGAATAATGCATGTATAATAATAATGGTAATAGAATAACAAAATTAGTGGTGAAAATTAAATAGTAAAGTGATAATAAAAATAAGATAATGGTAATAATACAAAATAATAGCAAAGCGAATAATAGTAATATATATATATATATTATATATATGTATATAATAATAGTAAGAAAGAATAGTAAAATAATATATTTAATAACGATAATAATAATAATGATAATAATATAATAATAGAAACTATCGGTAAGCAAAATGATAAGGAAAATATATATCGATATCTGAAAAATAAATAATACGAGATAATAAGGTAGCAAAATAGTAATAATAGTAGGACTAATAATTAAAAAAATGATAATAATAACAACAATAATAACAATAATAATAATATAATATATATATACGTATGTGAGTGACAAAACTTATATGATATAACCTTGATAATATACAAAATAATTTAATATGTAAGAATTGGCTTTAGTATGATAAAATAATATATTAATGTAATATAATATAATATGATATGATATAATATAACATAATATAATATAGTATAATATATAGTATAATAATAATAATGATAATGAGGTAATAATAATAATAATAATAATAATAATAATAATAATAATAATATAGTAGTAATAAAATATATCAAATAATGGCCAAAAGGCCAAAATTGTGAGTTAATTAAAGAGGGATCAAATTGAATTAAAAAATGAGATTTTGGGGTTAATTTGAAATAAAATGAAGGGAAGGGCATATTTGAAACAGTGAAAACAGGGGACCAAAGGGAAATTTTCCCAAAGCTTAAAACGCAGCGTTTAAATGGGGGATGGATCGCAAACCGCGAAAAATCATTGGGCCAATGTTGCAATAAATTAAAAGTTTGATTTAAAAACTAAAAATGCGGAAGGGCCAATTGCGCAATTAACCCATCAATTAAAACGCGGATCCTTGGTGAATTCGGTCTGTCTTGTGGGTCATAGAAAGTAAACGACGTCGTTTTGGGCTTAAGGATTAAGCCAAAAGCGCGTCGTTCGATTGGTTATATAAGTCCGATTTTTGCCAAAAAATTCATTTTACATCTTCTTAAAAAAACAACTTTGCTTCTTTCGTTTCTCTGCGGGGGCATGAGGGAGGGATTCAGTAGGGCTCGTCAGATGGTCAGCTGCCGTTCCGGTAAGGCCACCACCACCTGGTGGCCGGAATTTCAAAAAGTCGGGTTTTTCTTGTTTTTTGCATGTTTATTTACTTTCTATTTTTGTTTTATATTTTACATATGTAAAAAGGAAAACCAGATCCAACATGAGAAACAAAATGAATAAAAATACCTTGCTCTCGACTTTGGGTTTTGGTGTTTTGATTCTCGGTTTTCGCCTCTCTTTGGTGTTCTGATTGCTATTTTGTTTGTATTTTTACTTATGTTTCTTGGTTGTAATGGATTTGCTTTTATGAAAACTTCTCCTCTTGTATTGATGGTTTAAAAGGATAAAAAAATGATCTCTACCTCCAAAAAAACCGACCCCATTTACGCTTTACATTGGCTTTTTATAGCCATTCTTCTATATTTTCTTTTTACATTTTCTGTCTAATCCTCGTTTAATGCTTGCAGTGCACAGTGGAGTTGGTGTGGGTGGTGGCAGCGGTATGGCGCTAGGCGAAGCGCAGGTTGCTAGGCGGTGAAGGTCTCATCAAAAGACGAGGCTAGGGGCGGATTAGGGGGATTAGGGTTCCCAGAACCCTAATTTGGATTTTGGGCCATTGGGCCATTGGGTGTATTGGGATAAGGGTTTTTTTTTTATTTGGGTATGGGTTTGTTGTTGGGCTTCGGGTTTAGGTTAATTTGGGTGTAAAAATGAATGGGCCGGGCAAATGGGCTTTACAATGCCCTCTTTGCTCATTGTCGGAAACGAGAATAGAGCAAAGACAAAAAGAAGCAATGTTGCGGCCTACCGCCGAAGTCTTGGCCTTTCGGTGCTTTTCTTTCGTAGCGTCACTTATGCCCACCACATCCTGTTGCTTCAATCTACTCCACCGATATGTGGCTTCAATCCGCTCGTGCTGCGACTTTAATGGGATGTGACTTGCTTATTTTCGATCCGCTCTTGCAAATTTAGGAATGTCTAAATCGCTTTCTTCAATCGATCCTTGTAAACTCAAGGATCACCAGATGAATCTTCGACCGCTTCTTGCGACTTTAGGAAGGTCAAATTTGTTTTCTTCAATCTGATCCCAAGAAACTCAAGGATCACCGATCAATCTTCGACCGCTTCTTTAGGAAAGTCAAATTTGCTTTCTTCAATCGATCCTTGCAAACTCAAGGATCACCAGTGAATCTTCGACCTGCTGCCTCGCAACTTCGGAAGGTCAAATTTCTTTCATCAATGATCCCAAAGAAACTGGGGATCACCAGATCGAATCTTCGACCGCTTCCTACAACTTCGTGAAGGTCAAATATGCTTTCTTCAATCGATCCTTGCAAACTCAAGAATCACGGATGAATCTTCGATCTTCTTCCGCAACTTCGGAAGGTCAAATATCTTTCTTCAATCGATCCTTGCAAACTCAAGGATCACCGATCGAATCTTGACCGCTTCCTACAACTTCGGAAGGTCAAATTTGCTTTCATCAATCTGATCCCAACAAACTCGGGATCACCGGTGAATCTTCGACCTGCTTCCTACAACTTCGGAAGGTCAAATTTGCTTTCTTCAATCTGATCCTTGCAAACTCAAGGATCACCAGACTGAATCTTCGACCTTCTTCCTGCAACTTCAGGAAGGTCAAATTTGCTTTCATCAATCTGATCCCAGCAAACTCGGGGATCACCAGACTGATTTCTTCGATTTTCTTCTTATTCCACGAGAACTTCGAGGAAATAAGAATTCAGGGAGAAGAGATTCGTAGTCTCCATCTTCTCTACCGAAACTTCAAAGAAATAAGGACTTATCCTCATTGTTAACTCAGGGAGACGGGATTTGCAATCTCAACCTACTCCACGGGAACTTCGAGGAAACAAGAACTCAGGGAGAAGAGATTTGTAATCTCCATCTTCTCTACTGAAACTTCAGAGAATTAATGATTGATCCTCATTGTTAACTTAGGGAGACAGGATTTGTAATCTCAACCTACTCCACTGGAACGTCGAGGAAACGGGAATTCAGAATTTTTCAATTTGCTTCCTTACTATCTTCAGGAAGACTTCAATCTTCAGTCTGCCCCACTACCATCTTGAGGGAACAAAATCTGAACTTTGATATTGCTACACTGTTCTTTGAGGATCTTATCCTGTAGAATATGTGCTTATGCTTATGCAAATGGTGAGGACGCTCTGATTAGAATGACCCAAAGCCTCCTAACTACATGTGTTATGAATGACACTTACATGAATGCAGAATGTCATGAGAACGATGATTTTCCATTAAGATGCAATGATTGTAATAAATCGAATGCTCCTAACTAAATGATATTATGGAGGACATTTGCATGAATGCAGGATGTCATGAGAATGATTCTTTGTTAAAAATGTATAAGGATCAATTTGATCTGTTACACCATTCACTGGTGTAATAGCCAGATGTATAGGCCTGATATGTGCATGAATGCAGAGTATCATTTTTCTTTTCTCGAGAATGGCGAAATGTATTGTTATTTCGTTCAACCAATAAAAGGTCCAAAGAAATAATCATCTTTCTCCAATATTTCCAAACCTTGAGCTAAGAGAGTTCTAAATAATAGTCATGTTTCAGGTCCTTGTATTATTCAGAAGCTTCCAGAGTAATATGCAAAACTCCTTTTATGAAAGTATTATTAGTCCACTAATCGTTATTTCAATGCAAAATGCTTGAAAAGATTGTAACAATGGACAAAAGGAAATTGATTGGGAGCATAGCTCAAACAAACAAATTAATCAATGCTAGCAAAGGTAATTAAGAAGGAATTTTATCGGTGGTTTTTGAAAGGAATAAAATAACCACAAGTAACTAAAATGGGTAAAATAGAAACTAAGTGCCCCAGATATCGCAGCTTGAGCTTCTCTGTTCCAACTTCTTGAGGACCATTTGAGCTTAATACGTGTTTGGGGATCCAGAGTACTTTGACGATGCCCCAAGACGTAACATACTTCTTCGGCGTAGCAAGACTATCAGTATGCCCTACTTTCGATCAAAATTTTGAGTCGCCTTTTCGGGTTTTCAACTCAAATACCCTTTTGGTCTCAAAGCGCCTTTTATGGGTTTTCGCCTTAGCCTCTCCTCTTTTTCCTTTTTTCTTTTTCTTGTTTTTCGTTTTCTCTTTTTTTTTTTTTGGAAAACTTTTTTATTGAATCTGAACTCACCGGATTAAGGTGTTCTTGTCATCCATCTTGGTTAGTATCCATGTTTTCCGAGAACAAGCCTTATTTCTTTGCATAAGGTATTGACTTTCCTTTGGAGTCCTTTTGAATAAGAAGAATCCTTCTTAATGCCGGGTCCCTCTTCGAAATTCTCTTGAGCGAACATTTTGTCATAAGCCCATATCATCCATTTTGGTACATTGGACCTCGAGTACTTTCAATCAAGCTTTTCGTAGACATTTCGCTTCATCTAATCAAATCAAGGCTTGGGAAAAGGAATCTTATCCAACAATTTTTCGATGGAAAGGATGCCGGTGAAAGCCTCGCCGATGTTCAAGAAACCTAGAAGGTAAATGGTAACTTCTCTATGCCAACCTTTACAAGTCTCGGTTGTTTTCAAAAATTTTGAATGGGTTAGGCCGCCATTCTTTGCGATGGTATGGCGTCTGATCTTTGAACAGACTGTAAATTTGTACCATCACGTTTCTTTCTAGCATTGCCACACACTTCTTCTTCCTTTTTTTTTTTTTTTGTTTTTTTGTTTTTTGTTTTTCTTTTTGAATTTGAAGTTAAAGTTGACAACTGTTGACTTTGTAATTTTAACATGTGAAGCGACCTTTACCCTCTTGGCAAGGTAACCAACGAAAAAGCTTTTGAGGAGACTGGCTTATTAACATCCATGCTTCCTATAGAGAGAATGGAGAAGGCACAGTCTTCCTCAACTTATGGCATAACAAATGCAATTTCCCTTCCTTGGTGAACCAATAGCCCGAGCCTCTTGATTAGCTAGGCTGTTATAAAACATAGGTTCTTCGAACCCCAACCTTATTAGCATACCCATGTTTCATGCCTCAATATGATCGTGTGAAAACCTCTTGAATTTCTAAAAATAGCTCAGCGATGCCTTGCCCTATCCCTTCAAGGAGCTACGCTTCCATCTTCATCTCCTTCGTTAGTTCATAGCATCTATTGACACTTCACAAGGTAGGATCCACCATTGGGGAGGTAAGTCGCAATCTTTGTCATCTTCAAAGCCCTTAGATCCCTCTAGATACATATCTCACTAAAAAGGGAGTCAGCAACAGCGTCGCTCATGTCATTGATATCTGGGGGCCCATTGTGGGCAGAAAATCCAAAGAATAAATGATCTTAAGGATGATTATTCGTATGATATGGTTATGAATGAAAGAATATTCAGAATGAAATGTAAAGAATGAAAATATTTACTTAGAAAGATGCATTTTATTGAAATAAAAATTCTGGACACAAGCCTACTCCTCAAAAGAAAACTTATTGCTTCCAGGCTTGAAGCAACAAGTGTGTTTTACACATTACTCTAGATTAGCTTTAAAAATACATGTTTCTTCCACAGTCTCATTGTTCAAAACATTTCAAGTACATAAAGGCAGATGTTCGGAAAACTTTTATTCCTCGGTTCTCTTTGGGTACACCGTTGGCGTTCTGATCTAGGTTTCTAATGACTTCTTTAAGGAAACGCAACTCTCCTGCCCCCAGTTTCAATTACCACTGCTCCGTCATCGAACTTCACAATACCCATGTTGATGAGATTTTCCACCAATTTCTTGAAGGTAAGGCAATTTTCTATCGAATGGCCTGTGATCCCCGCATGGTACTCACACTGAGTGTTTGGGTCATACCATTTTGGGTATGGAGGTTGCATCGGTTCTGGATATTGGGGAGACACAACGTGTGCATCAAATAAACGTTGATACAACTCCTTATATGTCATAGGGATTGACGTAAATTGGAGTTTTCAACGTTTTCCTTATCGAGATTCTTTCCTTGATGAACCTTGATACTCGTGAGGGTGATTTGGGTCTCTCATGTTTGTATTATTCACCTCGTCCTCCTTTCTTCTAAGAGTAGGCCTTCTCTTGGTTTCCCTACTTCAATCTTGCAGATGATCGATTGCATGTTCGATCATTTCCCGCCATTACCATGTCGGCAAAGCTCTTAGTGGTACTCCCTATCATATGGGTTATGAAAGGAGCCTTTAGGGTGTTGATGAAGAGCATGGTAGTTTCTTTTCTAGAAGCGGTGTTGAACTTGTGTGGCTACTTCCTCCACCGTTGGGCATATTGCTCAAACTTTCGTTTGGCTTTTTCTCCATATTTTGGAGCGTGATTCGATCAGAGCTATATCGGCTACGCGTGCCGTATTGTTTCGGGAAGGCTGTGCTAGGTCCCTCCACGACTTGATCTCGAGTACTGGTGGTGATTGTACCATTTGGCGCAATTTTACCAAACTATCCTGAAAACAATGAATGAGCAGTTGATCGTTGTTGACATATCCCGCCATCCGTCGATGTAACATCGTGATGCGCGCCGGGCAACCGGTCCCATTGTATTTTTCAAAATCTGGGATCTTAAACTTATGAGGAAGCACTAAATCGGAACCGGACTCAAGTCTTTGGGTCAAAACCGGTGGTGATCGATTTCCAAAGCCTTGAATTTTTCCTCCAACCGCTTACAACGATCCTCTAATTGCTTCGAGGATTCAACTATTGCCCCATCCTCTCGCTATATTCAAATCGAGATTGGTGGGTTATCTCCCGGATTGGATCCCGAGCCAACGCGGAGTTCGTGGGTGGCCTAATATCATTTTGCCCTTGTTGAGGCCTAATCGTGATAGATGGCCTTTGGGGATACACCTCTGGTGGCACTTGGGTGTTAGGTGGGGTAAAACCGGAGGTAAACAGGTTGTCATTATCGCTTCCCAAACTAGTAGCAACGCCCTTTCCTTTCTCGCGTTCATTGGCCAACAATCGCTGCCAACCGATTCATCATGCTACTCGAGATTCTTGCATCCGTTCTATCATGTCTTGTTGTATCTTGATTAATCGTTCTTGTATCTCGTTCTTGTATTTCCTTTTGCATTTGTTCTAGCCTCTCCATTCTTTGATCCATGTCTTCTAGGTTACTGAAATAACTTTACCTAATTAGGGTCTTTCTATAAATCTTAATGCATGAGATATGATGCAATGCAATGCATGAAACGCAATGCAAATGCATGCAAAAAGAAAGAGAGGCGTTGATTATGAATTCAATTTTATTAGAAGAACTTTTCTAGAAAATACGTTTCTTTACATAAAACGGATTGCATATACGGCTTTATCCTCATAGTCCGTGAAAACACCGTCTTCTTCTTCATATCCGGATGTTATGATCGCGTGCTCGTGAATTTCTCCAATAGATGCCTCCTCTAGCTCCTTGTTCCTCGGTCCGGGCCGTGCCTCTTCACTCGCTTATCCTCCGCGATGTTTATAAGCTTCTTTTAGAAAATAGAGATCGATGACTCTTTAATAATCCTTGTCGGCTTGAATCCTCGTGCAAAGTCTTGTATTCTTCATGGGTTATCGGTCCTCTCGTCATTTACGGACTATGTTCGAACGATCAGTATTATAATCCACTTTATCAAGTAACACATTTCCTTATGATAAACTCTTCTATTTAGCAATCGAATATGAATCAACACCTTCTTTCTAAGATGATGTGGTGTGATGCAATGCAATGCAATCACAAACAAAACAAAACACGTTAGCACAGAGAAGTAAACAACATAGAGTACCTATCCGGATGACCACTAGGGTTTAACATAGTTGTACCTAAGGTGGGCTCCTTGGGTTTACTACATGTGGTTTGGTTCTAAGGAGGGTACACGAACCAACAGATTCCTCGATCTTCACCCATTATAGGCTCATATAGACCGAAGTTGATTCGGGGAATACATTTCCCTATGGCTGCACGGAGATGAAAATCTCACGAAGACATAGGTACGGATGTATCCCAAAGCGATCCACTATCCTGCACGGAGGTGGAAACCTCACGAAGGAGTAGTTCTTCACTCTCACCTAAAGGTGTGACCACAACAGTCATGCAATGCAATGCATAATTAAAACAACATGTAATACAAATATGGTAATTTTCAAATCAAATTTTCAAACTTCCGACAAAAGACTGAAAACAATCAATTTATGGCTTGACTCTCTTCGAAGTCCCCAGTGGAGTCGCCAAGCTGTCGTAACCATTTTTTTGGAAGACGACAAAAGGGATTCGACTTTGGGTTTTAAAATGAAAAAGAACGGAGTCGCCATTTAACCTTTATTTGGTGTGATCGGATCACCTTTATTTTAATAAAACGTTTTGTTTTACTAAAATCGTGTTTTTGGTCTCAAGTTTTAAAAATAGGGTTCGGAGCTCTTGACATGACGAGGAAGGTTAGCACCCTCGACACGCCCAAGATTGGTACCAAAATGATTAATTAATGTCTTAATGCGGAAGTTTGAAAAGATTTTAAAATGTGGGTCTTTTAAAAGATATTAGGATATTCGAGATCTCTTTGTTTCGAGAGGGTACAAACATCACATCCAGCACGTTAGGACATGATATTTCTAACCTTCGTAATCAAAGTTATCTCATGATTTTACGAAGTTTATCAAAAGGGTGTTTAGTGATTTAGTCAAACGGAAAATCGCAACCCAGCACGTTAGGGCACTATTCCCCGAATTCCTAAATACAAAACATTGCCTTTATTTTAAAAAAAACTTTAAATGGAAGGTAGCAACTTTGCAAAATACCTCGTATCGGGTCAAATTGAGAGAAGGTTCGAGTCAAAACTTGAGATTTCTTTGATTCCGAAAAGATATAAACATTACATCCAGTTCGTTAGGACGCAATGTTTTAATCTCTTGTAATCAAAGTCGTCTCGTGATTTGCAAAATTTCGAAAAAGGGATGCTAAGTAATTTAGTTAGACGAAAAATCGTAACTCAAAGACGTTAGGGCACTATTTTCCAATTCCTAAACACGAAGCATCACCTTTATTTTAAAACCTTAAAATGAAATATGATGATTTTCAAAATTACATTTTTACGTAGTATTAATATAAAATCAAGAAAGATAAATAGGTGAATGTAAGAGTACAAACAATAATGTTAAGATAATGATGTCAAATTATGATAATATTATTTCGATATGAATAATGCATGTATAATAATAATGGTAATAGAATAACAAAATTAGTGGTGAAAATTAAATAGTAAAGTGATAATAAAAAATAAGATAATGGTAATAATACAAAATAATAGCAAACGAATAATAGTAATATATATATATATATATTATATATATGTATATAATAATAGTAAGAAAGAATAGTAAAAATAATATATTTAATAACGATAATAATAATAATGATAATAATATAATAATAGAAACTATCGGTAAGCAAAATGATAAGGAAAATATATACGATATCTGAAAAATAAATAATCTGAGATAATAAGGTAGCAAAATAGTAATAATAGTAGGACTAATAATTAAAAAAATGATAATAATAACAACAATAATAACAATAATAATAATATAATATATATATACGTATGTGAGTGACAAAACTTATATGATATAACCTTGATAATATACAAAATAATTTAATATGTAAGAATTGGCTTTAGTATGATAAAATAATATATTAATGTAATATAATATAATATGATATGATATAATATAACATAATATAATATAGTATAATATATAGTATAATAATAATAATGATAATGAGGTAATAATAATAATAATAATAATAATAATAATAATAATAATATAGTAGTAATAAAAATATATCAAATAATGGCCAAAAGGCCAAAATTGTGAGTTAATTAAAAGAGGGGATCAAATTGAATTAAAAAAATGAGATTTTGGGGTTAATTTGAAATAAAACAGAAGGGAAGGGCATATTTGAAACAGCGTGAAAACGAGGGGACCAAAGGGGAAATTTTCCCAAAGCTTAAAACGCAGCGTTTAAATGGGGGACTGGATCGCAAACCGCGAAAAATCATTGGGCCAATGTTGCAATAAATTAAAAGTTTGATTTAAAAACTAAAAATGCGGAAGGGCCAATTGCAATTAACCCATCAATTAAAAACGCGGATCCTTCAAAGTGGTCGGGTCTGCAGCGTGGTCATAGGCTAAACGACGTCGTTTTGGGGCTTAAGGACGCCGGCCAAAACGGCGTCGTTTCGATTGGTTATATAAGTCCGATTTTTGCCAAAAAAATTCATTTTTACATCTTCTAAAAAAAACAACTGCTTCTTTCTGTTCTCTCCGCAGGGCATGAGGGAGGGGATTCCACGGGCTCGTCAGATGGTCGCTGCCTTGCGTACGGCGTGCCACCGCCCACATGTGGCGGAATTTCAAAAAGTCAGTTTTTCTTGTTTTTTTTGCATGTTTATTTACTTTCTGTTTTTTGTTTTATATTTTTACATATGTAAAAAAAAGGAAAACCAGATCCGAACATGAGAAACAAAACAGAATAAAAAATACCTTGCTCCTGACTTTGGGTTTTTGGTGTTTTGATTCTCTGGTTTTCGCCTCTCTTTGGTGTTCTGATTGCTATTTTGTTTGTATTTTTACTTATGTTTCTTCGGTTGTAATGGATTTCTGTTTTATGAAAACTTCTCTGCTCTTGTATTGATGGTTTAAAAGGATAAAAAAACAGATCTCTACCTCCAAAAAAAAACCGACCCCATTTACAGTTTACATTGGCTTTTTATAGCCATTCTTCTATATTTTCTTTTTACATTTTCTGTCTAATCCTCGTTTAATGCTTGCAGGTGCCTGGTGGAGTTGGTGTGGGTCGGTGGAGCAGGTATGGCGTCAAGGCGTAATCAGCAGGTTAAGCTAGGTAGTGAAGGGTCCTGTCAAAAGACAGAGGCTAGGCTAAGATTAGGGGATTAGGGTTCCCAGAACCCTAATTTGGATTTTGGGCCATTGGGCCATTGGGTGTATTGGGATAAGGGTTTTTTTTTATTTGGGTATGGGTTTGTTGTTGGGCTTCGGGTTTAGGTTAATTTGGGTGTAAAAATGAATGGGCCGGGCAAATGGGCTTCTACAGCATGTATCATGATTCATTTATTTGTGTTGTCATATTATTGTAGTTCATTGTATAATTTTGCATTCATGAATTGTTGCTCCTTAATCATTATTATCGTGCTTTCGTATCGTGAGCAATCCCTAACACATTTATCCAACTTAGATCGTCGTATTTTACTCCAAACAAAATAAATGTATGCCTTTACATGTTGTATTTGCTATTATTCAAAAACCGAAAATTTTTCAAAATAAGGTAATATTTCGCGTTTTGGAAATTCGAGAAAATCGTGCCCTAACTTACTGGGTTTCAACTTTTCTCGTTTAGCCTAAATAACGGAATATCATTTTAAAACAAAATACAAGTTTAAAATAAAAAGCTTATTCTCGAGAGTACAAAGTGTTGTACCCTAACTTATTGCGTATGACATCTTGTTATCTCGAGATAAGAATTTCTAAAAATGACAATATTTCGTATTTAAAAATTTGAGAGATCGTGTCCTAACTTATCGGGTTTTTTTTCTTGTTTAATTTAAATAACCGAATATTCTTTTAAAATTAAATACACGTGCTTTTAAATAAAAGGCGGGCTTATTCTCAAGGATTTGGGGTGCCGTGTCCTAACTTACTGGATGTGGCATTTCATCGCCTCGAGATGAGATTTTCTTTAATGATTATTCCAACTCATTCAAGTGTTTTAAAATCAACACTAATTAAAAAGATCGTATTTTAAATTTGTTCTCAGTTTTCAACTTTCGACATTAAGACACTAATTAATCAATTGGGTACCAATTTTGGGCGTGACGAAAGTGTTAATCCTTCATCGCACGTAACCGACTCCCGATCACACCTCATAAAAACACTGTTTTAGTAAACTAAAACGTTCTATTAAAACAAAGGTGATCCGATCACACCTCATAAAAAGGATTGGTAGCGACTCCCGTTTTAATTTTCGTTTTCAAAACCCTAGTCGATCCCCGTTTTACAAAAAATGGTTTCGACAATGACACCTTTATTCTAAACCATCCTTAAACTTTAAAATATTTTAATTACATCCCTCGATTGAGCAAATTTTTTTAGTAATGAAACAACATTATTAATACAACATTGATGGTTTGAAATATGACTAAAATGCTTTAAAGTTTAAGGATTGTAGTGTAATTAGCTGTTTATATTATAAAGAAATATACAATACTATTCTTTAGTCAATTTTCAACTTGATTGGACTTTTTGAGGTACTTCTTTCCTTTTATCCAATTAGATCGAGTTTTTGGGAATTTGCTTGATGACAGCTAATCTTAGCCATTAATTCTTATTGATGAGTTAGTTATGAGAGTTATGAGGGTTTTTTCTTTAAAAACTCAGAATATATAAATAAAGTGGTAAATTATAAAAATAATTACTTTTATTTGCTTTAAATTATATTTTAGTCACTTATGTTTGAAATATTACTTTTTAGTCACTTACGTTATCATTTTGTTACGAAATAGCCACTCTGACGTTAAGCTTCATTACCTCCCTAAAGGCAATCTTACATGACAATCTAAATGGGTTTTAGATTGCCAACTTGGATGTCTAACTGGGATGATAATAGTTTTTTAGTCAAAATGGAAAAGAAAACTAAAAGAAAAAGGAGACGAATAATTTTTCTTTTCCAGTTCAATGTGTAATTAATTTAAAATTTTCAATTAATTAAATTTATTTAATTAAAGACCTATTCTTGTCCCAATTGGACATTCAAGTTGACATTTAAATCTCATTTGGACTGCCACGTAGGATTATCGTTAGGGAGGTAATGAAGTTTAACGACAGGTGACCACTTCGTAACAAAACAATAATGTAAGTTACTAAAATGTAGCATTCCAAACATAAGTGACTAAAAAGTAATCTGAGACAAAAAAAATGACTATTTTTATAGTTTACCCTAAATGCAGGAATATAAAATGATAAGGAAAGTTATCTTTAATGTGATCTGAATTTGAGTGATAATATGAAAAAAACGATCTAACATGTATAATATATTTAATAATTTAAAGATAATTTTTATTTTGTTTTATTTTAAAATATAATTTACAAGAGAGGAAATTGCATTAAGAGGGTTTGAACTTTAATTGTTCAGTTCTCAACAAAAGATTTTAACCACTACTCTTTTATACTGGTTTTGTTTTATTAATCTTGTTATAGGTTTTGATTATATATGCTCTTTTTGACATTATGTAACACCCCTAACCCGTGTCCGTCGCCGGATTAGGGTTACGGGATATTACTTAACATAACAAGACCCCAGTTAACTTTCATGACCAAATAATAATGCGAAATCAACTTTCCCTTTTTTTCTTTTTTTTTTTTTTAAATTATGCACCAACATGTGTCATTAATACCACATTAGCCTAACCATCATGCTTCGTACAAATTTCACTTAAAAACCATGTTGATCAAATAGCGAAAATAAGAGTTATGTAATCGTTTCATTAAAATAGTAAAATGTACATGTACTATAGCCTTACTTGGCCGAACCTAAGAAACCCAATTTCCAACACCAATTTCCTAGTCTTTTAATGCTCCTCATGTCCATGTACACATACACAATTTAATCAAGTTACTAAAGGCATTACAAGACCAAATATGCATAAGAATTTATATGCCAACAACCTAACTTAACAACCTACCACATTCATAATATATCATTGGCAAGTTTAACAATGTATCATCCACATAATCGAACATGCATCATATAATTATGTATTCCATCTCCAAAGACGATACGATTATTCTTTCATTTTAACAAACATCAAGGCCGACTTCAAACAAGACCAAATAACTATAATTTAGCCATTTTCGCATGGCATGAGTATGTATATACATGGTTGACCTTGTTCCAAAATACCTTAGCTTATACATGCCATAAAAACATAATTTACTACTTCAAAACAAAGAATACCCAAAAGAGATGATAATATGGTGAACTTCTGAGGCGAATCCCAAGCACAAAATCGAGCTTTCCAAAGTAACCTATACACACAAGAATTAACCAAAATAGAGTAAGCTTTCCAAAGCTTAGTAAGACTTAAGCAATGAATACATTCACATAAGCATGTATGAACTCATAAGGAAATAACTCTTCTCCTTTACATTCATCTCAAGTTGTTTCCTAATCCACATAATTAGGCTCATAACCACCATATAAATTAAGTCTTATACATCTCAAGGCAAAATAATTAATCAACCACATTCAACCACTATTCAACTTTATATCATAAGTAAATATTACTTACCTTGAGTATATTTCGATTTTTCGAACCATTCGTTACTATGTAACACAGAATAATACCATTGCCGAATTTCCATACATAAAAAAAAACATTGAATAAACACAGCACATCCCAACTAATCTCAAATCATTATATTCTCATATTATTTAATTTGGTCACATATCGCATACATAGTCTTGTTAGTAGTTAACTCCGCACACTTAGTGCTAATTATAAACGTAATATATCGCATACTTAGTGCCGTTATTTACCCATTTTCGCACACTTAGTGCTACCCGACCGATCTTGCACACAAGGTTTCTAGTATAAACTCGCACATTATAGTGCCAATGTTTATTTGCTATTGTCCAATGTGATTCACATACATATTCTCTAATAATCAATAGCAATTAAACTCACTAAAGGAGATATACATACCAAAACCATACATTTTAACTCTTACTAATGCATTCGCATTTCACTAATCATATGGCAAAATTTCCATCCTTTTTAGCCATTAGTCTATCGTGTTATCCGCAACCATAATCACCTCATTTTTCCACTTAAACATGTTCATTCCTCACCATTAGGTTCGCTAATCAAGCTAAATTTACCAATTCCATTCAGCATAATAATGATTTATATGCCCCAATTATCCAACATAAGTACATGAAACTAAATTGAGTTCAATTAAATTCAAATGCTTAAGATCTTACCTCAAGTAGTCACCAATTCAACTTTCCGATTAGTCGATCAATTTACTTTTTCCCCGATCCAATCCTACCTCCTTTTGTTCTTGATCTAAATGAATTAAATTAAACTCAATTAAGCATATTATAACAATTTTGGTCCCAACACATATAAATAAGAAATTTACGATTTTGCCCCCTTTATTTCACACTTTTACAAATTAGTCCAATTCGGACACCACACAAAATTCACCAATTTCAATCACAAATACCCTAGGCCGAATACTCATTGACCTTATACAAGGCCTTGCATGTTATTTAATTCATGATTTAGTCCTTCAAAAATTTTCATTTTTTGATTTAACCTTACAATCAATTTCACTCAAACTTCAAATAATAAACATGCTAGTTTAAGCTTTATACTTAATAATCTATCAACAACCATTATTTACTATTAAAATGCTTCAATGGCCGAATATAAAAGTGCCATAAACTCTAAAATTTCACCATGGGTTATATAGTATTCAAAACACCCATTCCAAAAATGCAAAACAATTGAAAACTAAGCATAAAACATACCCTAATTGAGCTTTCAAATGTCAATTTCAAGCTCCAAAATGGAGTTTTTTTCTCCAAATTTCGCCAAGAAGATGAACAAGGTGCCTTCTCTTTCCTTCCACTATGTTTTATTATTTTATGTGTTAAAATTATACTAATATTTATTTATTCTTCAACCACCAAAACATATTATAATAATACTAATATTCTAAATCACATTCCATCATGTTGCCGCCCACCATCATAACATTGGCTAAATTGTCCTTTATGGACTTCACCTTATAAAGCCATATGCATTTATCACTAAATCCATTAAAAGGTCACTTTTACCCATTATACAAGTTAGTCCTTTAGTCAAATTACTCACACAAATAAATAAATTAAATCACCAAAATTTAACACATGCTCAATCATAGATTTTAGACCTAATATGAAATATTAAAATATTCTACTGACTCGGATTCATGGTCCCGAGACCATCATTCCGATTAGGGTCGAATTCGGACTGTTACACATTATATCTAGAATTGCCCATAGCACCTCCCCAACCCATAAATAGGAAGATAATGCATTTCAGCGCACTCTAATTAGAGGTGTGCATGGTTGGTGGTCTGCCTACCAAGGCCCGCCTTGAAATGTGGGAGGGTTTGGACAAAAATATAGGCCCGAAAAATGGGCTTGGACAAAAAAATAAGGCCCGTTTAAAAAATGGGTCAGGCTCTGGTAAGGCATTTTTGGCCCGGGCCGAATTCATTAAAGGCAAAAAAAATTATTTTTTAAATATTATTATTTTATTATTTTTCTTTATTTTTCTACCATTTTACTATTATGTTTCTATTATTTTGTTGTTATTGTTTAGATATTATATAAAACTTATTTTATTGTTAATTTTGTTATTATTTTAAAGACATTTGTTAATTTTGTTATTATTTTAGAGGTATTTACTTGTTAAGTTCCATCTATTTTAGTGTTATTTAAGTCTATATATTTTTTAAAATTTATTTTCAATTTGTTGAAAATATTTATTTTGATTTTTTAATATTTTTGATGTATTATATATATTTAAAAATTATATAAAATAATATAAAATTAATATGAAAGGGCGGGCCGGGCCCGGTTTTAGTATTTTTATATGGGTCGGGCTTGGCAAATTTTAGGCCCATATAAAATGGGTCCAAATTTTTAGTTGGGCCCGACTCGAACCCGGCCCGCCCGCCCATGCACACCTCTAACTCTAACCTACGTCCTCCTACATTGACAGCAATACCCATGCTAATCAAGTTAAGATTCAATCGACACTTTTATATTGTTTATAAATAACTTTATATATGAGATTCAAATATTTTAAGATATCGAGAGATATATAATCTCTTAACAATAAATAAAAGCTAATGTGTCATTAAAATTGCTTTAAGAAATATTTCATATACATATTTTGCAAAAATATTGATAGAATGTATAAATGGTATGAGCCGAAGTTGTTAAATCAAAGATTAAATTGACAAAATGTATAAACTTTCGTAGCTAACTTATTATTATACAAATAAAAAAACATCTACAATTGATGAAAAGCTCAAGGAGCAAATCAAGAAATTTTTTTCTAGAAGGGTTGAATTTGAATTAAAAATTTGAGAGAGCTAAAAATATAAAATTTCACAAATTTTTAAGGGGGATTAAACTATAAAGTTTTCATTTTTGAAGAGGTTGTAAATTAAATTTAAAATTTTAAGAAGGGTCAAAATAGAATTTTACCTAGGGGCAAAGCCAAAAAATTTTTTAGGAAGGGTCAAAATTAAATTATAATTTTTACGACGGTAAAAATACAATTTCACCATTTCAATAGTTTATATTAGAGGTGAGCATGGGCCAGGCCGGGCCGGGCCGAGTTCGGGCCGGGCCCAAAAAAATTTTTCGACCCGATTGGTAGGCCCGAGCTCGGCCCGGCCCGAAATATGGTCTTAAAAATTTATCCAGGCCCGGCCCGCTTTAAAATTGGTAGGCCCGAGCCCGGCCCAAGCCCGACCTAACTAGTATAAATTTTTTTTATTTTATTAAAATAAAATATAATAAATTCAATACATTTTAAAAATAAAAATAAATATTAAAACAAAAATAAATAAAAATATAATAAATCAAATACAAATAAAAATATTTAAAATAAATCAAATACAATTAAAATATAATAAATAAAATATTTGGCCCGGCCAAAAATCATACCCGAGGTCTGCCCATTTTCTAATGTGCCTTGTTTTTACCCAAGCCCATTTTTCGACTATATTTTTGTCCAAACCTCCCACATTTTGGGCGTAGTCTTTTGGGCGGGCCACCCGCCCATGCACACCTCTAGTTTATATCTTTATAAATTTTAAAGAATTAAATCAAATTTTTATTATTTTAAGAAGAAACCAAAGTACAATTTTATTTTTATTAATATAAAATTTTAAAAATTTTAAAGGGACCTAAATGAAAAAAATTTTCATTTAGGAGGCCAGAACCCCTGCTAGACCCCTAACTACACCCTTGATTTTATATTAAAATAATTTAAAATTTTGCAGTTTCTGAATAAATTAAAGAGTCGACTTTTCAATTTGACAGGCCAAACCCTTGTTTGCCCCCCCTCTAATGTCACCCCTAGTCGTTGACTTTTGAAATTAATTTTTCCAGAGGAACCAATATATTTAATGTCGAAATAGAAAGAGATTAGAAGGGTATTTCTGCCATAAAAACGCACACGCACGCAATTGGGTTGCATAAAATATCGGTTCATTCATGATATTGCCATGAAACTGGTGGCCATGAGCATCATCTTTGTCTGTCTGAAAATGAAAAAAAGTTGTCCAATTATAAATGGGGAAATTATTCATTACCATCCCTTTTGAAGTAAAAGAGTTGGTCACAAAAGAAGACTAAATATATACTTGGAAAAGTATTTCAAGCTTATCGAAGATGACAAAATGAAAGCATGTGATTCTACTACTAGGAAAATTTATGGCCAAAAAATATATTATAGACAAGTGATGGGGTTTGATCTTTGTCTCCCTTTTTAAGTGGCTTGTGTTTCCTCAGTACTACAACTCGGTTTGTTTCTTTTGTCTAATGAGAATATGAGTACTTAAAATTGTTTGAAGAAGTGAAGAGTTCAATAGAGTGAGAGTGTCCCATCGAAACACACCTATCAGTGGTAGAGGTGTGCATGGGTCCGGTTGGGTTTGAGTCAAGCCCAACTAAAAATTTAAGCCCGTTCATTGGGCTCGGCTAGGCCCAAAAAATGGGTCTAAAATTTTGTTCAAGTCGAGCCCATGTAAAAATGCTAAAATTCGGGCTTAATCCGCCCGTATTAATTTTTTATAATATTTTATATAATTTTTAAATATATATAATACATCAAAAATACTAAAAAAATTAAAATAAATATTTTTCAACAAATTGAAAATAAATTTTAAAAAATATGTAGACTTAAATAACACTAAAATAGATACAACTTAACAAGCAAATGCCTCTAAAATAATAACAAAATTAACAAATATCTTTAAAATAATAACAAAATTAACAATAAAATAAGTTTTATATAATATCTAAACAATAACAACAAAATAATAAAAATATAATAGTAAAATGGTAGTAAAATAAGGAGGAAAAAAATAAGAAAATATTATTAAAAAAATATTTTTTTTTCATTTAATGAATTCGGGCCGGGCTCGAGCGAAAAATGCCTCGCCTGAGCCCGGCCCATTTTTTAAACGGGTTTTATTTTTTTGTTCAAACCCATTTTTCGGGCCTATATTTTTACCCAAACCCTTCCATATTTCGGGCGGGCCTTCGGGCCGGGCCGCCCGACCCATGCACACCTCTAATCAGGGGAGACCAATTTTCAATTAAAACTAATAAATTTTATCCAATTAGTTTAGATAGTTTCTGTTTGAATGGTTTGGTCAGCATTTTTCGGTTATAAGTTGGTTTTGTTGGTTATTTATGTAACACCCCTTACCCAAGACCGTTGCCGGAGTCGAGCACGAGGCATTACTAAACTTAACTTATTGATTCGGGGCATAGAAATAGAAACTGTCCATCTGTATCATGTTCAGTAAATTGACTATAACTCGAGTTATGAAACTCGAAATTTAGATCCGTAAATTTTTCATGAAACTAGACTCATATGTATTCTTACTATAATTTTTCCAGAATTTTTGGTGTGGCCAATTAGTACAGTTTATTAGTTAAAGTCTCCCTGTTACACTAATCGACAGTTCTGACCCCTCTGTACTAAAAATCAATTATCTCATAATATACAATTCTTTTGCCTACACCGTTTCTTTCATATAAAAATAGACTCAATAAGATTTAATTATATATCTCATACACAACCTAATTCTATTTCTACTATTTTTGGTGAATTTTCAAAATCACGTCACTGCTGCTGTACAAACTGTTCCCCTGCATATACTTACATAATTTCTTTCTAATAATTACCAACTAGGCATTACATAATATCCAAAACATGCTCTTAATTAGCCATTTTAATAGATAATCATTACCAAACATTTACAAGCCAATCTTAAACCATATCATAAGGTTATACACACAAGATAGCTAAGTCCCTATACATGCCATAACTTAAAACGTCGAGTTACAAAATACCAGTATAATCATTTGATAGTGCGAACGATCTCCGACGCCTTTGTGATTCCCGAGTTGGCTTGTAATACTAAAAAAAATTAAAGAATGGGAGTAAGCATAAAGCTTAGTAAGTTTACATGTAAATAAATAGCAACATTCTTAATGAATTACCTTATGTTTTCTTATCAAGATCACTTAAACTTTTAACTCAATATACTTAAAAGTTGTATACTTACCTTACCTTTTAACATGAATTTATCTTACCTTACCTTTTTAGCTTGAACTTGTCTTACCTTTACTTTGGAATACTCCTTGAATTTTCCCGTTGAACCACTTGGAATACTAAGGATACGCTGGTACCTTTCCTTATGAAACTTAACCATTGCCATGTCTTGACATGGTCTTACGCAGTATCCTTGCCTTATGAACTCACCAATGCCATGCCTTGGCATGGTCTTACATGTTGCCTTATAGTAACATATCAATGCCATGTCTTGACATGGTCTTACATGATTTCCTTAAACCCTAATGTCATGACATTTGTATCCTACACATTCCTAAGGTTCAACCTAACTTTCTCGAGATAACTTTCTAAGATAACTTTCCTGCCTATTCATACTTGAGTCTTTAAATAATAAATTTACAGAATAAATATGTAAATACTGGAATTTAACAGTATTAAATGTAAAATAATAGAATATTGCATTTATTTATCAGAACTTACCTCAAACAAAATACGATCAACTATATCGATTTAGTCCTCTATCTTTTCTTTCCTCTATCTAACTCAATTTCGTTCTTATTGATCTATAATAGCAAATTTAGCTTATTTAATACTCACATTCATCAAAACAGTCCTTAACTCTTAACTTTGGCAAATTTACAATTTTGCCCCTAAACTTTTCCATATTTACACATTTTCCCCAAAGCTCGGAAATTAAACTTTATCCCTTATTCTTATGTTTTATGACATGCTGATCATTTTTCCTTCTATGGCAACATCAAATTCTCACTCTAACTTGTACTTATGAACATTAGGTATTTTTACCGATTAAGCCGCTTTTACTGCTTTCACTTAAAATCACTTAGCAAGAGTTGTTTAACATAATTTCAGACTTCATATTCTATCATAAAACATCAAAATAAACACATTTCACCTATGGGTATTTTTCCAAATATGAACCCTAGCATGAATTATTGATAAAATAAGCTAAATCGAGCTACGGGCTTCAAAATGTAAAGAACATTAAAAGCGGGCTTGGAATCACTTACTATGGAGCTTGGAAGCTTGAAACAAACCCTAGCTATGGATAACCCTTGTAATTTCGTCCTAATGAAGAAGATGAGCATATTTTGCCATCTTTTTCCTTTTAATTCCTTTTATTACCAAATGACTAAATTACCCTTCATTAAAAACTTTGGTTCTTTCCACCTATATATGTCCATTTTGTCCATGAAAATATAATGGTCTAATTATCATTTAAGGACTCCTACTTCAAACCCCATTTCAATCAAGTACTCTATAAATTAGAACCCTATTTAGCAACTTTTGCAAACAAGTCCTAATAGGCAATTTAAGCATGAAATTAATAAAATTTCTTATCAATACTCTAACACATGTATTTAATCACTCGATAAATCATAATAATTAATCATAATAAACTTTTATAGCTTGGATTCATGGTTTCACAACCACTGTTCCGTTAGGCCCTATTTCGGGATGTTACAATTTAGGTTGGTTATTCATTTTTTTTTAATTTTTTAAGTTGACTGATTGAAAAAACAACATAATTTAATTTCTTAATTATTTAAAATGGATCTATAATTTATAATTCATAAAATAAATATAAATTATTTAAGTTCAATAGCCTGAGTCGATTAAGACCGAACTGATTGATCTAAAGTTGGTTCAGTTACGTCGATTTTTGAGATCTAATTCGATCGGTTGATTTTTATAAATTATAGTTTATTAAATTAGTTTAATAGAAAAGTTGATTGAACTGGTCGGAAAACCGAATGGTTGCCCTTAGCGCAATACATCCTCAAACTATGACTCTCATTTCAAATTGATCCTTAAATTTTAAATAATTTTAATTACATCTCCACACCTTCAAGATTATATCTATTAGGTCATTCTATTACTAAAATCGTTAATTTAATTGTTAAATGACATGCTAGATCTTATATGACATAATTTAAAATGAAAATTTTAAGAAAATGAATATTGTAAAAATAGGTTTTTAAAAAAATCTTAATTTTAAGGTTTTCAAGTTTTTACAAGTTTTGCTTTATTTGTAATTTTACTCTTAAAAGTTATGCAACAACATTCTATTTTTTTAATTTTCATTTTAAATTTTGCTATATAAGATTTTGATGCATCTTTTAACGGTTAAATTAATGACTTTAATAACGAAAGAACTTGATTGATATAACATTGATAGTTTAGAGACTTAATTAAAATATTTTAAAGTTTGAGGACTAATTTAAAATAAAAATCTGAATTTAGAAATATTTATTGCAATTAACTCTATAAATAATTAAGAATATATATATCAACATTTTTAGGTTAATGATCCTAATGTTCTAATTGTGCTCTAAAATACATATATGTATGATATATGTGGATAATAATTTATTTCTTACGTGGCAACACCGCTTTGTCACTTGAAGAGTTTGTTTAGTTTGAGTTATCAATTGAGTTAAATTTAAATTTCGTAATATTTTATTTGAATAATAAATCTACTTAATTAAATTTTAATTTTAATATATTTTTATGACTTAAATTACAGTTTTATTTTTATTATATAAAAGGAATTCAAGTGTCAACGTATTTAATTGAATTTGAATTTAAACTTAAATACAAAATTAATAAACAAATTTAACCAAGATTAAATTTGAGTAGTTCGATTCAATCTCGAGCCAAACATTTTACCCAACATTTTCTTATTGCTTTAATTTCAGTATGTAGTATGGTTTAATAATGATGTTGATCCTCTAAAGTATCAATTTTAAAGATTTGCTTTTTATTTTATTTTGACATTTTTTTCTCTTTTATTTATAATATTTTCAATAAGTTCAAATTGATAATCTGAAAACTAACTATCGATGATTAACCAATTTATATCTATAAGCAATGTATGAGTCTGAAAATTTTAGGTACGTAATTAATTTGTAATTTTTACTATAATAAATAAAATGCAATTTCATCATTTTTAATATCTTATATCTTTGTGATTTTTAAATGGTTAAATTAAATTTTATCATTTTGGGGGTCAAAGTGTAATTTTTATTACTAATTTAAAATTTTATAAATTATAAAGGGCCTAAATTAAAATTTTACCATTTTAGGGGTTATAAACTAATTGAATGTTTTAAACTATTCTAAAGTAAATTTTATATCTATCACTTTGACTACAACGACTATATATGGTATCGATTTGGATGCACTCAAGTAAAAATATATTAATTTGGAAATTTTAACATATTAAAAGGACTAAAATCACAATTAAACTATTCAAAATCTTGTGTTCGTGATTTAAGGATATCATTGTTGAGTTTGATTTATTAGAAAATGTCTGTATTTACATTTTTATTTTGTAGAATACAAACGAAAGGTGAATTTATATATTATAAACAAATAATTAAATTATTATTAAGAAGACAATATGAATCCGCTATAAATATATGAGAAATTTAAATTTAATATTGAATTTTTAATAAATATAAAACCTTGAAATTTAATTGAGATATGATAAAATATATAAATGTTGACACGGGTTATCGAATGGGAGGAGAAGATGGTGAAGAGGAGTATCAATTCACCTGTAATAAGTGAAGAGTCGGTGCTAAGAGAGAGGTGAAAGAAGAGGAAAAGAAGGGAAGGGAGAAGGAGGATGCTCTAGGGTTGTTGTCTAAAAGTTGTTAGGGGGAAAAGTCGATCCGTGATCCTCGTGCCCTCTAGCTCATATGATAGATCATTGTTTGTGCTCTAGTTCTTCGTGGTGATTCATATAGTGTACTGCACAAATATCTGGGTTGATCATGTGTCAATGTCGTTTCTAGTTGTCATCAATGTGTACTATCTGATACATCTATTTTTGGAGTCGTATGAGATGGTTATGTCCAGGTGAGGCAGATATCTGGCATTGGGTATATTGGGATCTAAAAATTTTTTTGTGATGAGCGCACAGGAAAACCTTCTTTGGATTTGCCCAAGATTTTTGGAATTCATTTATTTCTCTCAGGAGTGGCTTGCTTTGGCTTTGGCACATTTCATGTAATAGGATTGTATGGTCCTGAAATATGGGTGTCGGACCTTTATGGACTAACTGGCAAGGTCCAACCTAAATCCGGCGTGGGGCGTGGAAGGTTTTGATCCTTTTGTTCCGGAGAAATAGCCTCTCATCATATTACAATAGGACATTATGATATTAGCGTGCTTATTCCATCTTAGTGTCCGCTACCCAACGCTTATACAAAGGATTACGATGGGAAATATTGAAACCTTCCTTTCCAAGAGTGTAGCGGCTATCTTTTTTTGCACTTTTGTTGTTGCTTAAGTATGTGGTATGGTTCAAGAAACTACCCCCATTGAATTATTTGGTCCTACTCATTATCAATGGGATCAAGGATACTTCCAAAGAAGAAATATATCGAAGGTTAGTGTTGGGTTAGCGAAAATCAAAGTTTATTAGAAGCTTGGTCTAAAATTCTTGAAAAACTAGCTTTTTGTGATTACATTGGCAATAATCCGGAAAAAGGAGGATTATTTAGAGCGGGTTCAATAGACAACGGGGATGGAATAGCCGTTGGGTGGTTAGGACACCCTATCTTTAGAGATAAAGACAAGCGTGAACTTTTTGTACGTTGTATGCCTACTTTTTTTGAAACATTTCCAGTTGTTTTGGTAGACAGAGACGGAATTGTTAGAATGGGTTTCCTTTTAGAAGGGCAAAATCAAAGTATAGTGTCGAACAAGTAGGTGTAACTGTTGAGTTTTATGGCGGCAAACTCAATGGAGTGAGTTATAATGATCCTGCTACTATGAAAAAAATATGCTAGACGTGCTCAATTGGGTGAAATTTTTGAATTAGATCGTGCTACTTTGAAATCCGATGGTATTTTTCGTAGCAGTCTGAGGGGTTGGTTTACTTTTGGGCATGCTTCGTTTGCCTTGCTTTTCTTCTTCGAACACATTTGGCATGGTGCTAGAACCTGTTCGTAGATGTTTTGGTCGGTATTGATCCGATTTGGATGCTCAAGTGGAATTTGGAGCATTCCAAAACTTGGAGATCCAACTACAAAAGACAAGTAGTCTGATGCAAGATTGCTTTGTTATTTTTCGCTTCTACTTCTATTTGTGATTTGCCATAGGCTGCTGGAAAATTCTTAATTTAAATCGCTGTTTTTTCTTTGATTCTTGTGAGCCTAGCGAAAAATTCATAACGAATAATTTTTAAGTTAACTCATCAAGGATTAGTGAAGGATCATCTACGTGTTGTCCTTCACAAAGGGTCTCAACTCAGGCCCGGTCCTTAGGGTCGTCTAGAGGTGCGACCGCTCAAGGCCTAAGTCTGAAAGGGACTCAAAATATTATTTTTCAAATTTTAAGGGACCCAAATTTAAAAAAAAAACTTTTAATGGCCGAAATTTTTTTATCAACTTTTAAAGGACCTAAAAATAATTTTCTTTTAACTTTTAAAGAACTTAAAATCTTATTTTATCTGTTTTAACTAAAATCCCAAAAATATTAAAAAACAAACCTTATCTCAACTCATCCAGGATTTGCAAAACACCACACACATATATATATTATCTGACAAGCTTGCCACAACTCATATTTTGGTAGAGGTGTAACAATTGTATGATGGTGCAACCAAGATTAAGCCAACAACTAGAGATCAATCATTGTAGAATTTTGTCAAGATGAAATATAATGACATGACGTACAAGATTCGACTTTCAACCAAAAGTTTCCTTTGGATAGACATTTATTTTCACTATAATGCGTTTAAATTTTTTTATAATATTTAATTTCATTGCAATCATTATTTTAATAATAAATCACAGATAAACGATCCTAATTTTGTAATATCCGATGAAATATTTACGTAGCAGCTTACGTGGAAATGAAAACACATGCCAAATTGAAGAGAAAAAAAAAAAGACCCAAAAAATTGTTCATAAGCTGCCACATGATGAGTAATTGGGACAAGTGGGTTTAAATGGTCTGTCAAGCTTTGACACGTATTTATCCAATACAATGATTGGATGACGTGACAACTAAGCAGTTGCAATCGTGGCGTTTCGGCGAGTTCATCGAGGCATTTATTGTGGGTGGAAAGTGGAAACATATTGGTTTCAGATTTAAGTTAGAAATATTAAATTCAAAATTAATATTTTGTGCGAAGGGTCTTTTACATTAATAATACGAAATAAAAATAATAAAATTTTTTACATAAATAATATAAAAGTAATAATTAATTACGAAAATATTATGAGGCATTTGTTATAATGTTTCACCGATGTTACTGATATATTGACAACACTATATTAAAATGTGATAAATTAGACCTGATGTTGATCATACTTCTACTAACGTTATATCAATAAAATCCTTCCGATATTTAGATAATTAATTTAACTGTTAATTTAGTCATTTAATTATTTTCAATTTTTGATGTTTACGTTTTATGTTAATTAATTAATTAAAAACAAAATTAAATAATTATATGATATTTTTAAATTTCATACTTGGATTGACTTTTATTTTAATTATTCAAACAAATCAAATCGGATTTAATTTAAATTCAAATCCTTTTTAAACACTCCAACATGCAATAAATGATGCGAATGCGTGTTGGATTCCCAACTATTTTCTTCTTACCATTTATGTAATTCATAATTGTCTTCCCATTTCAAGCGGTTGTTTATGAGAAAAAGAAATAAAAATATTTGCTTCTTAGATTGAAAATCTTGTGGATGAATTTGGGTTGTTTATGAAAAATGTGGTTCACACGTTAACAAAGTTAAAAACGTTAATTTTTTTTATTTTAAAGTGATTTGATAAAAAATATAAATTTAAGGATTAGAAAAGATAAAAATTAATTCGGAAGTTAAAATGACTTTTTTTTAATATAAAATTGGCGGAAAAATATGTCATTATGCCTCATTGTTATTATTAGTTCGGTATTGTTAAAATATTTATTTTTGATTTATGATATTTCTAGATTTAACACCGACTTTATTAATATAATAATTCAAAATTAGTGTTTGTTAAATTTAATTCAGCACTTAAGTACTTTTCATTTCATTAAACAACATCTTGGTTGTTAATATAATTTTTTTTTCACAATTATGAAAAAAAAAATTATATATAAATGAACCTTATGTGATGGCCTGATGGTCAAGGATGTTCATCGTCCAGGATATGATTTGAATTTGAGTCGCGCTAATCACGTTTATTATTCAGACTTTACCCTATTATTGTAATTCACCATATATATATAGGAAATTTTAAAAGAAAAATATTTCATCTATAGATTTTTCTTTGAGTTGAATAAAATAATACATCAAACGTATATATTGTGTAAAATGATGAGCGATTAATTTACATAAATATAAAATTAATTTTACATATTTTATAATTTTTATTTCATTTAAATTTTAATAATTCAACTATTGAATTTATCGATATAATTGTGTTGAATATGCATATAAAATTTTAAATTGATCTGATATCTCTATCATTAGACTTAAAATATTATTTATATTAATATATATTACATAAAAAATAAGTAAAAACATTGTTATTATAATAAAAATTCAATAAATCTAATGTTTACATATTTGGAAAATAATTAAAGAGAAGACCCTTTTTCCTGTTTTCTGGTGGGAAGAGAATTTCTTCATTGGTAGAAATAAAAGGTCATCCCTTTAGCTTAGGGAAAAAGGAAAATTAAATTTTGGTAAGACATGTACAACTCATTAAACACAGTTCTCTTATGAAGAAAGTGAGAAACAATTTAATAATATAGACAATTTAATCATAAATTTAGTGAGTTTTAATGTATTCCTATTTTAGTCTCCGATTTTTCCTTTAATTTTATTATTTCTATTAGATTAATTATCATTTTTAGTTACACCGCTATTAAAATGCATTGGCCGTCGAACGGAAGCTTGATGTGGTAGTCTTTTGACTGGAATAATACAAATTTAGCCGTTAACACTTTACATATCCCATCAAATTGGTCTTAATTCTAAAAATAGTTCAACAAATTTAACCCACAGTGCATATTTTGTCAATTCAATCCAAACTCAAAAATATATATTATTTATTATAAAAGACATTAATTAATATATATATATATATTTATGGTATGTGTTGGAAAAAATTTCAAGCATGTTGTATATTTTTATATATTTTTAATATTTTATATTTTTATGTCTTTTTATAATAAATTATATATATTTTAAAGTTTTTAAAATTATAATTTTTTGAATTTTGACTAAATTGACAAAATGTGCAAACATTGAGGGTTAAATTTATTGGATTTTTTAGAATTAGGACCAACTTAAGAGAATGTGTAAAGTGTTTGAGGGCTAAAATTTGTTATTATACCAATCAAAAGACAATTACATTAACATTTTAATAGTGGAGCGACTAAAAACGACAACTCATCTAACGGAACTGACTAAATTAACAAAAAGAATTCGGCGACTAAAATAGGAACACATTAAAACTTAGGTGAGTATCTTAGTAGTTTACCCTTTAAATTATTTAGAATTATTATTAAGAAAATTTTATAGGTATCAATTGATATTTTAGTTATAGTGTAGGGGCTAAATTGATTATTAACCTTTTATTTTAACATCCCACACGATCCTCTTAATGGAACTGAATGAATGAGTGACTGCAATGTAACATTTCAATAATTTTAGTGACAATTATGTAACTTTTAAAAGTTGAGTGATTGAAATGTAATTTTAATCAAAATTTAAGAACAATTGGTATAGTTTACCAAAAAATCAAGTACTTGAATTGAAATTTTACTACTTTTTAGTAAATCACAAAACACACAATTATTTGATTTTAACTCCAACAAATTTAAATGCTAAAATGAAAAAAAATATCACATATATATATATATATATTCGATGGTATGTATGCAGAAATGCCCCGAATTTTCTTTAGCCAAGTAACTGAAAAAAATGGGCGGCCCTGTATGTATGCCGATCCTAGTGAAGTGAAAAGAGTACATACGGGTGTGTAGGGTAAGACTTTTGGCTTAAGTTAGTGTTGTTCTTGCTTTTATTCAGTTTTATTGCTTTGGTTTGTTATCTTGGTATTTTAAGGCTATTATGTTTTTTTTTTTTTTAAAAAGTAAAATTAAGGTTCTAAAATAAAATTTTACCAAGTTCGAGTTTCATAATCCATAAATACTATGCAAAAAGTAAATTACGAAATTAGCTTGTTCGAACTTGAACGAGGTGCTTTCGAAGAAAATGACATGGAGCCAAACTAGAATCAATTGCATTGACAAGGTCGAGGATATGAAATTTTAACGGCTCGAGTACGAGTCTCACCATTTGTAAACTATGTGTGAGTATTCTTTAGATTTATTCTGATCTAAACTGGAAGATATTTCAGTTATCAACCCGTGAATGTTTTCGAAAATTCAGTCCGTGATATTTTTAATAATTTATTTTTGTGATTATGGAAATTGAATTTGAATTTAGACCCCAAAGTGTGTTTATTTAATTTATACCCTTTCTTTAATTTTAATTATTATTTTTCCAATGTGCTTGCCAGATTTGCTATATAGAAAACCCAATTAAGTAAATATATATTGTGTTTTATGTCGTTAAAACTTAATTAATGGCTAATGAACAAAATAAAATATAAAAAAGACAATTTTTTGGCCAGAAAGACATAAATAAATAGTTGCTGTTACAATTATTACTACATTTGTTTGATCTAGCTTTCACGTGAGCTTTGATAATTTTTTGTCAAGTCGTTTTATTTGAAAATATATTGTGATCCCAAAATAAGAATATATAAAAATATTAGGGAAAATATTACCTAGGGTCATTAAACTATTAGTAAATTTACGATAGGTCACTCAATTTTAAAAAATTCAAAATAATCATTAAACTATTCAAAATTTTTATTTCAATCATTAGGTTGTTAAAATCACTGTTGTATGACCTTCTTTGTTCCCAAATCAAAAACTCTCTTCCTCTTGTCTTTTACAATTCAATTTTTTTTTCATGAAATAGCTTTGAACGTCATGAATCCGCCAACTAGAATCCAAACAACTTTCTTTTTCGGTTCTCGGTTCGACATTGACCATCAAATCGATTTGGATTTAAGATATGTTCTATTCATCAATGGGTATTGGTCCACCGTACTAATCGTTGAATTATCGCTTGAAGCTTGCTATCCAAACTTTTTTTAAAAACAAGTGAATTAAATAAAAACTTTCGAATAGTTCAATAACTTAAATAAAAACTTTTGAATAATTCAATGACTATTTTGTAAATTTTTGAATTTGAGTGACCAAAACGTGAACTAACTAATAGTTTAGTTGCTTTAGATGTAATTTATTCAAAATATTAATATGTTTCAATATAACTTTTATATGATTAATATTTTAGTAATAAAAAGAATTTTGGATTTGGATATTTTAGGTAGGTTTGATTCAAGTTTAATTCAAGTTTGAAAATTGATTTGATGAAAGTTAATTGTTAATATTATTAATTAATTATAAATTTTATTAAATCAACTTTAAAACCCAATTAAATTCTAGATAGTTAATATCATTATCTTAAAATACTAGAATGTATAAATTTTATCAAATACATGTAAGAGACTAGATAAAAAAACATAAATACCATATTAAAAAACTAAATTTAAGGACTAAATTATGTATTAAACCTAATATACATAATTATTTTTCATTTATATCAGTATTCAAAATCAGTGTTACAGTGAAGTGCCAAAATTATGAAAAGACAACGATGGACAAAATACTATTCCATGCACTGTAAATTAAAAATAAAAACATCGATGAACATGTAGGAAGCCGACCATATGAACGGCACTTAAACACGTAAATTAGAAAATGACGTGAACCAAATTTAATTTAAATTTTCAATTAGTGCTCTTTGAAAAAAAATTAACGTAATTTATATTAAATAAAAATCTTAATTAATATTTCGATTATGATATAATTACGATATGGATAAAAATAAGTTTATAAAAAAGTTGATATAAAATTTAAATGATTTTGGTTGAAGGAGTAAAAATTATAATGATTTGTATTCAGATCATGTTGGTTGGTATTGTATCGATACTGATTGTACCGATCGATACGTGTCATTTCAATCTTCAATCGATATTCAATTAAGATTTTGGTGCATTTCGACTTGTTCCCGCCAATACTAGCTTGTATTGGTGTGTACCAGTCCATACCGGTCGTAAAAACATAACTTAATTTGTATATAAAAAGGTATTTTAATGATTTTATAACTAAGTTTGTGTCCGATTGATCCTTGATACAAACTCAACAAAACACTTAAAAGCATTTTATTGATGTTCGATTAGAAAATTAAAGTAATTTATATTAAAGAAAAATATTAATTTTGAAGTTTCGATTTAAAAATATGGAGGAGATTTTGATAATTTCAAGGCTTTATATTCAAATTTAATCGTATATGGGTTTGATTTAAATTTATAATTGAAAATGCCTGATAGGTTTTACTATTATTAAATCGATCAATTATTCAATTTAGTATTGCACTATTAGAAAGAGCAAATAATACATATTTTATCATTTTAATTTTGCTTAGATATGAGTTCGAATGCGCTTAAAATGCATTATCCTCTTATTTATAGATCGAGCAAAGGCTATGAGCAAATAAGTGTAGCTGGGTGGCATGGGCCCCGGCCCCCCTAAAATGTAAAATTGTTTAAAAGGCTCTTAGAATTTTTTAAAAATTTTAAATTAATAAAGGTAAAATTACACTTCGCCCCCCCTAAAATTATAAAAATTCAATTTAATCCTTTACAAATTATAAAGATATAAACTATAAAAAATTAAAATTTTATCCGGCCCCCCTAAAAAATTGTTCTGGCTTCGCTTCTGGCTATGAGTAGTTCTAGACATTTTATCAAAAAGAACAGATATGATCAGAACCTATAATAAAATTATTAAAAAAATGTTAAACATATTTTTTTCTATGATATTAATTATTAAATATGAAATTAAACATTTAATTTTTTTAGAGCAAACTTAATAATTAATCCGTCGCGTTTAGAGAATAAATTATAATATTAATTATTCAACATCTAATTTTAATTAGTCAATAATGATGTCTATGTCAAAGCATGTGATTTTCACGGCAAGCCAGTGGAAAAAAAAAAAAGTTGACAAATTTCAACTTTGGTACAATGGGATTAATACGTTTGAGAATATAAAGTGAACATGCATTTATCATTAACTAATTAAAATAGACTATGAATAGTCTGATAAGAAGGGTCATAAAACAATTTCTTTATAATAATCACTAGTTGATGTACATTATATGTTTTGGAATTATTATTTTACCATAATTTTTATATTCTTTAACACATTCATCTGATTTTCTTTAACGAAAAATATGATAATGTGGTTGTGGAAAGGATAGTTGCGGTTAATTTACCTAAATAATATAAAAAAATAAATTATGAAATAGGTTGTCAGCGGAATTAATTACAAAAATGGTATGTTTTCTGAGTGGAATTTTTCTCATAGGCATCACCACCTTTTTTTTATAATTTTTTTAAAATATTATTTTATTAGTGGTGCCTTTCTCATAGGCAGGCACCACTTGTATTATTTTTTTTGGTACAATACACTACCCGTGTATATGTACGAATGTGGTATAGGATAAGTGATGCCTATCTGATTGGCGCCACTAGTGACTCTTACCTGATAGGCGCCACTGGTTACTCCATCCTTATAGGTCGCACCGGTGCTTAAATTTTCACCTATTTATACTCACCTGAAAATAAAATGAGCAGGAGATATCCAAAAAATTTAGCAGAACAAAAGGAAGAAGATAGGGAGAAGAAATAAAGAAAGGAAAACAAAAAGAAGGATAAAGTATTTTAGTTTATTCTTTTAAATAGAATGGAGAGTTTTGTTAGTAATTTTCTTATTTAAAAGTTATTTTAATAGGTTATTAATTTTGTTAACTTCTGAATGAAAAATTTTGCAGTAAAATTTTATGCAACTTTTTTGCTATTCGAAACTGTTTTGAGAATTTAAAATTTTTTTTGATAGATCTAGTATTGAAGATGGAGAATCAGTTTTTCGTATGCATTTATTTCGATGGAGAAATTCGACAACAACCGTGGGATGTATATTTGAATGTCGCCAAAAAGTAGCAATGAGATTTAATAGAAATATCTCGTTTGAAGATATGAAGGAAAGGATTAGTGCAAAAATTGATTGACGTTGTGGGAGAAGGATCTCAAAACTTTTCTATAAGATTTCAGTTTCGACGGATCCCATAAAATTCACCGAAATGGAATATGTAGACAATTAAGACATGGAGACAATGGTCACTCTTTATTGTGGGACTCGGAGCAACCAAAATGCACTGATTCAGTTATTTGCTGAGTTAGCTGGTGTGGAGCCAATTGAAGATCCCACTCCATTAGGTGAAGAACATGGAGCTCAAAAGTTGTGTATGGTGGTTCCGATATCGTATGTTGATAGTCAATTGACTATACGCGAGATCGACATCGATCTTAATGCTGCACCCGGGACTAATGACATCGATCTTAATGCTGCACCTTGGACTAGTGTGGTTGGTGATGATGTATACCATAGTAGTGATCCTTCGGATCGCGAGGTCGATAGTGATAGTAATCCCGACGTGGACGAGGTCCCGAATGATATTGACGACGAAAGCGTGAATAACGATGGAAACGTTCACGTGTCTTCAGTCGGGAACCAAATTCATCGTATTGTGATACACAATAATCTTGGGGCACACATGTCGCGAATAGACCCCGATGCGTTGCACGCGACTGAGTTCTCGGAGTACCCTAAAATACTACATGCTCACCGGTTGGCCATAGATTCTAATCATGATGAGTTGTTCGTGGACCAAAGATTCGAAAGTAAGTAAGAGTGCATAATTGCCATTAAACGATATAGTATGAATATATCAAAGGAGTACAAAGTCGTCGTGTCTAAATCAACATTATATATTGGGAGTAATGGAGGTCGACGGAAGGTTGCAATTGGTGGATACAAGCTACATTTATCCAGAAGTCGTAGATATGGGAGATACGAAAATTTGTTGGGCCTCACACATGCACTTCAACACATATGACAGAAGATCACCGAAAACTTGATTCCAACACTATCTGTACGTGCATCATGTCAATGGTGAAAGACATGTCGACCATTAAAGTTTCAATACTGATTGCTGAAATACAAATACGATTCTAATATTGAGTATCATACCGGAAAGCATTGATAGCTAAATAGATGGAAATTGAGTAATTATACGAAGATTCCGATACGTCGTACAATGAGTTACAAGGATGGATAGTTGCTATGTGGAAGTACGTGTCGAGGACTGTCATTGAGTAGCAGACACGACCTTATTACGGCCCGGATGACTAACTACAATCGGGAAAAAAATCCAATTTACGTTTTGAATGTTTGATCCATGCGTGCGTGCATTTCCCCACTTCAAGTTGTTTGTGCAAGTAGATAGGGCATGGCTATATGGTAAACATACATAGATCCTACTTATTACCGTTGCTTAAGACGGGAACAAGAACGTGTTCATGATAGCGTTTCTTATCGTAGATAAGGAGAATATGGAGTCGTGAAAATTCTTCCTTACAAACCTGTGGAGGTATGTTATTAGTAACGATAATATTTGCATCATCTTCGATAGAGGGAATGGATTAGTTACCACCATTAGGCGTTCTGGTGTGCCATGAAGATCCATTTACTGCATCCAGCACATTGCGGCTAACTTCTACTGAGATTATAATAATGCAGACTGGCGGAGACAAGTTATGAGAATGAGTAAAGAATAACCTTATCCTTTCAATATATAACCTAATGTTTTAGGACGAGACTGTAACTTATATTTTATTAATACATACACAGCGCACGAGTTAGAGTTACACATTTTTCGGCAAAGAATGACTCGACTTGAGAGTGACATGGAGGGTCACATGAACACATCTTTTCGACAATGGTTAGGTACTATGGAGCCGTGGCAATGGGCTAAAAGTTTCGAAGAGGGCTTCCACTATGGTCATATGACCACTAATTTGGTGGATGGGGTTAACTCCGTATTGTTGAAAACACGACATCTTTCGATTTCATCTATTTTCTCGGCTACATTCTATAGGTTGACTACCTTGATGCTAAAAATAAGACAGCACCAAGTCAACCAGATAAAAGCGGGACACTTGTTTGTCGAATAGGTTAGGAATGCAATGATTGCAAATTGGCGGATGGTGAGGTCAATGAATGTAGAAGTATATTCATGACGTAATGAAACGTTTTGAGTTACAAAACCATCGGTCATCGACCCGGTACACCACCTAGGTCCTACGGAGTTTATCTCTGAAATAGACGGTGCGATTGTAGGAGGTTCCAGGCACTTCATTATCCCTGTGTACATGTCGTAACAGCTTGTGCTAAAGTCTTGCTCAATATTGAACAATTTATCGATGAAGTGTACACCCTCGAGCGCACATTGCATGCATGGGAGAATGAGTTCCCAATGCTTCCTGACCTATCTACATAGGAGGTGCCTTCATCGACTTTCGAGCTTATCCCAGACAAAAGGGTTGTGTAAGAATTTGAAAGGTCGGTCACAATCATCCAGAATCGGTAACAAAATAGACATTAGGGAGAAATTTGACGAAAAGCATGTAGCGTATGCAGATTAGCCAGTTATAATCGGAGTAAATGCCCGCTCCGAAACTACTATATTGGACAATCGTCGTAGTCGGGTAGGAATTAAAATGTTGTTCAAACCCTATTAATTACATTCACTACATGTAGAGAGGATTGAATCTAAAATTTATCGAAAATTTGTTGCAATTAATCTAATTTGAATTACAAAGTTAGTCTAAAGCATGTTGTGTTTGTATTCTTGTTGAATTAAATAACGTTCTTACGTAAATAATACAAAGTTTATTATTTAAATTACAAACAACCCCTAAAATTAATAACTGAAATGGCCGAAAAAGTCATTACATAAATACAAAGTTAACTATTTAAATTGCAAAAAAAACCCTAAAATTAATAGCTAAAATGGCAAAAAAGTCATTGTATAAATATAAAGTTATTTAAATTACAAAACCCCCTAAAATTGATGGTTTGATGGTGTGGTCCTAAGGGTATATTTTTGTGGAGCTCGACGTTCAAGTTGCGGGTGATTGCGACGATCAACGTTCTCTTCACTTGCTTGTGGGGTGTGTGAAACATAGATGAAAAATCATATATCCCAAACGCCATTGATGAACTTAAGCCGGGAGGAGTAAAGTATGGCGGTGGACACGGGCCGGGTGAGCCGGGATGACTGGAGTTCTAAGGTGGTAGTGGGCTGAAGATATCAAACTCTGAATGATATCCGTGGCCTGACGAGCCCGGGAAATAGTTATCGTCCCCTAAATTTGGATGATAAGAACTATCCCTAGAGTGTATCTTCGGCTCTACCTCCGACTCTACCTCTGGCTCGGGTACATGATGTGGATCTGGAAGGAGTTTCCCAAGTCGTGTCATATGCGGGGGGAAAACAATCGACCGCCCACCAAACAAAAATGGTTTCCCTACCTAGAGTACCACTGTATGTACTTTAACGAGGGCTGTAGATCTAAATCACGATCTATCTGAGGTATCCTTCCCAACTGGTTGTTCCATATTGTAACTACATGCTCTTTCACCCAATCATTTCCATGTTTCCCCCTCTTGCTAATTCCATAGATCTCCCCCAATCGTAATAGCAGTGTCGGGATATACTGTATGCAATCGAATTGCCAGAGTACTCGATCACCGTGATACCACTCCATTGTCTGAAAATTAATAACGGGTGCGCTACTGCACCATAGGTTTGAGTGGACGTTGGCAGACGAAGGAATGACCGCCATACTTTCTGGAACAGAATACGACATCCAAATGACTGCACAGTTAATAACATGGTTATATTAATGCTAGTCGAGTGAGACAAAATAATAAAATTAAGTTGATATGGAAAAACTTACCCTCTCCAGCATGATTCTCGATCATCAAACGGTATATCAGAACCGTGTATAACCTCTCCATACCCGGATTAGTGCTCCATCTACGAAAATATATTGTTAGAATAATATAATTGAAAAAAAAGTCAACTAATTGTTATAATGAGTAAATATTCATCACTTATTAACAAGTGGAAATACATATGATTGGTGACTAATGGATGTCAAGAATGATATTCGGTAAAGTGCCCACAACTACAAAAATATGAGGCATCCGCCTAAGTCTATCGGGAAAGATCTGTCGCCCGACAAAGTTCGTGGTACAACATGGCCAACATTGCGGACCCCCAACTGTACGAACAGCTGTTATGCAAATTAGATAATAGGGGTAAGTACATCAAGTGGACCCTATTGTCATTTGCATCTGGCATGAGTACACCCCCTATAAGGTGCATAATATAAGCTCGAACGGCATGTATCACCTTCCATTCATTGGTAGTACTTGATAAATGCTCGAAATTGCCTTTAGCCATGAAAACTTTAAACCCGTAAATTTTCCCTCACTTGGGAGCATCCAAGTAAGTCAAAGCAAAGGGCAGCCGTCCTAGAGATCGAACTTACCCCATGACCGCATTTCCGTCGATGGGGAGCACGAGCTGCAATGCAACATCTTCTAGAGTGATGGTGCACTCCTTGCACGAAAAATGAAATGTGTGTGTCTCCGGACATTATCGCTCGACTAAAGAGGAAATTAAGTTGTATCACAGATTAAAGGTCTAGATCAATGCCACTGATCCGAACCAAGCTAACTCCAAGTAGGACATTAGGCGTTCATTTGGCAAAAACCTTACACTATTAACACGGCCCCTCAATACACGGTACGGGCCCTGACATTATTAAATTAGCAAAATAGTTAATACAATATAATTTAATTTTGCAAATAACATGAGTATCAAATAAAAATTTCATTACCATTTCATTAATAGTACTTGATATATGACTATTATTAATCAAAGAACCCATTTGTTGCAAATTTGCAATTAAAAATGAATTCATTTAATTTGTTGCAAAAATACAATAAATAAGTTCAATTTCGAAATGTAAAAACACGATAAATATCTTATAATTTCTCATAATTTACCTACAATAAAAATTTTTTATGTTAGTTTGCAATAATAATATAATTAAAATAAACATAAACTATCTAAACATAAAAAACATACTAATTAAAAAATAAAAATAAAAATAGAAACATACTTGATTAGTTTCTTTCAAACAATCTATAAAATTATATAACAACAAATTTAATCAACATTTTAATAAATCAATAAATATTGTCAAGTAAATAAAAATCAAATAAAATTACATTAAAAATCACTAAACACTAAACTAAACACTAACAATTTATATAACCTAATCATAAATTACTAACAAAATAACTATAATTTTTTTTAAATTACATTACTAAAAATCACAAAACCTTAAACTAAGCACTAACAATTTATAATAAATTACTAACAAAATATTTAACAAAATAATTTTACATTACTAAAAACTCACAAAATATAACAATTTATAATAAATTACTAACAAAATATTTAACAAAATAATTTTACATTACTAAAAATCACCAAATACTAAACTAAACACAATAATTTATAACATAATCCTAAATTACTAACAAATTAATTTTAAAATAATTATAAAAAATTATATTCATAAAAATATTAAACCAAAACCATAAACACTAAACATAAACAATTTATAAATAATAATTAATAACAAGAAAAATTCACAACATCTTAATTAAACTCTTTAAATTAAAAAAAAAAATTATTCACTCAAATAATACATTACCTTTTTTTTTTTTTTTTCTTCTTCTTTCTTCTATTAACTTCTCTCTATTAACTTCCTTACACACAGGTGCTTCATCTTGGCAGTATGTTGTGCGCAGGGGGTAAGAGAAGGCTGAGAGGCTGGGCGAACGGCGTGTAGGGGTGAGGGGATTGGTTATTCCAGTGCTGCTTACCTGGGCGTGACTGGTGCCACCAGTCCAAGTGGTGTCACATGCGTGAGTAATTTAAACTTATATTTTGACCCGTTGATTGTATTTTAACCTGATATATATATAAATATTTTTAAAAATAAAAAATTATTATAAAAAAAAGTTGTGACGCCTATGAGAAAGGCTCTACTCAAAAACCATACTAGTTTAGTAAATAATCCTACTGACAGGATATTTTAGTATTTATTTTTATATTATTTGAGTAAATTAACCGATAGTTACACTTTTTTTCTTGGAAGGTAATTCAATTTGGTGACTAGGATTTTATAATTAATAAGTTTGCTATAAAATTTATTGGATTAAAATTCAATAAATTACTAGTAGAAGATTGGTACAAATTTAATTTATGGGTCCAAAAGGAAAAGATTGGTACAAGTTATTGAATTTCTTAATGGTGGAATTAATCTACTTTGAAATTTTATTTGTTAATTTTGAATCAAAATTGAAAATGTGAATAAATTAATTCAAAATTATTTAAATTTGATTTAATTATAACAAAATTAATGATTTTAAATTGTTCAACCCTAAATTCGAATTGATTTGACTCAGAGTAACTCAAACACAAAATGAAATGAACAAGTAATCAAAAATTGATTTGAACTCAAAATTATCAATACGATAATTATTAGAATCCATAATGACTTGTCGGAAAAACTTGAACCTTCAACTTGAATGACCAGAATCACAAATGGCTAGAACTCAAAATCAACTAAACTTAAAATAATTCAAATTTTATCCCTAACTGCAAATTGAGTTGATCTGAAACCGATCCAACCCACCCAACTAGCATATTTATATGTAGATGTTAAGTATAAATTATTTTAAATTTTATATATTTATATATTTAAAAGGTATAAAAACGTAAATTTTAAAGCTCTAGTTTGAATTTTTAAAAGAAAGCAGATGTTAAAAGAGTTTTTCTTTTTTCGGGTTTGGGCATGATCAGACTCGAATTTGAATCTTAAACCAAACAATTTCCCAATCATTTATAAAAAAAGTTAAATTTCTTTACAAATTATGCATTAAACAAATAAATTATTTTAAAATATTTATAAATGTATAAATTTATTTGGATTGTTGGTAAATGCGGAGACTGTAATCTCTAAGTTTTAAAGTATTTAGGGTTCAGTCTCAACATAAACAATTATCATGTGTCTATCTAATGTAATATGTGAATTTTATTTGAATTTTGTTCGATTCTTCGTTCATTTGTGCACTTGTTCGGGAACTATTCTATAATATTTTTTTTTGATTTGTAAGATTTTTTTTAAAAATTTCAAAAGTTCAGGTGATCACCTCTTAGCGGTGTTAAAAAAGAAGGTTAAAATATGTCATAAGTCTATGTATTCTTTATAAATTTAAAATTTAGTCTCTAAAAATTTATTTTTAAAATTTAGTCCTTTTACTTTTTAGATTTTAAAATTTAAACCCATCTGTTAATATTATTAAAATTATTTTATTAATTTCAAGCTCATTACAACGTCACCTTCTTAGCTACATTACTACCATACGAGTATTCTTTTCTTTTATTATTTCAAAATGTCACACAAACAAATTTAACAAAAAATTAATAGTCTTAACAATTAGATCCAATTTTAAAATCTAAAATAAATGATTAAATTTTAAATTTGTAAAAATATAGACTTACGACATATTTTAATAAAAAAGAATTAAGTCGTCGATGGAATCAAAATTCGAAGTTAGAGACCAAATTAAAAAATATATATATAAATTTAGGGGGTAAATATCCCATATATACCAAAAAATTAATTATTTACGTAAATGGGCTAGTTTGAAGAATATTTACGAAAAAGGGCCGTTTCCTTCAAAACGCGCCCACGTCACGTTTGGGAAACAAGGCTTGAAGCGCGCCGCTTTGTGCCATCTTAGAGGAACACGAGGTGGCACAAAGCGATCCTCGGACGGCGCTTTTAGCCTCAGAACGGTCAAATCCCAACGGCCATTTTTTTTAACCGTTGGGGGCCCAACGGTAAAAAAAAAAACTATAAAACCCCCATCCCTTTTTTTTCACACTTCAATCCTTTCTCAATATTCTCTCAATTTTCTCTCAAAGTCCTTGAAATTTACTCTCAAAATTCAAAATAGTCATTTTCTATTTACGAAAAAGCCCTTTATAATTTTTTTAATATATTTTTTTTGGAAAATTTTAAATTTTTTATCGGATTACAATGGCTGGGGAATTACTTCGCCTAGACAACAAGCACATCTCCGTAGAACAAATGCAAATGGTAAGTTTTAATTTTAATTTTTAATATTATTTAATTTTTTAATTATGCAATTTTAATTAATTTTTAATTTTATAATTTTTAAACAATCGTAGATCGGTGTTGGAATGTTATATTTGCAACATGCATGGTCCCCATCGCCGTTGATCGAGAATTACCGGGGAAGCGAGTTTTTGCACGTTGCCACGATAGGCTCGGGGTTCAAGTTGGAGCCGCTTTGATTAGCGTTGATAGAGAGGTAGAGACCGAGACGCATACTTTCCATCGCCATGCGAGAGTGTACCATCACTCGAAGATGTGCATTGTAGTTAAGATTAATCGTGGGCCTCAGAGTCATCACCGGTTCGCAACATCTACCGATTGGATGGCCGTATGCTACGAGCTCCTGGGTGCCATTCCAGATAAAATTCAAGGAGCTCGGATCGATATGACCTGGTTACGAGACACATTCCCGGAGCCGAACGAGGGTTCGACTGAAGTAGAAAGAATACGGTATACTCAGGCATACATTCTTCAGATAATTGGAGGCTATCTGATGCCGGGCCTATCTAGAAACCTCGTCCACCTGAGATGACTATTGAAACTTGTTGATTTTAGGGCAGCAGGTGAATTGAGTTGGGGGACTGCCGTGCTATCGAGGTTGTATCGGGAGACGTGCGGGGCGACGCGACCGAGTAAAGCAAAAATCGGAGGTTGTCTATCACTACTGCAGTCATGGGCATGGTTTCGATTTCTATTTTTACGTCCTCAACTCGACCAGCCATATTCATTCTCACTAATAACGAGATAAATTTAATATTATATTTTACAATTATTTCGTAGATTTATAGTATAATTGCATGCTAAAAGTTTATTTAATTAGGTGAACCATTCAATGAGTCATGTTGGAATACCTAACTCGCTGAGGATATCTGACTCTATTGGACCAATGGTCGGATCGCAAGTAAGTTTCAATTTCGTTATTATAATTTAGTATTTCGTATGTAGTGTCTAGTATTATGTATATAACTAATATTTTGATAATTTTAATATAGATTCAATGGACACCGTACGAGGATCCGAAAATTCAGACAGTAATTCCGGAGGAGTTCTTCTAAAATCTGAACAGTTGGCATGTTAAGGTCCCATTGATCACCTACGCGACCATGGAGATGCACCAGTCAGATCGGGTTTTGCTGCAATTTGGTTTCCGACAACTGATTCCCGTGCCACCTGAGGTGCTCGATGATGAGCCCAAAGTGGACTTATGGCTGCTGCACACGGATTGGCCAATATTTTGGTCAGGTCATATCGAGATGTAGGAGAACTGGTATGACTTTTTACCTATTTGGGAATCGATCATCGTTTTTGAGTTAGCATGCGTGCCGGAGTACATGCCATGGTTTAGGATCCATGGCAAGTCGATCTGTTGTCGGAAGAGAAGCGATAACAACTTTGTGGCGAAGGAAATGTCGGGCCCTTTAAATTCAAGAATAATGGGTGATGAGACGGGGCCATCAACAATGGCAAACACGATCCACCGGCCCAAGAACAATACTACGATCCACCGGCCCATCAATTTCAACCGACAACACCGACATCACGGCGTCTACAGTTTATGCGGTGCATACCTACCCTTATATGTATCCTCCTAACCCATATAAGTTTCATTTTCCAGTCCCACCCCAGGTTGGAATGCATGGTCGGGTTCGAGTCCGTTCCCGACTACTTCCCGCCGGCCAATCGATCGTGAGGCCGATGTCGCGTGTGGGATCAGAAGAGGAGTCGTCGTGAGCTCTTCTTTCTACCATGCTCATTCACCGTACGGGATGTAGTCACCCCGCCGTAGTTTATGCAAACACCTCCGGGGTCATTATTTTATCAAGATGGGTCATCATCGCAACACCTGAACTGCACCCACCACGGATGAACCCGATTCCCCACCGAGGTTCCACGACCCCGTAGAAAGCTAGAAGAAGGAGGAATCTAGCACGAATCACGACCGCCCGTGTGCCTTTGGTTTCCATCGGCATCAACCCTAAACCCTAAACCCCCGAATTTTATTTTGTTATTGTAATTTAATTTTTATTTGTTATTGTAATTTTTTTTTAGAAATAGTTTAAAATTTGAATTTAATAGAAATGTCCAGAATAGACGCTTAAAAACTGCGCATCCATGGAGCAGACGATCGTTGTAGTCTTGCCGGTTCCGCTTTCAAAGGTCATTGTGTTGTCTAGGACATATCTCTCCAAAGACTGACACCACCGCCACACTTCATTATATGAAGCGCCCCACCAAATCGTGCAACTTTTCTAACACCTTTTGCTTAGCTATCCAAGCCTTTCTGTAAGAGGGCGTGTACCCCAATTGGCTACGAATATTGCCAATTAAGGCCGACACCGTAGTCTTGGGATCGACCTTCACCGTCGGGATTATTAAGTCAGCCAACATGTCTGAATCCATCCTCGAATGATCTTGTGTTACATCCACAACGAAAGCACGTTAAATAATGCAACATTACATAATATTAGTGTTATTCGAAATCATTAAACACATAGTGGTACTGTACCGGTAATACATGTATGTGGACCTTTGTACTTTTTGATCTCCTACAACCCTGTTCTTTTCCTCAACGACACCATGATTTTCCATAAACATGTGCTGTCTTGCACTACACACTTCGCCTCGTACTTATCGAGCTTGGATTTAACCACATTGTAGTTAACCCCGCTCCTGATGCTGTATTGTTTCAATGCAACAAGAAAAGTATTCTTGTTGAAAAACTGGTTACCAACTTCTAATTGGTCCGAATCCAAAGAAAAATTTGTACGGTCACGCGTCCGGTGCGGTAGTTCAGGAAACTCCAATGCATCATCTTGAGATAGATCGACATTATGCATGTGGACTGGAGGCCAGTACGCCATAAATAGCGGATCTTCTTTTTCATCTGAATCGCCCTCAACGTCTTCAGGTACAATTGAAACGGGCTCTGGTTCAGAAAATAATCCAACTTCTACACCATCGCCCCGGCTCCGAGGTTGATCCACATTAGATTAATCGTCGACCCTCCATAACTCGCAACAAACGAGGGCCCTCGCGGTGGATGTCGTCGGAGTACATCATCCCTCCTTAAACATCTTTCGTAAAGATCCCAATCATATGTGGATTGCCAACCACTAGAAGTTGATGACGTCCCCCAATACGTATTTTTATCATCGGACGTCGAAGGGCGGATATGCATGTCCCATCCACCAACCGTGTGTCGTGCGGGGTTATGTTTTCCATACTACCACCGCACACGGGCATTCGTGTTTTGCCTCCCACTTACAGTGTCGGCTTGGGGTCGGTATTCCCTCGAATGGCGAGAGATGTTGAGGTCGCAGAAAGATCACTTGGAGATGAAAATTCTACATATACCTCGATATATGGTGATCCACTGGCAAGATGAGTCTCCACTGGCAAGATGAGTCTCCACCATTGCCTCAAAGCTCCGAGGACCTTTGATGTCGAATGAGTCATATCTCACCGGATCAACCGAAGTGCAAAATCTATACTTAATAGATTGAACTTTTATTGGCGTTGTTCCGAATTTCTTTTGCGAAGTTCTACCAAATCGACGTTCCGATTAAAACTCAGTCGCGCTGTGTTCTCCGATAAGAAAACAACACTATTTTCGATGTCACGAACTTCACCATCATAGTAAATAATGAGATTAATCGTTCACTCATTTTAGTTTTTTTTCTTTTGCCTCAATTTCCTTATGCAACCCGAGAATGAAATTTGGTGATTTATAGCCTAATTTTGCGAAGACTCATCAGTAAAAAGAGCATCCACGTGTGAGCTCTTTTCAAGATCTCGACCGATAGTGCACCTCTTTGAAGCATTTTTGGCCACTATTTTTTTAAACGTCTCCTTAAATTAATTTTGCGGAGACTCATCAGAGTAAAAGAAGCGTTCATTTGGGAGCTCTTTTCAAGATTCTCTTGACAATGCACCCTTTGGAAGTGTTTTTTGGCACGCTTGTTTGTTGAAATGTCTCCTCAAGTTAATTTTACGGAGACTCATCAGAGAAAAAGAGCGTCCACGTGGAGCTCTTTTCAAGACTCTCACGACAGTGCACCCTGCTAGAAGCGTTTTTGGCCTTGTTTGTTCGTAAGCGTCTCCTCAAATTAATTTTACAGGATACTACTTTAGCAAAAAAGCGTCCATGTTGGAGCTTTTTCAAGATCTCACTGTGACATGCACCTGTTGGAAGCATTTTGGCCACTGCTTATTCGTAAACGTCTTCTCAAAATTATTTTATCGGAGACTCATCACAAAATTCAATTAATTTTTTATGCTAATATATTTTGCCCAAAACCCTATTTATATTTTTCCCTAGCCCAAAAATTTAATTAATTTTTCATAGGAGAAGGGAGGGCAAAAACGCGTCCATAACAGCGCGTTTTTCTGGTTATTCAGCAGCAAAGCGCACCCCTAGGGACGAGCTTTTCTGTTGTTTCCCCCCAAAATGCGTTGACGTGGACGCGTTTTGGGAGGAAACGACTATTTTCTGTAAATATTTTTCAAACTGACCTATTTTCATAAATAATTTAATTTTTTAGTATATATAATATATTTACCCAATTTAGGGTGCTTTGTTTTCTATTGAATTTATTATTTTTATTTTAAAAATTGTCCAAAAAGAAAAGCTAGCCTCCAAAAGTGATTATTATATTTTATAATATCAAAACACAAAACTCCAAATTTATTTATTTATTATTTAAATAAATAAAAACTAAACGCTTGGCCATTAAAGCGGCTCGTTTCCACAAAGACATGAGGGGTATTTCCGTTAAAAAGCAGAATCATAATTAACCATTAAAAAAATATAAACAAAAGAATTGATTTTTGATATTTTTCAGACCGAAGGCTTATCTACGTAATCTCCACCGTATACGGCTCTCAACGAATCCTTAATAGATAAAACCAACCAGATCACTGCACGTGGATGAGAGAGAAAAGGAGAAACTAGTGATGGAGAAAATGACGAAAATAGGTCCCTATTCCAAGGAGGGAAAGCTTAAAACAGAAAAGCTTAAATACAGGCGCCCCCCTTGAACACAAAAAGCACGGCCACCATAAAATAAGAAAATTAAGAGGCCGGATTTCAAAACCCTTTCTCTTTAAAATATAGAGAAAAGAGGGACCAAAGTGAAAGAAAATCGAAAAATAGATTTGATTTTCAATCTGCATTTTCAGGTATTTTTTCCTTCATTTTTTCAGGTTTTTTTCTGGTTGATTTAGTTGGTTTTTGGGTACTTTTCATTGTTAGATTTAGTTTGAAATAGATTGAATCTATTTTGAATTTTTGTAAAGAAAATCAAAATATATTTCAATCTGCATTTTCAGGTACTTTTTATTTTCATTTTTTTCGTTTGATTTCGTTTTTTTTTGGCTTACTTTTCATTTTGTTTTTTATTGTTAGATTAAGTTGAAACAGATTGATTTTAAATTTTTTTTTGAAGATCTCTTGCATTTCGAAGCTCAGATTTGGATTTCTTTTGTTACAATCTAGTTTTGTTTTCTCTGAATTTTTTTTTCGACGATTATATATCTCTTTGAGTTTGGATCTGAAGTGATGAACGATGAACATCTCATTTGCCGGATCTTAATCTGTTTTTTTATCTGTAGCTATCAATTGCTGGTACTTTTAAGCCGTAGATCTTTTGTTTTTCGTTTCCTTCCCTCTATTTATTGTTTATTTGATTAGAGATTTTAAGATATTTTTATTACAGTAATGAATAAAGAATCATGTCGGCTTATTTTTATTATTTTATTCTCTACTTAAAATAAAGAATCAATACTATTAGGAACAGTTTCAGCTTGTCGACGGCTTTAAGTCTACAAGTTTTTAAGAAGCCGGTCTTTTTGTTCTAGGTTTGTGCTTTTTAGCAGCCTTGAAGGAAATTATTATTTGTTTATTTTCTTTTATATTTTAATATTAAAAATTTCACTGAAAATCGGTATCGTAAAAAGTAAAAATTAAGCAACAAAATAATGGCTTTGATTTGTAAAATCCCTAAATTAGTAAAATTAAAGCTTAATTTAGGGGGAAAATAATAATAGATACGCAAATTATAGGTATGAAAATGAAAGCGATTTGTAACAGTTTTAAAAAATGGAAAGGTTTGATTGATTGTCTACTACCACGTGATGACCACTTGATTTCAAAAGGTTCTTTTTTTTCCCTCATTTGGTGTCGTAATCATCTTGATTCTCATATTTAGTCAGTTATCCCATTATATATATTTTTATTTCCAGCCTGTTTGTACTGATTTTTTGGACAGTTTTATTTATCAGTTGAATCATTCAAATAATAAAAATTTAAGGTTGGATTTGATTTTTGTATTTTAAAATTAATTTTGATGACTAATAAAGTGTTTTTTTTAATATTTAAAAGATCAAATTTATTTATTTAATAGTAATTATATTTATTTTGACTCGTTTTATAATAGAATGATTTACTAAAATCGTCATTATTTTATCGATTGAAGTATCGATGTCAGTGCAAGCATTAGAGCGTATTATTTTTTATTTATGTATTTTGGAGAAATTATGTTTAAAAAATATAGTCATAATTTTTTTCTTATGTTGATGAATTGTATTGAAATTTAAGTAGAAAATTGTACTTTTAAATATGAGATTAGGTAGGGATGCTTTTCTTTAACTTTTATTTGGTAGTAATCATTAAAATATTCTAGTGTAGAATTAACGTCTATTTTTCTATTTGTAGATATTTATAATATTATGTAATTAATTTTTTAATTTAAATGCACCCAATCTTATGATTAGGGATGTTACTATAGATAGTTGGTATTACCATAAATAGCATCAAAGGTCTTTAGTACATTTCTTAACAAACTCTTTGATTAAAATGCTCTTTTTAGGTGAAAACAAAGTATATAACTAATAAATCATTTCTTTTTATAATTTGATAAAAATTTGAAGTTTTGATTACTATAATCAAACATAGATATTATTTTTCTTGTATGGTTAGATTTGAATGTTGGTGTGAGCGAATATCTTATCTTTTTTAGCATTGTGTCACTTTTTAATGGAGTTTTAAGTCATACACTTCATATGAACGCATGTATAAATGTTTAGCGTTGCGTATGAATGGGAGAAAAAACATAAAAAGCAATAAAGTTAAATTATGTTGATTGAATGGTAGAGGTTATCTTTTCAATTCATTGGTTACAAATACCATACTTTTCGTGGTGACATACATGATCTCGGATGCTTGCTTTTTTGTAGTTATCCCTTATAAATATCTTCATTGCATCTTTCGGTAGTGGCCGTTTATTTTCCACTATAGTTATATTCCACGTTTAAAAGTTTACCACTCATCTTGTCTGCCGGCATGTTTCAATCTTTCCTTTTTTTTTCATTAAATTTGATGTTGTTGCCCTTCTACCTATTTATGATTAACTTTTAAGGGTTAAAAGTATATGAGAGGTCCTTATATTATAAGTACTAGATCAATTTAGTCCTTATACTATTAAAAAGAATTAAATAAGTTTAAATTGAAATAGAGTTAGTGTTTACCGAATAAAAATGTCTTAAATTTATTTTATTAAAGAGTAAATGTTAACTATATTCTAATTTGATCTTATTATAGTATTTGGATTAAATTGATCTATTTAATAATAGTGAGATTTTTTTGTACCATTTCTCTATAATTAAGGGATCTCTAAAATACATTCATCGAGTTTTAAGTTGTAGTCCTTGTATTGCAAATTGATTAATCTTTAAGTGTATCCTTATTGCTTTCATATTAATGAGTTGAGATTGAATTATATAAACTTTCAGATGTCAATTTGCAAGTTTTACCAATATTTTACCCAAATAGTTTTTTTTCAAAAATGACAGCTGTTGACCCCTTAGATGTAAATTAGCTGTCACCATATAGCATTGAGTTTATCTCATTTCAAATAGGAAGATGGGTCATTTGTGTTCATCTTATTGTATTTATATGTTACTTTCATTTGGACGTGAGTATTAAATATTATTATATATCTGACATGAATATAATTAAAATATTTTATTTTTCTCGTATTTGAAGAATTAATAAAAAGCATATCTCTATATTCGTGTATGATAATGAGTATCGGACCCGAGTACCTCTTTGACCAATTTGCCATTTTTTATCCTGTGCAGGGTGTGGAACAATGGGTGCAGGTGGCAGAATGTCGGTTCCTCCAAGTCAAAGGAAACAAGAATCGGGTTCAATGAAAAGAGTCCCTATATCTAAACCACCATTTACTCTCAGTGAAATAAAAAAAGCCATCCCACCACACTGTTTCCAACGCTCACTTATCCGTTCATTTTCCTATCTCGTTTACGACTTCATTTTAGTCTCTATCTTTTACTACGTAGCCACCACTTACTTCCACAACCTCCCTCAGCCACTATCTTTCGTCGCCTGGCCGATTTATTGGGCTCTTCAAGGTTCAGTCCTCACTGGCGTTTGGGTTATCGCCCATGAATGCGGTCACCATGCTTTTAGCGATTACCAATGGATCGATGACACCGTCGGTCTCATCCTCCATTCATCCCTTCTCGTCCCGTACTTTTCGTGGAAATATAGTCACCGTCGTCACCATTCCAACACTGGTTCCCTTGAACGCGACGAAGTATTTGTTCCGAAGAAACGGAGCAGCATTAGATGGTGGGCTAAATACCTCAACAATCCACCTGGTCGTTTCGTCACAATCACCATTCAACTCACTCTCGGATGGCCTCTTTACTTAGCATTCAATGTAGCAGGTAGACCTTACGAAGGATTCGCTTGTCACTACAACCCATACGGTCCTATCTACAACGACCGTGAACGACTTCAAATCTACATATCCGACGTCGGTGTCCTTGCTGTCACCTATGGGCTGTACCGTCTCGTGTTAGCCAAAGGTCTAGCTTGGGTCATTTGCGTTTACGGTGTCCCATTGCTCATCGTTAATGCATTCCTCGTCATGATCACATACTTGCAACACACTCACCCTGCATTACCACACTACGACTCATCCGAATGGGATTGGTTACGTGGAGCCCTCGCGACGGTCGACCGAGATTATGGGATATTAAACAAGGTTTTCCATAACATAACTGATACTCATGTCGCTCATCATTTGTTTTCGACGATGCCGCATTACCACGCAATGGAAGCAACAAAGGTAATAAAGCCAATTTTGGGAGAGTATTATTCATTTGATGGTACACCAGTTTATAAAGCGATATTTAGAGAGGCGAAGGAGTGTATTTACGTTGAACCAGACGAAGGTGAGCAGAGCAGCAAAGGTGTATTTTGGTTTAGATATAAGATCTAACTTTGCCGATAGCGTTGCGGTTGACAACGGTGATGCGTTTAGGAATGTGTTAAATTTGTTACATTATTGTTCAGGATTTGGGGTTTGGGGTTACTTCTGTTTTAGATGCTTTTGAATTTGGACTTTGTATGGTTCTCATCGACTTTGCTGATCGCTGCAAAATTGGTTCGATCTTTCAACTACCAAGTAGTTTTTTTTTTTTTATTATTATCAAATTTATTATTGGTGCCGAGTTATAAAAAATTTGAGTTTAATTTTAGCGTTTAGATTGAGATAAATATTGTAATATCTCAATTTTTTTGGTTTGATCACTCATTTGTTTCGTCATGTTTGATTGCGTACTCAATTTATCCTACAAACTACTTAGTTTACGCATTAAAATTATTGAATTTTTACATGAGTTGTTTGAGTCTGAACTATCATTTGAGATTATTATATTTGGCTAGATTCATAAACCATTTAAGACGAATTTAGCATTACTTTTAAGAAGTATTTTTGACATAAAAATATTAGTAAACAATATATTTTTAAGTTTTTTAAAAGCGCTTTTGAGACAAAAAAAAAACTTTGTAAAATAAATTTTAACTAAAAGTAGAGCTAAAAATTTGACAAATAATGCTAAACTAAATCTTAATGGAAGTGCTTGAGTTTGAACTTGATGGATTGAGATTATTTTATTATTAATGAAAAATAAAATACTCTCTCAAGAACAACCCAATGCAAGCATTGAGATTCTTAAATGTCTTATTTTGCTTCCTCTGATATTTTTCAACATTAAGTTGATAAATCAGTCAATTTAAGCATAAAGTTTCTTACGTGACTCAAAATTCTCAAGTTTGAATTTGATTCTACCATTTGAGATTTTGACAATAAAAAAAGTTTGAAATTATTAATAATTAACAACAAAAAGTTCAATTAAAATCGCAAACTAATTAAGATTAGAGTTCTTGACAATATACTTAAATTCGAGTTCACATACGTAAACCAACCCTTGGCTACACTTATAGTATTTTATTGCCTCACATATCCGTAGTTTAATTTCTATACGAGCAAAATTCATCCGTAAACCATCAAAGCATCATTCCGCTCTTCAAGCAGTCTTGCATCTATATTCAACCTTCATTTGTTTGACTCTTCATTTTTCTTGAAATTCATGTGTACGACATCTACATTTTACATATATTTGGGTATAAGTATCGGATTATGACCCTCTAAAAACATTAAAAATAAAAAGACTTGTACATACTCGTGTCAGACGCGTACTTATATTCCGATACTCATGTTCAACAAATAAACAAACCCACCTGCAAACAGAAACAGAGCAAATTTCCCAATTATGAGGAAGCTATGAAACTTTAAACAATGAAAAGGCATACGATCTTAATCACTTAATTTAAACAAAAGCACGATTACCTTAAAAAGGCCGCCTTCATCGATGGTGACTACAGCATTTCCAGTGATGGCAGTAACGTCGAATTGGAGGATTTTTTTTTTCTTTAATGAATAAACACTTAGGGAAATGCGAAAAAATGAATACTTGAACAAGAATGAATCATTGAAGAAACATGTTAAAAGATTTACAGCCAAGTTGGTAAAATGAGCAATGATTTAAACATCTTATGCTCGTAGCATAGACAGATTTTTCTAGTATGCGAATCCGATATTGTTTCTATCAATGGACTTAGCAGCAAAGGCTAGCTTCCCACAATTCCGGAAACCTTAATCTCTAATGAAATCAGGGTGGAACATACTCGGAGGACTCTTCTTGATCTTCTTTGTCCAATGATGAACTTTCCCACTTCCATAACTATTACATTCATCCTACATTTCATTCGGAACCCTCTTTCATTTCTTTGCCACTATTAGATCGATATCTCCAAATTCCCAGAGTCTTATAATCCCACACAATATCGTTACATTCATCCTACATTTCATTCGGAACCCTCTTTCATTTCTTTGCCACTATTAGATCGATATCTCCAAATTCCCAGAGTCTTATAATCCCACACAATATCGGATATCTCATCTTGAGGCAAACTTAGGCCTTCGCGTTTTATAGCTTTATGCAAGTTGCAGAAGAATTTGGGATCTTGTAGTTTAATATACTCATGCAAAAGCTGCTCGTGGTCCGGTATCCAATTCCTAGGAAATGGGGTGTAATCACAAGATGGAATCAACGACATGTGTGAGAACTGAACACCTTCAATTGCATCAACGAGTCCCATCCTCAAAAGGTCGGAGTATTCAGGTGCAGAATTGTTGCTACTCTCCCTCAATGGACGACTCAGATCACGTGATGCTATCTTATACACCTTGGCACGAGATTTTAGCCTATACCTTGCAGCGTATAGTTTAGCTAATGAGCTACGAATCACATAAGCACAAAAGCCAACAACTTTCTTTCGATTATCAGCATATCTGTACCAATCAGCCATAGTTTCAAGAAACTTATTCATCTGGGAATTTGTATGAGCTTGACTTGAGTAAAGCATTGGGTTACAAGGCAGAGGTTCGGGATCCTTATCACCCTTAACAAACTGAAGCCGCCGAAACTGTCGAATGCATTGTTGTAAGCTAGCGGTAACTGAAAGCAAAGTCCCTACACCTTTTTGACTCACAATATTCCCTCCACTAGACGTATAACGAAGAGTCGGGTGTATCACTCTTCTACAGATTATATGATCCAAGAATTGAATCCCTCTACTAATGTGCTCAATCTCCAGTTTAGAATTATCCAACCTTAACCCGAATTTACTCTCGCAAAACTCGATAATTTCCTTCCTAATTTGCACTGCTTCCTCTCTTGGTCCTCGAATGCCAATCAAGAAATGACCTCCATATCTTAAATAATCCATTTTCCTAGTTTTCTCTCTACCACTAGAAGGAACAAATTCAGGCCAAGAAGGGTTATGACATCCATCATCGATCGTATCTTTCCATATCGAATCGTGCTTAGAGGGTCTAAAAAACGTAACTATCCTCTCTTCCATTGCTTGATCCAATTCATTAAGACAAACATTAGCGAGTAAAGGACTTAAAATTCCACAATAACCATAAGAAGGTACCTTAGCAGCTTCCTCAGGAGCAAAATCAAAGAAAGTTCTTAACCAATATGGGTCCGGTTTCGGCTCGTTTTTATTCAAAATCCTCTTCTTTGTAGCCTTTCTCTTTTTCCTTCTCTTGCTCTTCAAATCTCCACCACCATCACCATCATTATCACGCTTTAATCTCCTCTTAATACGCACATTGAGACCAGATTTAATCAAATTCAATATTTTCTTATCTTTTACGACTTTTTGAACATAACCCATCATTAAATCAACATCCACATTATCAAATAACTCAGTTAAATCACCTTTTAAGAACCAAAGGTACCCAGCAAAGTTACTTCGAATAGTACGGATAACTGTATGAGCATTCCTACCAGGCCTAAAAGCATGAGACTTACCTGAAAACCGGGCTTCAAAAACCGGTTCCAAGACCATCAAAAGAACCTCTTGGACAACCCGGTCTTGGAAACAAGGATCAGGGGATTCAAGCAAGGCTTGAAGCTTCCTCTTTGATATCACAGTCGTCGACGGCTTGTCGTTCGGGCTACGGACCAGCTGATTGGCTTTGTTGTTCCACTTAAACCGGCCACCGTGAACGACGGCGTTACGAAGGGAAAGAAGGGAATGAAGGGTCTGGGAATGAATGGCGTTGCGTGGAGGGAACACGCCAGTGAAATGAGCACAAGACCGTTGGTAGGCTAAAACCCAAAGGTCGAATTTCGAAAGGAAGCCGGTTAAGTTCGGGAAAGTGGTGTTTGGTGGTGAAGAAAATGATTTGACCCATACTGAAAGACAGACATCAATCGGGTCCTGCTTCAAAAGACTATATGGATCTGAGTTGGATGCTGAGTCGTGAACTGAGAGAACCGAAAGGGAAGAAGAAGAAAAGTGACGGGAATAGGAAAGGAAAGGGGAAGCTTTTGGAATTGAAATACAGGGAAGGTGTTTGATGAATTGCCACAAAGACATTTTTTTCCTCCTGTAGACGACGGCTTTCTTCTTCCCGCTTTTTTAATTATCTATTTGATGGCGCCATTGTTTTCTTGTTTGGATACTTATTTATTAAGGGATAATGTAAATTTGGCCCGTCAACTTACTAATTAAGTTGATTTTGGTAATTGTACTTTATTTTGTCGGTATTTGAACTTAACGATTAGCTCGATTTTGATCCTTGAACTTTAAAAATAAAAAAATTTGGTGATAAGACACTCTACGATTTTGCCACATCATCATTTAAAAAATTTATATAAATTTCCAAGTGATATTGTGATACAATCTCTAAGTGTCACATTCAGTATTTTAATAATTGTATCAATAGTTAAACAAGTGTCATACCGTCGGTTTTCGATTCAACCTAGTATGGCCAATTCGATCGTTAGACCAATAATAAATAAATAATTAAAACTTCATAAAAAACTACAAAAAAAATATTAAACTGATCTAACTTATTCAAATGTCGGTTTGTTCCCATTTTTTTAATTACCAATTTCAAGTAATTTTTGAATCAAATCGATACAACCCATTTATTCGGATCATTATATCAATTAGTTCTTGATTCGTCCGATCCGGTCCTATTCTAGTAACACATATCACATCATTAAATCTTAACAAAATTCAAGTTTATTGATCAAAATAGATTTGGTTGCCAATATAGAAGACCAAAATGAATCGAAAAAGTATAGGTACCAAAGTAAACATAATTATCAAATTTAGAGACCAAAATTATATAATCCCATTTATTTATTATCGACCAATTATTGTTATTTATTACAATATTTATATTTTATATAAGGCAACTTTTGGTATATTTTAAATATCATTATAATGATTCAATCATTAAAATTAAATCTTATTACTTTTTATTTTGATTTGTACCAAAAATAAATCTTATTTCTTTGATTGGCTAATAATTATTAGTTTTTTTTTTCATGTTACTAAATATTGAAATGAATTTACTCCCATATCTAGGTTATATATATATATATATATATATTTATATTTTTTTATATTTATCAATATAAACCATTGTTGAAGGGGAAGTGAAAACGTGTCTTATGGATGCGTTTTCATTGTGGTGTCAATGAAAATAAATAATTTAACTCTTTTGATTAGATGGTTAAATATTAATGTTTTTGTCCTTAAATTTTGGATATTTTTCAGTAAAAATGTGCGCCCTATTGACGTGGTTGAAAATGCCCTGCAATACACATTTTTATTCACTCTTAAAAAATGGTTTATATTGATAAATATAAAAAATAACCTAAATTTTAAATTTTATAAAAAACGACATATACTCATAAATTAACCCCATTTCTACTTATTATTGTATAAAAATGTCACCTTGGCTTGTTATTTAAGATCAAAGTTTAGAGTCATTAGGTATTCAGATTTTTGTTTCATTACGAGCATATATAATGCATATGATTTGTTCAATTATTTTGGTTTGATTCGATTCATAATTTTTATAATTTATATTCATCAACTATATATTATATTTATATAGAAATTTAAAAAAAGTTTTTAGTTTATTTAAAAGCATAATGTATATAGTAATAATATATAAGTTGATGATTTTCTTTGGGTGCAAAAAGTTCTATTGATAAATTCAAAATAATATTGAAATAAATTTTAATTTAAATCTAAAATATTCAAAATTTTTAGGAGGAATTAAATTTTTATTTTTATTTGTAGAAATTCGTATTAATCTATATAGGTTTAAATAATATTTTATATTTTATCAAAAATGCTTTATATAATATTTTTATAATAAAATTCAGTTAAAATAAAATATTTTATCAAAATTTTATATTAATATAAAATTTAAATCCTTTGCACATCCCATTCCCTAAAAGTCAAATTTAAGTATAAAAAAGGTCATTAAAAATCTTATCCTTAACTTTTAAAATTTTAAGAATTTATGCATAAATGTTTATTTATTTAATTTGTGGAAAAAATTGAGAAAAATATATTATTTAAAATTTAATCAAGATATTTGACAGCTTGTTTATAGTCTCCGCATGACCCCACCTAGAAATTCGCCACGCCATCATCAAATCCACACTCTAATCATCACAACCGTTGATCAAGACCGAATCATAGATTAATAAAATGAGCACAAATACAGAGAATTCTCCCTCCTCCTTTCTCTCTCTTCTCTTTAGGCTTTGCTTGAATTCTCTAAAAAAAATTTTCCCCCAAATTTATTTTCTTTCTAATTTTTATTTTTATTGTCCCCCCATTTTCTCTCTAAAACAAGATGAAAGATCGCTGACCCCAAGAAGCTAGCAATCCATGGCGAGTCAAGTCGCACTCAGAAACCATCCAACTCAGTGACTCAGAGTACTTAAAAAAAGCTCCGAGTTTGCTGGTCAAGTTCGTCGGCTGTTAAAGGCCAGGTCTTCCTTTTTCTTCAATAAGTTTTTTTTTTTTTTGTTATGAATTTCCCATATTTGTTTGTTGTTTAATTTAAGTCTTCAACTTGATGACCGAAAGCTAGGGTTTGGGAGGTTGCTAATTTGGGTTTTAGATCTGGGGTTCATTATATTTGCAATGAAATTAGGGTTTTAATTTTGGGTTTTGATGAAATTGTAATCGAGAAAGGGATTTTGGGTCTGGGTTTTATTGATTGTTAGGCTAAAAATTAGGGTTTTGATGAATTTTGTTTAGTTTTATGAATTTTTTATGATATGGGTTTCTTTAATTTTAGGGTAAATTTATGGTTTTTATCTACGGGTACCTTAAATTTGTGAAGATAATAAAGAGGGTTTATTTGTGATTTAAAAAAAAAATTAAGGGTTTCTGGGAGCCATTTGTGATGGATGAGGAAACATCTGATACGATGAACCTTGATTTGAATCTGGGTCCGGCACCTGAGACCGGGTCCGGGTCGTTGTTGAATGAAGGTGTGAATTTGAATGATTTAGTCGAGAACCCGTTCGATAGGATCCGGGATGCGGTTAGGCGTAGGAGATGGAGATGGCATCAGGTTCAACTTCCTGCTGCAACTCAGAGCTTGTCGGTTGAATTTGATCAATTTACGGGGAATTCTGATGGTCCGAATACATTACAAGCAGGTGAGGGTAGCGTCACAGCTGAGGAAAGAACTAGTGATGTGCCGAAAGTGTGTGAAACCACCAATGGGTTTTTGGAAGATGAGGTTTTAGAAGATAAAAAGGATGATATTGAGAAGGGTGTTAGCAATGATGGGAGTTTTTTTGACTGTAATATATGCTTAGATTTGGCTCGGGAACCTGTTGTAACTTGTTGTGGTCACTTGTTTTGTTGGTCGTGTCTTTACCGATGGTTGCATATGCATTCGGATGCAAATGAATGCCCAGTTTGTAAAGGAGAAGTGACGATTAAAACGTTGACACCGATATATGGTCGTGGGAAGGTTATCTATGAGCCAGAAGAGGATTCGGGTTTTAAAATCCCTCCTCGTCCGACTGCCGGGCGAGTGGATAGTTGGAGGCAAACCATTCAACGGGCTCCTTTAAATCTTCCTGTTGAAGAGATGATTCGTCGTATTGGAAGCAGATTTGATTTGGTACGTGACTTGACTCCACCACGTGAAGCCAGCGGTTCTCGGGAAACCGCAGAACGTACTAATTCCGTGCTTAATAGGATTTTGACATCTCGTGGATTACGTGGAGAGCAAAACGCAGTCGTGCCCCTCGATGATGTTGACTTGACACCCAGTAGTACAACAAGTACCGACGTGGTGTCCTCCCGGATTCACTCTTTGTACCTTCAACGACAATCACACTTACGAAGAGCTGCAAGACTGACTTCTCTATCATCGGCACTCAATTCAGCAGAAAGGATGGTCGAGGCAATATTCCGAGGCAACCCGGTGGGAAGAAATCAGGAGCAAGCACCACCAGCAGTTGTCGATGATCGGGACTCGTTCTCAAGCATTGCTGCTGTAATAAACTCGGAGAGTCAAATGGACACCGCCGTCGAGATAGATTCTGTGGTTTCACTTTCGGCTTCGTCTTCTAGAAGAAGAAACGATGTATTGAGGGTCTCGGATGTTGACAGCAGTGACTCTCGGGCGCATAGGAGGAGACGATTGAACTAGGAAACTAGAAAAATGATTTCACAATGTCATGGACCTGCTTCATAAATAGTTCTTTTTAATTGCATTCCATTTATATTGCTTTTTATTTTATTTTATTTTATATATAAAGAATTTTCAGCTTTCAAATATATTATTCTCAAACATAATATGGATTGAAATGTTATCTTCCTTTTTCCTATGAATCACTCCATTTTTCTTTGCCTTGAAGTCTCTATTTGTTGATTTGTTCAATAGGTTTGTTTGGTTTAATTTATTAAAAAATTAGAGAAATATTTAAAAAAAAAAAAGAAAAAGAAAAAAAGTTGGTTCATCAATTTGATCTGATGGTTCAATTGGTTCAACTTATTTTTAATTGTTATTCGGCTTATTTGTGGTTCAATCGGTCTGATCAGTTGGTTTGATTTTGAAATTAATGGTTAAATTTATATTTTGCAGATTTCGAACTTGCAATTCATCTAAGACATTGGTACTCATAAGCAATTTGAGTTTCGAGCCGAGCTCAAACTATTGCTTAAACCAATTCAAGCACATAAATACTTGATTTGAACAATTCACAAGCTTAATTCAACTTTTAATTTTAATATATTTTTACATTATAAAATTACGCTTTTACCTTTAATGTATAAAAAAAATAATTATGAACAAACTTAAATATAAAACTTAATAAATGACATTAATCTAACTCGAACTTGAATAAGTCAACTCGAACTTGAGCTTAAAACTCTAACATTGAATTTACCTCGTACCAAATATTGAGCCCCTATTCACAATTAAAGCTTAAGTTACACCGTAATTTTTTTTTAAATTTAACTATAAGATTCATCCCAACCTATCCTAAACCTATAAACAAATTTTGTAATTAAAAATAAAAATAAAGTCAAAAGAAAATTAAAAAATAAAAAACTTCAAATAAAAACCTAATTACAATGCCACGTGTAATCTTAGAGGTAATTAACCTAATTTATTGAAATCAAGACCTAATTTTCTCATTAATAATATATATAGAGAAAGGATTGAATAAAACAGTGACGCCACGTCATCTGTATCCATTTCCAATAGATTTATGTCACATCAGTATTTTTATCCTGAATTTCAGTATTTTATCTTGAATTTGAAGATTTTAATTTGGATTTAATTTTTTTCAAGATAAAAATGCTGAAATTCAGGATAAAAATGCTTATGTGGCATAAATCTATTGAAAAGGATATGTATGATGTATGTCACTATTTCATTCAATCTCAATATATATATTCACTAGTTCATTTTTATAATCAATCCACTTAATATATATATATATATGACCATCACTAGTTCATTTTTATAATCAATCCACATTTTTAATATATTTGTTTAGTCCCTATATTATACTAAAATTTAAATTTCAATCCTTCTATTTTAATTTGACATAATTTAATCCTCTATTTTGTTATTAGTAAGACTAAATCAATAACACTGTTGTTAAAATGCTGATGTCTTATTTTGTTTGATAACTTTATTTCAATAAAGATAGTTTGGATAAATTCTTATAATAAAAATCAGTATCATCAATTTAATGACAAATGTTTACAATGTTATCGATTTTAATGTACTATTAACATCATAAAAGTAGAGACCAAATTATGTTAAATTAAAGTAACGGTGTAATCGAGCCGAGTCAAGCCCAAATACTATCAAGTTCAAGCTTAACTCGAAATTCGGAGCTTGATATTTGGCTCAAGCTTGATCAAACATCTGTTTTTGAGCTCAAATTTGGCTCGAGATATAATCAAATTATTCGTTTACTAATTTTTGTACTCAAGCTCGATTGGCTCGTTAATTAAGCTTAGGGTTTAATAATATATATTAAGGAGTAACATAATTTAATAATATAAAAACATGAAAATCTTGATAAGGTTTGTGAGCCATTAGAGTCAAGTGTTACTAAACTTGAATTTGGCTCGATAATTTTTTAAATTGAGTTCTTATCTGTTTGGAGTCGAACTCGAGTAGCTTGTGAGTACTAGTGTCTCATTTACACTCCTAAATTAAAGTAGCGAGATTAAATATCAAAATTTAACATAATAGAGGGACTAAAACCAGAATTAGACTTAAGTATAAACAGTGAGTTGCTTTATATATATAAAGCTTTTCACCGCCTCAACCATGGCGGAGAACCACTCAAAACACCCCTCCGCCACCTCCTTCCTCCTCATAGTTCTCTCATTAATTTCAACCCTCCTCGCTGTAGAATCAAACCCGTTCTCTCGAAACCTCTCGCCGTCATCGTTGGGGCTGAAAAAGCCAGAGAAACTAAGCCACCTCCATTTCTACTTCCACGAAGTCGTCACCGGCAAAAACGTGACCGTTGTCCGGGTAGCCCAAGCACCAACGACGACCAATTATTCGCCTTTCGGAGCAGTGGTGGTGATCGAGGACCTTTTGACGTCGAGCCCCGATATCGGATCGAAGCTGGTGGCCGAAAAGCGCAAGGGATTTATGCTTTGACGTCGCTGGCGGAAAGCTAGCTTGTTAATGGCGTATAACTTTGCTTTCATAGAAGGGAAATATAATGGTAGCAACCTTAGCGTTTTGAGGCGGAACCCGGTGTTTTCCGCCGTGAGAGAGATGGCGGTGATCGGTGGGAGTGGCGTTTTCAGGTTTGCTCGTGGATATGCTGAAGCAAAGACTCATACATAAGACCAAAAGACAGGGAATGCTGTAAGGTTTACGTTTTCGGTTATTAATGAAATAAAGCATTCAATCTCTTCCCGACTTCCCATTTTTTTTGTTACAAAGAATCCTTTAGCTTAACTTCATTAATATTAGGTGGTACCTTTTTTGATGGGTTAAGTGCTCCTACTTTCCAAAAGTAAATGCTGGGTTAGGTGCTCCTACTTTCAGAATAATATCACCATGAGCATTATATCATTACTATGCAACAATTTGTCCACTCTTATTTTATTGATTAAAGATTGAATGGGTTTCGTGTTTGAATTAAGGATGAAATTACTAAAATATCCTTACCTCAAAATATTTTTGTTTATATAATAAAATGTAGTAAAAATAAAGAGATAGAAGTGGGGTTCGAATGGTTTCAATCAAGTTGTTTTCTAATTCAAGAACATCAAAACATGTCAGGATGTATCTCTAACTCTTCAACTCCAGCTTAGATTTAAATTCATATATTATTTTTCTATAAATAATATAATTTAATTTTAAAAGATATTTAAATTAAAAAAATTATGAAGTCTAAAATTCGTAAAACGTGGAGCCCATTAAAATTGTAATCAATTAAACAAATTTTGTAATTAAAAATTTATAAAAATTAATTTAAAAAGTGAAAGGGCTACCCTTTATTTATATGTATAGATCGTGAGTGTGACCTCACCACTCAGACAAAACCTGTCCAACAAATCTTATAAATAATCTTAAAAATTTTTAGATGATGGAATTCTTTAACATGTTTGAAGAGTTAAAATTTAGTTTGACAATATTTTTTAAAAGTATATTTTAAAAAAGTGTTGTAATAAAAATATTTTAATTTAAGTGATTTTTAAAACAAAACTATTTATCTTTAAAATTTGAGTGGTTTAGTAGGGGTGAGCGTTGATCGAATCGAATCGAATGAAAATATTTTGAGAAATAAAATATCCATTTAATTTGAAATTTTCTCGAATCGAGTCGAGTTATTATCAAGTAACAAATATATATTTAAATAAATTTTAAATTAGTTAATATTATTATGTTTTAGTAAGAATTCTTAAAAATTACTATAACTTGTTAATATTTTAATATATGAAATATAAATTTTTTAATTTTAAATATTTGTAAGTAATAAATATTAATTAGTTATAAAATTTAATTAGAATATATAAACTACATTTTAAATATTTAAATATAACCATTAAATATTTATAATTAATATTTTAAAAATACTTTTTATGTTTTTAATTAATAATTTTAATTTTTATTTGTAATAAAAGGTGAGAAGTAAAAAAAGGGGAAAATACTATGTTATTATAGTTTGAAAAGTAATTAAGGACTAAAATATTGGAAGGAAAGGAAAAAAAAAATTGGGGGTGGATGGGTTTGGGGTAGATGGGAGGTGGGATGGGAAGGAGTAAAAGTTTTAGGAGAAAATTGGGAGGAGTAAAAATTTAGGGGGAAATAAAAAGTTTTGAGGGTTTTAGGAGTAAAATTTTGGTGGGAAATGGATTTTGAAAAGATTGGAAGGTTGTAATTAATAATAAAAGTTTATTAAAGTAAATGAACTTATAAATATTATTTTTAAATAAATTAAATTAAAATTAATATAGTATATAAATATTAAAATTATATATGAAATTTAGTTTAATATAATATGTGGTACATAAATTTTGAGTTTTGTGAATAAAATTTTAATTTATACACTAAACCATTTATCTTCGTAATATCACACGTATACAAATAATTATTAGTAATATCACGTATACAAAAAAATTCGTACCAACTTTCGTGATTGATTAGGCACAACTAACTAATGAACAAGTCAAAATATAAACAGTAAAAAATAATATAATTATATATAATTTACATAAAATTTCATATACACTTAAAAAGCTATTTATATTTCAACTTCACAAGCTTTTCACCACCACAAACCATGGCGGAGAACCACCCAAAACTCCCCTACACCGCAACCTTCCTCCTTACACTCTTCTCATTAATTTCATCTTTCGCCGCCGTAGAACCAAACACTTTCTCTCGACAGCTCTCGCCGTCGTCATTGGGGTTGAAAAAACAAGAGAAACTAAGCCACCTCCATTTCTACTTCCAAGACATCGTCACCGGTGAAAACGCAACCGCAGTCCGCGTAGCCAAAGCGAAAACGACTACGAAGACTTCACCGTTCGGAGCGGTGGTGGTGATCGACGACCCTTTGACGGTGAGCCCCGATATTGGGTCGAAGATGGTGGGAAAAGCACAAGGGATTTATGCTTTCACGTCGAAAACGGATGCTAGCTTGTTAATGGTGTGTAACTTCGCTTTTATGGAAGGGAAATATAATGGGAGTAGCCTTAGTGTTATGGGGCGGAATCCAGTGTTTTCAGCCGTGAGAGAGATGCCGGTGATCGGTGGTAGTGGGGTTTTTAGGTTTGCTCGTGGATATGCTGAAGCAAGGACTCATGCATTAGATTTAAAGACTGGGAATACTGTTGTTGAATATAATGTTTATGTTTTTCATTATTAATGAAATTAATGAGTTAATTTGTTTGCTTTTTATTTTTATTTTAAAACTATCTCCTAATTTTACCCCATATATATATATGCATTAATTTGATATTTTAAATCATGTTAGTAGAAATTAGACCGGCTGATTACTTGGATTGAAAATCGATCGATATATTGATTCGAATAAAGAGATTGATCCGGTTTAAGAGTGAACTGCTTTGAACTAGTTGAATTGACAATTGTATCAGTTTTATAATTTTTTAAATATTTTGTTTTAAAATTTTATGAATTTTAACCAATTAACTGTTGGAATAACCAAACAACTATACGTGGCTTGTCATGTGTACCATATTCTTGCATATAGGGACCAATTTTTAATAGTAAAATTGGATGAAAATTTTAACAAAACCGGTTTACTCATTGATTTAATGTACATGGACTAATTTATCCAATTTTTAATAGAGGATCCGACTATTAGTACAAAGATATACCTCCATAGTACTTTGACCTACAAAATATCACTTTTGTCCTTAACTAAAAAAAAAAAAAATTAAAGTTTATTTTTTCAGGTTTGCTCGTGGATATGCTGAAGCAAAGACTCAATACATTAGACCTAAAGACAGGGAATGATGTTGGTGAATATAAGGTTTATGTTTTCGGTTATTAATGAAATAAAGCATTCAATCTCTTTCCGACGTTCCATTATTTTGTTACAAGGAATCCTCTTTAGCTTAACTTCATTAAGATTAAGTGGTATCTTTGTTGATGGGTTAAGTGCTTCTACGTACTTCCAAAACTAAATGCTGGGTTAGGAGCTCCTACTTTCAGAATCTATCACCTTGAGCATAATATCATTACTATTCAACAGTTTGTCCACTCTTATTTTATTGATTAAAGATTGAATGGATTTCGTGTTTGGATTAATTTTATCTTTATATTTCAAATTTTATAATTTTTAAAATATAAATATAAATATATTTTAAATTTTAAATATATTATTTTATAATTAATATCATAAATTAAATTAAATCGATTTAATTATAAAATTACTAAAATATGAATTTAATTATAAAATTACTAAAATATTCTTACTTTAAAATATTTTCGTTTACTTACTCATAGGGTGAGCAAAACTCGATTCGACTTAAAAAATTAAAAAAAAATTCGAATTTCGAGTTAAACGAATCGAGTTATTCGAGTTATTCGAGTCAACTCAATAATTTTTTTCAAATTTCGAGTTCGAATCGAGTTGAGTTTTCGAATTCGAATAACTCGAATAATTCGAATAAATCGAATATCAAACTATAATATTTTATATTTTTACCCCAAACTCCCAAACTTTTTTATTTTTCCCTCAAAACTTTTACTCCTTCCCCACTTCCCCCCAAAATTTTTACTCCCCTCCAATCCCAATCCTCCAATTTACCCAAAATCTATTTCCCACCAAAATTTTACTCTCCCATTTACTTTTTCTCAAAATTTTACTCCCAAAAACCCTTAAAACTTTTTATTTTCCCCCAAAATTTTTACTCCCTCCCACTTTTTCCCTAAAATTTTTACTTCATTCTCATCTCACCTCCCATCTACCCCAAACCCATCCCCCCTCCAATTTTTTTTAATATTTTCCCTTCAGAATTTTACTCCCCCTATTTATTTCCCCTCAAACTTTTATTCTCCAAAACTTTTTATTTTCCTCCTAAACTTTTACTTCTCACCCTTTACTCTCAAATAAAAATTTAAAATTATCCAAAAAATTCACTAAACATAAATAGAAATAATTTTATTTATATCTACTCTTTATATTATTCAATTAAATTTCACATTTTATATTATTTATATTATTGAATTGTTTAGTCATATTTAATATTTATATTAAAATTGAATTATTAATTATGCCATAAAATATTCGTGTTAAAATTTTATATTGGTACCAATTTCACATTTTATCTTTAAAATAACTTTTATTAAAAATAATATTTTTACATTTAATATATTTTTAATTCCAAAATACGTAATGACAAGAATTTGAAGATAATTGAAAGAACTAAACAAGCAAAGAAGCTAACCCGTATATAAAAGATTAATAAATAAATTATTTGGTGTGAAAGTTAATAAAAAATTTTGGTTAAGGTGGACAAATTTTATTACGATATGTGACAATAGTTACAAGGACCCAAAATTATTTTTTTAAATTTAACTCGAACAAATATATTCGATTCGATTCGATTCGATTCGAATTCCATCTCACTCGACTCAATTCGAGAAAATTTTAAATCAAATTAGGATGATAAAATATGATTCGTCAACTCGATTAACTCGAAATTTTTTTATTCGATTCGATTCGATTCGATCGAATGCTCACCCCTACCTACTCACATCGTGAATACGATAAAATGTAGTAAAAATAAAGAGATAAAAGTGAACTCGAATGGGTTTCAATCAAGTTGTTTTCTAATTCGAGAACATTCGGACTTTATAAATATTTATATATATATATATATATTTATAAATAACATAATTAACTTTAAAAGATATTTAAATTAAAAAATTTATGAAGTCTAAAATTCGTAAAACGTGGAGCCCATTAAAATTACAATCAATTAACAAATTTTGTAATTAAAATTTATAAAATTAATTAAAAAGTCAAAGGCTACCCTTTAGTATAGATCGTGAGTGTGACCTCACCACTCAGTCAAAACTGTCCAACAAATCTTATAAATAATCTTAAAAATTTTTAGATGATGGAATTCTTTAACATGTTTGAAGAGTTAATTAATAATTAAAACTTATAAATAATATTATTGTTTACATAAATTAAATTAAAATATAGTATATAAATATTAAAATTATATATGAAATTTGGTTTAATATAATATGTGGTACATAAATTTTGATTTTTGTACAATTATATATATATATATATATGAAATTTTAATTTAGTTCAATTTTACAAAACACTAAACTATTTATCGGCGTAATATTACGTATATATTTATTTAACGTGAAAGTAAATAAATGCATTTACTTATTTTTCAAATGTGAACGTTGTATCAATATATAATGAGAAATGTTACATCTAGAGGTGTTCATAGGTCAGGCTTAAGAATGATGTTAACATACTTTATGTTTGTTCAAGCTCGGTCTGACTTGAAATATGAGCTTAAAATTTTATTTAAAGCCGTCTATATTTGTAGATGACTAACCCAAATCTATTTTAAACCCGCCCATATTATTTTTTAATTTTTTTAAAAAATATTTACATATTTTAGTTTAATATTTAATATAATTTCTTCATATATTAAAAGCTGTATATAGGAACATATTAACATTTTTTTTAATATTTGCATTATATTTTAATTTGATCATTTTTAGTAAGCTCTATTTAACCTAATACTAAGGTTCTTTGAATCGGGTCAGACTAGCCAATCAGACCTGGTGGATTGGAAACTGACTAAGATATCGATCTGGAGAAGACCATTAAATCAATTGAACTGAAAATCAATACAAATCGATGGAACTGGCAAAAAACCTATTAAACCGAATTTTTAATATACATTTTTAATAATGTATTTAATCAAACCGGTTCAACCATGTTATCTCCCGCACTAAAAACCTTACCTAAATTATATCTTAAGCCATTAAACTATTAATAAATTTATATTTTGGTCACTCAACTTTAAAAAATTATAAAATAATCACTAAACTATTTAGAAATTTTCATTTAAGTCACTGGATTGTTAAAAGTGTTATTGTATGGCTTTCTCCATTCGCACTACCTATACCAATCGAAAGCTCTTCTTCCTTCCTTCTTTCCTACAATTCAATTTTTTTTTCATAAAACATATTTGAACGTCATGAATCTGCGAATTAAAATCCAAATAGCTTTCTTCTCAAATCTCGAGCATTAACCATCAGATCAACTTGTATCGAACATATATTCTTCTACTCATTGATGAGTATTGATCCACAATACCAATCGTTGAATCGTCACTTGGAATTAACTAGCCAAATTCTTTTTGTTTTAAAAAATCTTAATAACCCGGTGACTTAATAGTTCAAGGTTTGTTAACAAGTCAAATAGTTCAACGAGGCAATAATCATTTTATAATATTTTGAAATTGAGTGACTAAAACGACGCTTACAAATAATTTAATGAAATTGAGTATAGTATAACCTAAAATTCATTCTTACCTAAACCAATTCAACCAAAAAAAACAAAGAACCTAAACCAATTGAAAATGAAAAAAAAAAAAATTCTTACCAAGTTTCTATATCGTGATTGATTAGGCACAACTAACTAATCTACAAGTCAAAAACAGTAGAAAAATAGTAGCATTGTATATAATTTACATAAAATTTCATATACAATTAAAAAGCTATTTATATTTCAACTTCACAAGCTTTTCACCACCACAAACCATGGCGGAGAACCATCCAAAACTCCCCTACACCGCAGCCTTCCTCCTTACACTCTTCTCATTAATTTCATCCTTCGCCGCCGTAGAACCAAACACTTTCTCTCGACAGCTCTCGCCGTCGTCATTGGGGTTGAAAAAACAAGAGAAACTAAGCCACCTCCGTTTCTACTTCCACGACATCGTCACCGGTGAAAACGCAACCGCCGTCCTCGTAGCCAAAGCAAAATCGACTACGAAGACTTCACCGTTCGGAGCGGTGGTGGTGATCGACGACCCTTTGACGGTGAGCCCCGATATTGGGTCGAAGATGGTGGGAAAAGCACAAGGGATTTATGCTTTGACGTCGAAAACGGAAGCTAGCTTGTTAATGGCGTATAACTTTGCTTTTATGGAAGGGAAATATAATGGGAGTAGCCTTAGTGTTATGGGGCGGAATCCAGTGTTTTCAGCCGTGAGAGAGATGCCGGTGATCGGTGGTAGTGGGGTTTTTAGGTTTGCTCGTGGATATGCTGAAGTAAGGACTCATGCATTTGATTTAAAGACTGGGAATGCTGTTGTTGAATATAATGTTTATGTTTTTCATTATTAATGAAATTAATGAGTTAATTTGTTTGCTTTTTATTTTTTTTTAAAACTATCTCCTAATTTTACCCATAAATAAATATATATATATATATATATATATATATATATATCATGTTAGTAAGAATTGGACGGACTGATTACTTGGATTGAGAATCGATCGATATATTAATTCAATAAAGAGATTGATCCGATTTAAGAGTGAACTGCTTTGAAGTAGTTGAATTGACAATTGCATCAATTTTATAATTTTTTAAATATTTTATTTTTAAAAATTTATGAATTTTAACCAATTAACTGTTGGAATAACCAAACAATTATACGTGGCGTGTCATGTGTACTTTATCCTTGCATATAGAGACTAATTTTTAACAAGTAAAATTAAATGAAAATTTTAACAAAACCAGTTTGTTCATTGATCTAATATACATGGACTAATTTATCTAATTTTTAATAGAGGTCCGACTATTAGTACAAAGACCTCCATAATACTTTGACCTACAAAATATCATTTTTGACCTTAACTAAAAAATTCCTCATATTTTTCATAACTTGGTAAAAAAATTAAAGTTTATTTTATAAATATAGTGGCAATTTTATTTTTATAAAAATAATGTCAATTTAAAGTTTATTTTACGTGCATGCATAATCAAATTTTAAATATCAAATATGATTATCGTACATCATCTTTTTTATAACGAAAATTTAAACGAATTAATTTCATCATTATAAAATTACACTTTTACCTTTAATATATAAAAATATATAATTATGAGCAAACTTAAATATAAACTGCACAAGCTCATTTTGCCCGGCCTAGACCCAAAACCCAATTAACCCACATATAAACAAACCCAAATCATAACCCCAGATCCAAAACCTAATCCTAAAACCCAATTACCCTAGCCCATTAAACAACAAATCAGAAAAAGAAAACCAAAAAAAAAAAAAAACAAAACCCTAGGTGCGCCACACCTAGGGCCTTCTGACCCTCTGCCTCCACCGCCCGTGTCAGCCTCTGACTATCACCACTTGCCGAACACCGCCGACAGTCGACAGCAGCCAATAGATCTGGTCCACCGCCCAAAGACCGCCAGTGCCTGCAAGCAATAAAACGGAAGAGATAGAAAGCAAAAAAGGATTGGCTATAAGAGCCGATTCAAAATGTTTGTAAGGTTCCCCTTTTTTAACAGATACCAGAGAAAATCAATAAAAAAATCGAGAAAATCAATAAAAAATAGAAAAAAAGCAGAGATTCAAACAAAAAAGCAGAAAACAAATTTGAAAATACAAAAAGAAAAAATATTCAAATACAAACAAAGAGATTCACGAGCAGATCCTAAAGCAGAAGAAAGGTAAAACGCTAAAACCATTAAAAATCGAACTCGAAAACAGAGGCCGAAAAGGTGATTTTTCTTTGCTTTTAAATTTTATTTTTGTTACAAATCCTTTTATTCGCAAATATCTGAGATATACACATATATGTAAGTGCAATAAAAGGATAAAAAAAGAGGAAAAATGTACCATTTATGATGCACTGCGGCCAACCGAGCAATGACTAAGCTTCAACCTGCAGAGAAAAGAAATGAAAAAGAATTTTTTTTTATCCGAAAGCAAATGGCCTTTTGAGTTTTTTGGGCTTTTATAGACATTGCAAAACGACGTCGTTTTGGTAGGTCCATAAGCCCCAAAACGACGTCGTTTCAAGCTTCGACCCGATCACCCGACCCGCTCCAGGTAGAATCCGCGTGTTTTTTAGCCGAGAGGCTTATTGCACTTTCGGTCCTTCCACATTTTCAAATTTTAAAATTAAGTTTTTTGATATTTCAATTTTGGCCCTGAAATTTTGCATGGTTTCACGATTCGGTCCTCCCTCAAAGTGCTGCGTTTAATTTGCTGGAAAATTGCCCTTTTGACCCCCACCTTTTACGCATTTTTTCTTTTTAGTCCCTAAACCTCATTTTATTTACAAATTTACCCTCGAAGTTTGTTTGATTTATAATTTCACCCCCACAGCACCCATTTTATCAAAATTGACCCCTTCCATTCTGTTTTAAGTTCGATTTGGCCCATTTGCTATATTATTTCACATTTTTTATTTGATCTTGCAATCATTTTGTCCTTTTTTCTTTATTGTACTATTGTTTGTTATTTTATTACTAATGTTATTATCGTATTTTTATCACCTATTATATTATTGTTGTTATTACACTATTAATTAATATTATATTATCATTTTATACATATATATATTATCATTATTATTGCTATGCTACTATTATTTTATTACCGTTATTGCTAAATTATTATTATTGTTATATCTATGCATGTATATATTATATTACTATATTATTACTATTATTATATTACTACTATTGCTATCGACAATATTTTATTTATTGCTCGTTGTTTTGTTATTATTATCTATTTCATCATATCGTTATCATTATCGCTATTAATATTATACTATTTTTCATATATACGTAAATATCTCACCTATTTTATGTATATTACCTTTTCATATATATATATAAATATATCCCATATTACTACTATCATTATATTATTTCTCAATATGCATATATTTTATCTATTTTATATATATTCCTCCATTATTATTACCATTATTTTCTACCATCGTCAATACATATGCTCCATTATCACAATACTTTTCTTTCTCCACTACTTATATCCTCATCGTTCGTTTCCTTGATTTTCCCGACATCTCAATTCTCATAACAATCGGTATCTTGTATTAGCAATTCAGTGAATCGAGCCCTAACTTACTGGGTTCCGGTTTTCCTCGTTTAAGTTAAACAGCGTGATATCCCTTTTAAAATCGCAATTCAAATTTTAAACAAAACACTTAATCTCGAAAATTCGAAATGTCGCGCCCTAACTTACTGGACTCGACATTTAGATACTTCGGATAAGTTTTTTTTATTATTAAAATAGGGGCAATATTCCTAATTTGGACCTTCGAGAAAATGAGCCTTAACTTACTGGGTTCTGATTTCTCGTTTGACAAATGACGGGAGATCCTCTTCAAATATAAAACCAAGTTTTAAAAGGCGAGCTTTGTTTCGGGAGTCTAAAGTATTGTGCCTTAACTTACTGGACATGATGCTTTATCTCTTCGAAAATAAGAGAGCCTTAACGTCCCTTCTAATTCCTTCAAGTTTTTGGAAATAAAAAATATCGTTTTTCGAACCATTTCAAAGTTTTCAACGTTAGGACATCGATCAATCAATTTGGTACCAATTTTGGGCGCATCGAGGGTGCTAATCCTTCCTCGAGCGTAACCGACTCCGAACTCGTTTTTTTCGATTTCAGTAGACCAAAATCGTTGTTTTAATAAATCAAACTGTTTATTAAAACAACCATTTTACAAGGTGACCCGATCACACCCGAATAAAGATCGGTGGCAACTCCCGTTTTATCATTTTCAAAACCCAAGTTCAACTCCCGTTTTTTCAAAAAATGGTTACGACAAAAACTTAATAAATGACATTAATCTAACTCAAACTTGAATAACCTATTATCTCTCAACCTGAATTTGAACTTAAAACTCTAACATTCAATTTACCTCGTACCAAATACTGAGCCCTATTCACAATTAATGTAACAGCCCGATTACAACCCTAATCGGAATGGTGGTTTCTAGACCACGAATCCGAGTCAAAAAAAATTTTAAGTATTTTTTTCTGAGTTAATTGTGTGTGAATTAGCATGTGTGTAAGTTTCGTATAAAAATTTGAGTGTTTGTGTGCTTAATTTTATAAAAGGATGTAATTGCATAAAATGAAAATTTGGTAGTTAGTTGTGATAGTGCTAATTAGAGGGTGGCTTTTTAATGATAAATCCTTAAAGGGTAAATAACCCATTTCTTATAGTAGTGGACGGCACTAAGCTTTAGTTAAGCATTTTATATTTGTTTTCTTTATAAATAAAGATTATAATAATATATATGTGTTTTATAATAACATTAAAATAATAAAAACACAAAAGACAAATGCATGTTCATCATCTTTCACTCTCTTGACCGAAACTAAGAAGAAAAGAAAAGAGAAAAAGCTTCAAGAGGGTTCGGCACTTGCATGTTCAAATAAGGTGAATGTTTGAACTTAGTTTTTGATAATTTTTACATTTTTGAGGTTATAGTCATGTAATTTAGTTAACCCATACCTGAATTTTTGATTTAGTTGCATAATTTGAGTGTTGCCATGGATGAAAATTTGGTGTTTGTGTGGTTAATGATAGAATATGATGTAAGCATGTTAGATTAACAAGATTTTCTTTAGAATTTTTTATGGAGTCTAGTATAAGGGTGATTTCATAAAAAGAAAATTCTTGAAAGGACTAAATAGCAAGAAAAATGGAAGAAATGAGTTGATATAGGGACTATGGTTATTCGGCCCTTAATAGGTGTGGTTGAATTCTTGATATTTTGTGTTTTGAGCTATAAGGACTATATTGTAAACATTGTAAATGTTGGGGTAAATTAGAAATTTACACAATTATGTATTTTTGGATTAAATTGAATGAAAATGTAATTTAATGAGCCTAATTGGGAATTATTTAGATCAAGAACAAAAAGAAACGGGATTGAATCGGGGAAAAGCGAAATTGAACGAGTAGCCGGGAAACCTTAATTCGACAATTTTCGAGGTAAGTTTTAAGCAATTGGAAAGAATTAAAATTTAGTCTATATCGATGTGTACATGTTAAATGTTAGTAAGTGTGCTTAATTTCATTTTGCTCAATGTGTTATGAATTTTAGTATGGATTGGCCGAATATAAATTGGTTAGTATATGTATTAATATAAGCATTGATCATTGAGTTGGATGAGCTTATATGTAAAAAGGATAAGGTAAATGATTTTATTCGAATAAGTGGCTATGTATATATATATGTGTATTAAAGATTGCCGAATGTGATGGTGTTGAGATGGAGGAATGAATTATGATTATCATATGTTTTTAATTGTGTATAGATGATAATGATAGTGAAATTATATGTGTCTACATGATTGAGGGAATGATCGGCTAAGGGCACTATGTGTGCGAGTTCTATTACCGAGCACTGTGTGTGCTAAATCGGTCGTTTGGCACAAAATGTGCGGAAAATACACAATGGCACTAAGTGTGCGATACATTTCAAGCAATGGCACTATGTGTGCGATACATTACAAGTAATGGCACTATGTGTGCGATACATTACCGGAAGATGGCACTATGTGTGCAAGATACATTACCGGTAGATGGCACTATGTGTGCGAGAAATGGGTAATGGCACTATGTGTGCGATACATTACCGGTAGATGGCACTATGTGTGCGAGAAACAGATAATGGCACTATGTGTGCGATACATTACTGGAAGACGGCACCTCGTGTGCTAATTATCAAATAACGACTAAGTGTAATTGAATATTATTATGTGATGAATAAATGCAGGTATAAGTGTGAAAATTTATGAACAATGTGCTCGATATTTGAGCAAACTTTCGGTAAGAAGAAATGGGGTAAGTGAAATTATGAAAGAGTAAATTTAGAAATAAAACAGTTTTGGACGGCAGCAGTTATGTGTCTTTGAAAAATCACCAAAAATGGTGGAAATTGAATTAGAGATTGAATAAGATATTAAATTAAAGCTGGATGAGTCTATTTTGACATAAAAAAACGGTGTAAACAAAAGAATTTAATATCCTGTTATATTTGAATTTTTGTGAGACAGAGTCAGAATGATTTTGGAATCCCTGTTATAACTTTAAAAATTCATTAAAATTGTAAAAAATAATAAAGGGATAAAATTTTTATCCCTGAATTTCTTAATGAGTCTATTTTCAAGATAAATAAACGGTAATATCATTTGAGTTCTGTACAATAAGATAATTAATTTTTAGTGAAGAAAGATCAAAATTGTCAGACAACAGAACAGGAGATACTTTAAAGAATAAACTGTACTAATTGGCTAAGCAAAAATTCTGCAAATTTTATGGCATGGAGATATTTGAGTCTAGTTTCATAGAAAATTGACGGTTATTCATTTGGAGCTCTGTAGCTCAAGAAATAAATAATTTAGTGACAGTGACTCAAATAGACAGCTTGAGATGAACATGAATAAAAAGTGAAACTATGTGCAATTATGATTGTATTATCTTGAAAACATATTGTGAAGATTTATGAAAGCCTGTTAATAAATCACTTATTATTTACATGCTTACTTACTAAGCTTTGAAGCTTACTTTCCTTCCTTTCCCATATCCTATAGGGTTGTATGCTACCTCGAGTTGGAGATCATCGGAGATGTAATTACACTGTCAAGCTATCATCGTGGGTAAAAAGTGAATACAAACCTATAAAATTTATTGCATGTATAGGGGACTTATTCATTTGTATATGTTATAATTGATTTGGCCTAAAATGTTGGCCATTAATATTTAGCAGTTTATTTTGTATAAGGCCATTGATGTTGACTAGTATTATTTAAGTTATATGTTTGTGATGAAAATTGAAAAGTGATAATTTGGATAAAATTTTATGACTCAGTTTAATACGTTTACAAGTGTATGTGTTCTGGTAATGCCTCGTACACTATTTCGGCGTCGAATACGAGTAAGGGGTGTTACAATTAAAGCTTAGGTTACACCCGCAATTTTTTTTTTAATTTAACTATAAGATTCATCCCAACCTATCCTAAACCTATAAACAAATTTTGTAATTAAAAAATAAAAATAAAGTCAAAGGAAAATTAAAAATTAAAAAACTTCAAATAAAAACCTAATTATAATGCCACGTGTAATCTTAGAGGTAATTAACCTAATTTATTGAAATCAAGACCTAATTTTCTCCTTGTATGCATTAATAATATATATATATATCATTAGTTAATTTTTTATAATCAATCCACTTAATATAGAAAAATTTTTTGACCAAGCCCCTATGTATTGTCCTACAGCGGTTGGTTAATTAGGCACAATTAGAGGTGGGCATGGGCCGGATCGGACTGGGTTCGGGCCAGGCCCAAATAAAATTTTAGGCCTTTTTTAGGTTTGGGCTCGGTCCGGCCTAAAAAAATTGATAAACTCGAGCTTTGGCACGGTCCATATTAAATTTTTAAGTTTTTTCATTAAATAAAAATTTAAAAGAAATATTAAAACAAAAACAAATAAAAATATGTAATTTTTTAGCTTTTTCATTAAATAAAAATTTTAAAACAAATATTAAAACAAATAAAAATATGTAAATTTAAAAGTATATTTAATTAAAAATTAAAATATATATTTAATATATAATTTGGGCCAAGTCGGGCCGGGCCAGGCTCGAGCCAAAAAAGTTTTACCCGAGCTCGGCCCATTTTTAAACGGGCCTCGTTTTTTTGCCCAAACCCATATTTCAGGCCTATATTTTTACTCAAACCCTCCCATTTTTTGGGCGGACCGTCGAGCCGGGCTGGGGAGCCCGGCCCATGCCCACCTCTAGGCACAATCAACATTTTCAAGTCAAAATATAAATGGTCTAATTTTGGTTTAGTCCCTATATTATACTAAAATTTAAATTTCAATCTTTCTATTTTAATTTGAATAATTTAATCCTCTATTTTATTATTAATAAGTCTAAATTAATAACACTATTGTTAATATGATGATGTCTTATTTTGTTTGATGACTTTATTACAATAAAGATAGTTTGGATAAATTCTTATAATAAAAATCCGTGTCATCAATTTAATGATAAATGTTTACAATGTTATCGGTTTTAACGTACTATTAACACCATAAAAGTAGAGACCAAATTATGTTAAATTAAAGTAACGGTGTAATTGAGCCGAATCAAGTCCAAATACTATCAAGTTCAAGCTTAACTCGAAATTCGGAGCTTGATATAGGCTCAAGCTTGATCAAACATCTATTTTGAGCTCAAATTTGGCTTGAGATAAAATCAAATTACTCGTTTACTAATTTTTGTACTCAAGCTCGATTGGCTCGTTAATTAAGCTTAGGGTTAATAATATATATTAAGGAGTAACATAATTTAATAATATAAAAACATGAAAATCTTGATAAGGTTAGCGAGCCATTAGAGTCGAGTGTTACTAAACTTAAATTTGGCTCGATAATTTTTTAAATTGAATTCTTATCTGTTTGGAGTCAAACTCGAGTAGCTTGTAAGTACTAATGTCTCATTTACATTCCTAAACCAAAGTAGCGAGATTAAATATCAAAATTTAACATAATAGAGGGACTAAAACCAGAATTAGACTTAAGTATAAACAGTGAGTTGCTTTATATATATAAAGCTTTTCACCGCCTCAACCATGGCGGAGAACCACTCAAAACACCCCTCCGCCACCTCCTTCCTCCTCATAGTTCTCTCATTAATTTCAACCCTCGCCGCTGTAGAATCAAACCCGGTTCTCTCGAAACCTCTCGCCGTCATCATTGGGGCTGAAAAAGCCAGAGAAACTAAGCCACCTCCATTTCTACTTCCACGACGTCATTACCGGCAAAAACGTGACCGCTGTCCGCGTAGCCCAAGCACCATCGACGACCAATTCTTCGCCTTTCGGAGCAGTGGTGGTGATCGACGACCTTTTGACGTCGAGCCCCGATATCGGATCGAAGCTGGTGGCTGAAAAGCGCAAGGGATTTATGCTTTGACGTCGCTGGCGGGAAGCTAGCTTGTTAATGGCGTATAACTTTGCTTTCATAGAAGGGAAATATAATGGTAGCAACCTTAGCGTTTTGGGGTGGAACCCGGTGTTTTCCGCCGTGAGAGAGATGGCGGTGATCGGTGGGAGTGGCGTTTTCAGGTTTGCTCGTGGATATGCTGAAGCAAAGACTCATACATAAGACCTAAGGACAGGGAATGCTGTAAGGTTTACGTTTTCGGTTATTAATGAAATAAAGCATTCAATCTCTTCCCGACTTCCCATTATTTTGTTACAAAGAATCCTCTTTAGCTTAACTTCATTAATATTAGGTGGTACCTTTGTTGATGGGTTAAGTGCTCCTACTTTCCAAAAGTAAATGCTGGGTTAGGTGCTCCTACTTTCAGAATAATATCACCTTGAGCATTATATCATTACTATGCAACAATTTGTCCACTCTTATTTTATTGATTAAAGATTGAATGGGTTTTCGTGTTTAAATTAATGATGAAATTACTAAAATATCCTTATATAAAATAATATAATTATATATAATTTACATAAAATTTCATATACGCTTAAAAAGCTATTTATATTTCAACTTCACAAGCTTTTCACCACCACAAACCATGGCGGAGAACCACCCAAAACTCCCCTACACCGCAGCCTTCCTCCTTACACTCTTCTCATTAATTTCATCCTTCGCCGCCTTAGAACCAAACATTTTCTCTCGACAGCTCTCGCCGTCGTCATTGGGGTTGAAAAAACAAGAGAAACTAAGCCACCTCCGTTTCTACTTCCACGACATCGTCACCGGTGAAAACGCAACCGCCGCCCGCGTAGCCAAAGCAAAAACGACGACGAAGACTTCACCGTTCGGAGCGGTGGTCGTGATCGACGACACTTTGACGGTGAGCCCCGATATTGGGTCGAAGATGGTGGGAAAAGCACAAGGGATTTATGCTACGACGTCGAAAACGGAAGCTAGCTTGTTAATGGCGTATAACTTTGCTTTTATGGAAGGGAAATATAATGGGAGTAGCCTTACTGTTATGGGGCGGAATCCAGTGTTTTCAGCCGTGAGAGAGATGCCGGTGATCGGTGGTAGTGGTGTTTTTAGGTTTGCTCGTGGATATGCTGAAGTAAGGACTCATGCATTTGATTTAAAGACTGGGAATGCTGTTGTTGAATATAATGTTTATGTTTTTCATTATTAATGAAATTAATGAGTTAATTTGTTTGCTTTTTTTTTTTTAAACTATCTCCTAATTTTACCTATATATATATATATATATATATATTAGGAATCGGACCGGACTATTACTTGGATTGAGAATCGATCGATATATTGATTTGAATAAAAATTGATCCGATTTAAGAGTGAACTGCTTTGAAGTAGTTGAATTGACAATTGTATCAATTTTATTATTTTTTAAATATTTTATTTTTAAAATTTTATGAATTGTAACCAATTAACTATTGAAATAACCAAACAATTATACGTGGCGTGTCATGTGTATCTTATTCTTACATATAGGGACCAATTTTTAATAATAAAATTAAATAAAAATTTTAACAAAACCAGTTTGCTCATTGATTTAATGTATATGGACTAATTTATTCAATTTTTAATAGAGGTCCGATTATTAGTACAAAGATCTCCATAGTACTTTGACCTACAAAATATCATTTTGACCTTAACTAAAAAACCCTCATATTCTTTCATAACTTGGTAAAAAAAATGAAAGTTTATTTTATAAATATAGTGGTAATTTATATTTTTATAAAAATTAGTGTCATTTTAAAGTTTATTTTACGAGCATGCATAATCAAATTTTAAATATCAAATATGATTATACATCATCTTTTCTATAACGAAAATTTAAACGAATTAATTTGATCATTTTTCCAACAAATTTTAGTATAAAATATGATTAAGTATCATATTATTAAAAAGTTACTTAAAAGCAATTTTTTTCTGAATTCAAACATTTAAATTATGTAAAATGATACAGAAAACATAAGAATAAAAGAAATTATGTATTATCTATCTAAATAATAAAAATCAAATACAGAAAAATATAAATCTAATATGAACCACGTTTAGGTTAAAATATATACAAGTTTTTGTATTCTTTAAAAGTTGAAATTTTGAAATTTAATCCCTTTAGTTCAATTGTTAATATTTTTAAAAAAATTCTATTAAATTCAGATTAATTATTTTTTTTCCATAGAACATGAAGATGTATTCATTAATCAAATATAAACAAATAAAAGTAATGCAATATTCCATCTGTTACATAATCACCCTAGTTTGGTTGCAAATATGTTTTTCCATGCAACTTTTGCATCCTAGGATCCTAGCTATGTACATTTCATCGAACCGAGCACGCAAACATGCCGATGCCAATGCGCCCCAAGCCTAAAACAGGTTAGTTTCGTATATTACCCTCTTCCCCCCTCGGGACAACGACAACCTAGTGTTATGGAGGTCGGGTAAATGGTTAGTTTCCTAGGGTCACCTTCCCAATTCACAAGCCAACATCAATCGTAGAACCCTTGCGAACGGAAATAGTGAAAACAGAGAAAATAATCTTTGAAAACTGATGGAAAATATATATACACATATATACATACTCGAGAAAAATGAAAGAAGTGATCCAAAGCAAGGGGGCTGGCTAATCCCATGCACTAGTCACACCTGGTGCGTATCCTCCACCAATATCAACCAGACCTCCGTATGCATTACCACTATTTCCTCCGCTGTAGTAATCTAGGTTTTTACCAATTGATTCCTCTCGCCTGAAATCACACCCACTGAAACGCCCACCGGATCGTCGGTTCTTGTTACCACCATAAGGAGCTTGGGATGCATAATGGGTGAGCCATGCAGGTACTTCTTGATTTGCTTCTTGCATTAGCTCGGCTAGTGCTCTTGCTAGTGATAAATTGCTTTCGTTAAAGAAAGCGGTGGCTAACCCAGTTTTACCAGCACGTCCAGTCCTTCCAATTCGATGGACATAATCGTCAATGTCATTGGGAAGATCGAAGTTGACAACATGAGCTACATGGGGTATATCAAGACCACGAGCAGCCACATCAGTTGCTACTAGAATCGGGGTCTTTCCACTCTTGAAAGATCTCAATGCTAGTTCCCTTTCCTGCATATACAAACAAACCCATGGCCTTCATGTAAAGATATGTTCCAGCCAAACGAAGGTAAAGCAACACATTCGGAACAGATTTCAACTAAAAAAAAGTGGATGCAATAAACCAAACTAAATCGAACAAAGAAAGTTAGAAGCCCCCTCTAGATGATAGTATCTTAAGCCAGCAGCCAGGAAAAGCAAAATACGTGTGTGAACTCTCATAGCTCAGACTGCTCAAGCTATATTGCTCCGATTCTCTATTCTTCTTTAAGTAACCGTATGGGAAACCCATGTTCGATGTGAATCCGGACAAGGGTATGCAGATACAACCCCATTAAGTATCTTCTACAAACACGAAAAACTTAAAAGGAGTTGATCAAACCCATGGTTGGTACATACTCGTATCCAACACACAAACCCGAGTCCAAATAACTGGAAGCAATGCTCAATTGAGAAAATAAGACTTGCATGTAACATAGGGGAAAAAAAAAGAAAATTATGACGAGTTTATCATATCAATCAAGAAAAACACAAACGTTATCACATCAAGCAACACAGTAGTAAAAAGAACAAGTATATCATTCCATCTAACTACAAAGACCTTATTCTTTCGATTTTATTTAGCATATTTATTTCTAAACAACTACCTGTTGAGTCCTATCACCATGGATGGTCGTTGATGGGAATCCATTAATGCAGAGCCAGTGTTCCAATGAGTCGGCTCCTTTTTTAGTCTCCACGAAAACTAATGTCAAAGCTTGCTGCAAAGTCAAAGATACCTGAATTAGCACCCGAGACAGTAAATATTAATCGAAACAAATATATCAAGGAAGCAGTAACCATCTTCAATCCAAAGATGTACGGATAAAAGGAACTTTCAATAAGGAAGTCCATACAGAATAGTCTCGAATTACCTTTCCAAGATTTCCATTTTCCCTCTGTGCATGTAGAAGATCCATGAGATGGCTTCTTTTATCAGACTCGAGAACAAATTCAACCCTTTGAACAATCAAATCGGTACTTGAGCCGACCCTCCCAACAGCCAAGAATATGTGGTTCGAAAGAAAATCGGAAGCAAGTCTCTGCACAGTAACCAATTTGCAAAAGAATTATGTGATTTAAAGCAAGACGAAAGAACATTTTCCGATTATAAGTGTTAAACACTCAAGTGGAATATATCGAAAAATACAGCTTGGATACTCAAACAACTGATAAAACGGGAATCAACAAAGAAACCAACCTGTATCTCTCTTGGAAAAGTGGCACTGAACAACATTGTCTGTCTCACACCCCGACTAGGCATATTCATTTGTTCAACTATCTTCCTAATTTGTGGCTCAAAACCCATATCAAGCATGCGATCTGCCTCGTCGAGGGCCAAGTACCTAATTGCTTGCAATGACACTCGGGCCCTCTCTAGCAAATCAACCAATCGTCCTGGCGTTGCCACGAGTATATCAACTCCTCTCTCTAGCTCCCGCAACTAAGTATGGAACAAAACATTAGTGAACAAACAAAATAAAAAGGAAAAAAATTAAAAGTCAGGAAGGTACGGGTTTGTGAGGAGACCACAACAAGCCGAAAATTACCGGAGATATAACAAAAATCCCATTAAAACATAAGTTAAGAAGGCCGAGAACACGACTAGATATAAGACATAAATCAAGTTTCCTTTGTGTAAGACCTATGTTACTCTGGCTCTTCATTTTTCTTTTAACATCCAATTCCAACACTCGCGTCCGACGTATATTTGGACATTGGCACGTACAATGTATATCTAGACATTGGTTTGCAAGGGGACCAACAAGGCAAAAGTCACCGGATATATAAAAAAAATCCCATTAAAACAAAAAGTTAAGAATACCGAGAACAAGACTACATATAAGACATAAATCAAGTTTCCTTCGTGTAAGACCCATGTTGCACTGGCTCTTCATTTTTCTTTTAAGTACTCAATTCCAACACTCATGTCCGATGTATATTTGGACATTGGCATGTTGTCCAGTGTATATCCATACATTGTTATGTGGATATAACCCTCCAAATACATGTAAAAGCTTTAAAAAGAATTTGAACATACCGGTGTCGGACACATTTTGTAAAACAATTCCATTACCATGATAAATGCCAGATATAACGGATCAAATTCGTAGTACAAAGAGATATAACAAAGAAAAATGGATCGGTTTAGCATGAGACATGGTTAATAGAACTACATGCATCACGTAATATAGAGTAGGAAGGATTTCCAAAACTTAAATCACATCCTCCAAGGAGAATATATTGTAAAACAATTCCATTACCATGATAAATGCCAAATATAACGGATCAAATTCATAGTACAAATAGATATAACAAAGAAAAATGGATCGGTTTAGCATGAGACATGGTTAATAGAACTAAATGCATCACATAATATAGAGTAAGAAGGATTTGCAAAACTTAAATCAATGTAATAAGAACCTGTTGGTTAATCGGTGCTCCTCCATAAGCAACAACCACCTTGACGCCAGTTTGATACGAGAATTTTTTGGCCTCATCGTGTATCTGAAAATGTAGTAATATTATCAGAACAAAAACATATTAAACCATTCAAAGAAATTACATGTTCTTAACAATCTCACACACCTGACAAGAAAGTTCCCTCGTAGGAGATAAAATAAGACCAAGAGGGTAAACAGTTCGTCCTACACGCGATCTTTGTGCATACGGCTCTCGCATAATTCCACTAATAATAGGAAAACAAAATGCAGCCGTCTTCCCTGACCCAGTTTGAGCACAAGCCATTAAATCTTTACCTGCTAATGCTATAGGGATAGCGTGACTTTGTATCGGAGTCGGTTTCACATACTTGCACCTCCTAATGTTTTGATTCAAAATTTCACCTAAATCTATCTCGGCAAATGTATTTACAGGCGGTGGTACATTTTCACCACTAACTTCCACTGGAATATCTTCGTATGCATCGAAATTGATACCGGAATTCTCTTGTTCACTAAAATTTTGTTTTATATCATCAATTTTATCATCATTACCAAATGGGTTTACTTCCCTTTCTCTCCTATCCCAACCTCCACTTCTATTATTCCGACCACCAGCACCACCACCAGTGGCATCTCGTCCGGCTGTAGCATAACTATTCCCCTGTCCTTGACGCCTGAGTTCAGGCTTTGTCCCTCCACCATCACTGCCGGTCCAACGCGACCCACCATTGGTCCCGCTAACCGGACCTGACAGGTCGGAAATTGAACCGCTACGAAGGTGGGGAGGGACATAAGTGGAACGAGTAGGACGAGCTAATGAATTTTTGTCCGAAATTGCAATTTCAGCTGCAGAATTTGACACAGAATCCGCCCATGAAGTTCTCATAGTTTCCCAAACCCTAAAAAAAACCCAAAAAAAGTCCTATAAAAACCCTAATCAAACAAAAACAAAAACCCAAAATTTCAAATCCTTTAAAATGCCATCTTATCCTCACCTTTTTTTTTATAGATAAAATCTAATCAAACACAATTTAAACAATGTTAACAAAGAACATAAATAACCAAAACTCGACAAACATAAAAAATATCAAGAAAACACAAATTTAAAGAGAATGAATGAGAGAAACAACAGAAACCTCGTTCGAATTTCCTTTTGGAAAAATGGGGTCAGTATTTTTTTTTCTTTTTTGTGGGCTACTTTATGGTGAAAAAAAACAAAATCTAAAGATTTTTCTTTCCTGGTTTTTTTCTTTTCTTTTCTTTTCTTTGGATTTTCTCTTGCGTATTTTTTTATGTTGCGTACAGATTTTGTAAGGAGAGTGTGAGAAAAAATCTACGGAAGATAGTTTGGTGACCGTAGAATTTGGTGGCTTGAATTATAATTATATAAAAAAAAAATTCACCCTCCATAACGGGCTGTTGCCCGTTGGAGACTTAAATAAATTAACTTCTATTTTATTTTAGTCCCTTTATTTTGCTGAAATTCAAAATTTAATCTTTTAACTTGAAATAATTTAATTTTCTATTTGATGATATTAAACCTATTTATGGGTCGGGCTATCCGCCTAAGCCCGAAAACCTGATCAAAATTTGAGAGAGTTTAAGTAAAAGTATTAAGCCCAAAAAATAAACTTCGACAAAAAAAATTAAACCCTTATAAAATATGGGCCGAGGTTGAACTTGAACATTCAATGCCTAAACCTGACCTATTTTTAAATTCATGATAATTTATATTATGTAATTTAGAACACATTATATAATACTACTCTAACGTAAACATTAAAATAATATTAAGATAATCGTATAAAAAATTTAAAACATAAAATATGTTAATATAATGTTTAGCCCCAAACCCGACCATATTCTAACTATATACATGAACAAATAACAGTAAAAGATTGTATGACATTAGATTAAAGGAAACATCTATTTTGTATCATTTAACTATTTAAAAAATATAATGGAAGTAGATTGATCCAACTATGTGGAATTCTAAAATTTAACTACCTTGGTACAGTTAACAAAAATTAAGATTTCGGATTTTTAGTGTTTTAAGTTCGAGCGTCACATTATGTATATTATGTGTAGATATTGTTCAGATTTATTCTGACTTAAATTTTACCACATTAAATTTTGATATACACAAAGTTATTCTAATTTAGGCAAATTATGTCCGATTCGTGTTTTGTAGTGTTTAATTTTACCTGTAATGATTCTGTATGTCAATCAATATGATCGTAATTTGAATTCTTAAAAAAAGACATAACAGCCTAAAATTAGAATTAGATGATAAATAATAAATGTGTTTCACTAATCTTTTAAATTAGTTTTTTTTCACCTTGTGTTTCCTAATCTTTCTATAACTTTTAGTATTAAAAGTTCTTATCACAATATTAGTTCAATCTATTAGTCTAATTTTAATTAAATAAATTTATAAATCTTCACAAAAAAAAAAAAAGATTCAACTCAATCAAAATTTTAACTCAATTTAATCAGTTCCGAGTAATTCCCTCAAAAGTCAATTCAAAACCAGTTCAACTCTTTGTTCGGATTGACCAATTGATCCAATCAACCATTCCAGTCTTGGTTCCAACAACCAATAATATTGTTTTCTATAAATCTCATCCGAAGATCCAAACTCGATCCCTTCTTCGCAGTGGGTACTAAGTTTATGTAGCATTTTGTATTATGATATTAGTATGTATGGATACCAATATGTTAATAAAAAATTATTAAGATAATATTAATATCTAGTTTAAAATACTAAAATCTTGACTAAAACGAATCAAAACACACCTAAATTTTGACCAAAATAAAACACAATACTTGGTATTGGCTTAGGGTCGAAACAGTGAGCTACTGGTATAGTACCGACAACCTTGTACTAAACTGATCAAGAAAATGTTATGAGAATACCAGATATTTTGTCTGCAAGTGATTTCAATATAAACAGATACAAATTTCACATCAACACAAAAACTAAACTAACTCAAGTTGGGAGAATATGAAGCTTTTTAACTACAAACACTGGATCTATTTCAAACTAGTAGGATTTATGAGAAATGTTAGTTCGGTTTACGGAATCAACCTTATAAGGAAGTGATTTGAAATTTGAGCTCAAACTCGAAGTGCTACTGTCCATCTAAGGTCCCGAGCGATTCCTTGAGTAGTCTTCGTGCTTCTTCTCGCCTCCTGGACAAACAACAAAACAAAGTTGAAGAACTAGGCAAGTAAATTCCGTCATTTTGCTAACTGTATCTGTAGATGTAAGAAATAGTGAACTTGCACGGGATGGCTATTAACACAAGAACCAGATGAAATTTAAGGACATTTAGGCAGTGACAATGAAAACCTTATGAGAATTCTGAGAGAAATGTCCTTTGTCTCCGGTGAAAGGGACATGCATTCTTCTACATTCTGGGGAGTAAAAATTCCCCCTAGTAAGCAAGTGAAAAGGGAAAAAAAGACACACGAGAAGATTCACTTTCATCCTAGGCCATTAATCATTATCTCTAATACATGCATGACATCGGAGAATTTCAGTGGGAATGTGATAAATAACATGATAAACTGGCCCTAGTGAACGAGGAAGGGGATAAAAATGAGAAGATTCAATTTCATCCTAAGCCATTAACCAATATCATTAGCATAAATGATCATATTTCATATAATTCTTCAAAGCATGCTCAAAGAACAAATCATTCTCTTTCGGCAGAAAAATTAGTTGGGAGCAGCATCTCCAATATTTTTAGGAACATACCTCTTAATATCCTCCAGAGCTTCTTTACGCCGTTGTATTTGAAGTTCTAGAATGTGAATTAGTGTTGCTCTAGCCTGCATAAACAAAAAACAAACATAGAACCGAATGGATTCAAAAGCATTTACCAAGCAGAACAAAAGAAGTCGAGATAATGCGATAATATTTTTCTTTTACCTGATGGGGGCGCAATGAATTCAGCAAGTGGTGCAAGTTCTTGAATATGAGAGATATCTCCTCCACTTGTCTAGCGTATTGTGATGGTCTCTCGACGAGAACATCTGCGAGCTCCAAAATATGTAGTTGCAATTCTCTGTTAAGCGACCTCAATTCCTTCTTGAAATCTAAAAGTGGTCAAAATGTTCTTCAGTAAGTATATCAGCAAAGTGAAAAATTTATCAGAGAATTCAATTATGCAACCGTTCTATAATCACATGAACCCGTGGCAAAGACATATTCAGCATAAACTGAACTAAAAGTTCACTAAAAAATCTCCTAATTTCCACTCCATGAAATTAGATTACACAAACATATTCTCATCACTAATTTATACTGTTTGAATACCCAAAAGATTCCTTTCAGAAACTAATAGTGAAAATATTAATTTAGCCCAATTAAGCTTAAAAAATCACCTACAATGGTAAAAATACCATTGAGGTCCTTATACTAAGAGTAGAATTGCATTTTGCCTCCCCCAACTCAAAAAATGAGCAAATTAATCTCTACCTTAGATCAAAAAGCAAGCTGATCCTGTAGTTAAAAATTTCATCAATTTCTACTCTTAAAAATTGGTCCCTATATACACCTGGTATAACTTTCTAGTTATTATATCAACCACATCAGTTTTTAACAGTAGAAATAGATGAAAATTTCAACAGAAAGGACAATATACAGGGACTAATTTATACATTTTTTTTAGTAAAAGAGACAAAATGCAATCTGACTCCTAATACGAAGACATTCATGGTACTTTTACCCACCTACAACCAGAAAGCAACCATGAACGAAGCATGCTAAAACGAATTCCATTTTACAATTCATAAAATAGATAAGCAAGATATAGAAATTACCAATATTAGGTCCTTTGGGGTAGAGTTGGCGAACCCCTTGATCTTCCAAACTCGGAAGCACATCATCGGTCTACATCCAAAAGAAACAAAATAAATAATTTATTAATGGTAACAAGTAATTTACAAATAAAAAAGGACAAAAATGAAACTGACGGTATAGTTGCCACCAAAGCAAACGTAAGTGCCTTCAATAGGCGGCGGAGGCTCCGGTGCTGATTTAGGGTTTTGTAAGTAATCTTTGTAGAGCCTGTAAAACGGTGGCGGTGGTGGATATGTAGCTGTTGCCATCTCTAGTCAGCCTAACACTTAAAACAAATACCTGAAAGATTCAATATAAACTGCAGAGAGAACACAAGAAGATGAAGATGAAACACGATGAAAAGCTCTAAATTGAACAAATGGCCCAAAAGCAAACCACACCAAAGAACAACAAGCCTAAAATTAGCCATAATCAGAATTTGAATCTAGTGCTCTTTAGGAAAAATGTCCAAATTTCTTAAAATTAACATTGAGGAAAGCTTCTTTTTTTTTTCATTATTTTCAGTTAAATTGTTAACAATAAACAAAGAAATATGTCTATAAAATTTTGTTTTCTACACAATTCGAAAACCTAAACAAAAAAGAAGCAGAAGGCAAAAAAAAAGGCCGCCGTCAACGGCTGAAGCACAGGTTTTAACTGGAGAAATAAGATTTACCTGGATTTCAACGGTGAAAAAGCGTCTCGCCGGCGAGGTTATTGATCTGAGCTTTACGTCGGAAAATGGAAGGTTGTGAAGGCTTGGCTTGGATCTTTGCGAGTACTAGTAGAAACAGTAATTATATTAATAGGGAAAATAAGTTGGACCTGCACTTATAAATTTAAATCTTATTGGGATGATTTAGCAATTTTTGAAAATTTTAGTTCGATTTTGATGACCTCTTCACGGCTTATCCATCTAAGTTCGAAATACAATTTAATTTTTAAAAGATTTAGATAAAAATATTAAACTTAAAAATTAATTTAAATAAAAAATTTATGTTTTTTAAATATAAGTCCAGCTTGGGCTCCAACGAACTCATTCTTAATATTATAATATATTATTTTATTGGGTAAACTATAACAAGGCCACTAAACTATTAATAAATTTATGTTTTGATCTTTTAACTTAAAAAGTTATAAATTGATCACTGAAATATTCAAAAGCTTTCATTTAAATCACTAAACTATTTGAATTTTTTTTTAAGTTTAGCTAGCGAGTTTTAAAGTCACAATTCAACGATTAGTATGAAAGATCAATACTCATTTACCAAAACGTAAATGTACTAATAGTTTAATAACCAAAACATAAATTATATCTATAATAATATATATTACTATAATGTAAGTATTAAAATATTATATTGCATATGTATAAATGTTTAATAAAAGAAAAAAAAAATTATTAAATATTCAATTTAAAAGAGTAGAGTCTAAATTCTAATTTTAAAAAATATAAAGATTTATGACATATTTTAATTTTATTATTTCCATTTCTTGGGCTTTAACTTATGATAATCGAACTTTGAATTTCTTGCCTTTTGCTTATTTTCAATAAAATCTTTTAGAGAAGTCGAGACCGTGGTAAATTGAATTAGACTAAAAGGAGGAAAACCATATTATTTTATGTCATGGTACCGAATGAAAAAAGTTTAGTTGCTTGTATAAATTACTTGAAAGACGAAGAAGATATCGATAAATCGAAGAAATTATTAAAACGAAAAGAAAAATCAAAGCTCAACGGAACTCTTTGTTTTGGCTGATGTCGACGAGAGTAACATTGATTGCAAACCGTCGATTCAATTAATTTTAATTCGATTTAATTAATCTGTACCGTTTCACAAGTCAACCGATCTAACATCTCTCTTCAGATTAATATTATAATCAATTCTCGATCCAACCGGTAACTCATGTATCTCACATTTAGTTTCGAGTTTACAGATTATTGGTTCTTTATTTTAATGAAAACATTTTCACATTTTGTCATATTTTAATAATTAATCTTGTTCATAAAAAAATTAATAATTCGAATAAAAATTATTCAAATACTCAAATACGTCTAAAGCTAAGCTATGCCTAACTCTGTTTTCCATAGCTTAATGGAAAGCTAAACAGATTCATCATTGGCTTCATTTTTAAAAATAGAACTGCTAGTTTAATAGCCCACCACATATTTGGTTTGAGATTCCCAGTACTCCTTAGATTGTTTCACCATCTCTGCACGTTCTGCAATCGCCCTTTCTTTCCAATAATATTTGTGCCTGTAAACACCACAAAAATATATATATACATAAATATCAAGTTTACACTTGTCGATGTTCGATTGGAGTCGAGGTGGCCGAAGTGGGCCGGAGGAAGAAAAGGAAAAGGGATTGAAAAGCGTCAAATGTTTGGGAAGAGATATAAAGCAATTTTCCCATTTAGCCAAGGGGACTAAGGCCTCTGCCTGCCCCCTTCGGTTATGCCCCTGCCTCCGAGACACATTCCGATACATGCACTAAACTCAAATTAGTATGAGATATGAGTACGTGTTTAATAAGGTATGCTTAACTTTTTTTATAAATATATTTAGGAGATTATACTCCATTCATAACTCGGTTCGATCAACCTAAACTCAACTCAAATTGATATGATCATAAAAAGGTAACAATCCCAACCCAAGTTAAACCAAACCAAAACCCAAAGTTGACTCGAACCCGAAACTATATGAACATGTAACCAGAAATGACCTAAATCTAAATTGACCAACCTAAACAGGATTCAAACACATACTGGCTTGGCCAAAAAACCCGAGCATCAAATCTGAATGAAACGAATAAACAATCTAAACCCAAAATGGCTCGAACCCAAAACGATTTGAACTTGAAATCACTTAAAAAGTGAAATTAACTTTGAACTAAAATGACTTCAAAATTTTAAAATCCAAATTGACTCAACCCAACCAATCCAATTGTATCTTATTCTATGCAAAGATTTTATAATTTCACAAGTACTATTATTTTCCCTAAGAAATGAATTAAGTTTTGGTTAAAATATGCCATCAATCCCTGTACTCTTCCCAAGTCGGGACTATGGTCCCTATACTTTTATTCTAGGAATTCAATCACTCTATTTTTCAGATTTTAAAATTTAATCCAATTATTAACACTATCAAAATTATTTTTTAAATTCAAGTTCATTACAGTGTTATTCTTTAGTTACATGACTACTAAGTAAGCATTTTTTTTATTTCAAAATGTCACACCAAAAAATTAAATGGTGGTAACAGTTAGAGCTAAAATTTGAAATCTAAAAAAGTAGAGGGGCTAAATTCCTAAAAATAAAAGTACAGACTAAATTCAAAAATTTGGGAATGGTACATGGACTTATGGCATACTTTAACCTCAGATTTTTTCAGTTTTGGCTCACCCACCTTTTCTTAATTAGAAGATCCAGCTCTAGCATGTGCACCGCATTAGCATAAACTCCAGCCTGCATATGACAGAAGAAACAAAAGATTATGACATAAAATACATACGTACATATATATGTGAATGTATATCGAAGCAAAACCCGGACCTCTCGACAGATGGGACACTTTGAATCCGGACTCGAGGCTTTAAGTCCTTGAAAGATCATCACAGAAGCAGCTGAGCAAGCACATGATTTGCAGAAAAGATGACCACAACTCAAAGCATACGGATTGAAAACAATTTCCTAATAGATAAAGGACCCAAAAAAATTTATGAACAAATTGCATTGAAAAAATGGGAAATTTTCTTTGAATTTTATGAGCTTATTTACCAAGCAAATAGCACACTTTAAGTTGTATTCCAGCTTTATTGAATGCGGAAGCATCAACGTCATCACCGGTTCCATTTCATCGAGGTTGCACGAAAACGAGCCGGAAAACTGAATGAATGCTTCATCATCATCTGATCCTTTGAAATTCAACGAAAGAGCTCCTAATTCTATCAGCCATGGTGATTGCAAAAGCTCCAAATGTTCGGCCCTCAGTTTGGACTTGAAGTTCTTCCCATTAGCAGAGCTATGTACCTAAAATCAGATCAAAATCAATTAAATCATCTTTGGATCTTTATTTTGATGTGGAAAGTGATTGAAAAAACGGATTAATGGTTGCATACTTTATCATACTTCTTAAGGATTTTACGGATGGCGATTGCATTCATTGTGATATACTCAAGTAACATCAGCCCTTCTTCCACTAAAGCTTGTTGGTCGTTTTTGAAACATTGGCGTAACCGCAAAACATACCGCTGCATCCCTCTGGGGACGTGAAGATGGAGGAGATGTCGGACTCGGGAACTAAAGCATCCAGCTATATCTGTTGATTCCCTCATTAATTCGGTGAAGAACATTTGATCACACACTGTAAGATGTAAACAATTTCATTAAAAGATTCTCCAAAAAGCCATGAAAGCTCTATTGGCCATTATTTTGCAAAGAAAATTTATGACTTGATCTCAAAGTCGAAACCCCGAACTTAGCTCAGTTGGTTCATATAATCATGCTTACAGTATGACCTTTGGCTTATTTGGGTTCGAAGCTTATAAGCTATATTTTCAGACAAAGGAAGAACCAAAGTTCTCAAAACTAAAACCCTGAGTTTAACTCAGTTGGTTCAAAGCATGTGAGCTATACCTCGAGTTCAACTCAGTATCAAACAAAAGAAGAACCAAAGTTCTCAAGATCAGAATCCCGAACTTAGCTTAGATGGTTCATATAGTCATGCTTATGATATGACTTGGCATGTTTGGGTTCTAAGCTTATAAGCTATACTTTCAGATAAAGGAAGAACCAAACCCAAGTTTAACTCAGTTAGTTCAAAGCATGTGAACTATACCCCAAGTTTAACTCGGTAATGAGCTATATTTTCAAACAAAGGGAGAACCAAAGTTCACAAAATTGAAACCCGAACTTAGTTCAATTGGTTCATATAATCATGCTTACGATTTGGGATAAAGGAAGAACCAAAGTCCTCAAAATCGGAATCCCGAACTTAACTTGACCGGTTCATATAGCTATCCTTTAGAGATGATATTAAGAACCAAAGTTCTCAAATTTTAAAAAATCCAAGCTTAATTCAATTAGTTCGACTGATTCAGGTTTAGAACCAATCCCCTATATTGTTCGGACTCTTCATTTTCCTTGAACTACCTATGTCCAAAACTCCTGTCAGGCAAATACGGAGATATAGCTTCAAAGATCCTATACATACATGAAAAAACCTAAAAAAGTACTATACTCGTGTTAGATACGTATATATATCCGACACTCACACCAGAGTCTCGAGTAACTTAACCTTACACTATCCCTAAACATTGTATCAAAAGAAGTTCTCAAAACTGGAAATAACTAGTTTTCAGAAAAGCCTTCAAAATTCTCTTACTCCATTGTTTACACAGCTAAAATCCACGATGAAAAAGACAAAAAAGAGGATTAAGCTAATAGATTAAATTAAATCTTCACTGAAGCATAAATATATATATATATATAAGCTAGATTTTGGAATCTATATATATTAATAAACAAATACCATCAAATCTCCATTATTCCATCGTACCAATGGAATTGATTAAAAAATTAACCTCACCTGGGCAAGATTGGCATTGACAAAATCGAGAAAATGTGGGATTTTGTTGTTGTTCACCATCTGTTTGATCTATTGTGCTATTACCCTCATGTAATGCTTTACACCTTCTGCAACTTTTCAACACTTTTTTAAGCCTTTTGTATTCAACATGAGAGACTTTATCTAAAAACCATTCTTGATCACCATGTAAATATTCCTTAAAAGTCTCACCAAATTTCATCTTTTTTCTTCAATATTATCAATCAAAAGAAGAAAAACCCAGAAATCCAAATGAAAATTTTTTGGGGGAAATGGTTAAAATTTTTTTGATCTGATAAAATGAAAAGGAACCCAAATGCTTGAGTGGGAATTTTATAGAGTTGTTCGGCAGCAACCAAAAGCAAAAAGGTAGAATCGAAGTTTTTAAAATTGTTTTTGTTTTTTATTTTAATGAAGAAAAAGGTGGTGGGTTGTTGAAGATGAAAAAGGTTATATATTTTTGGTTAAAATCTTCCATAAGTCCTTATACTTTCTGAAAATTTATAATTTAGCCTTTATCCTTTTATTTACAAAATTTAATTCTCTACTTTTCAAATTTCAAGTTTTAGGATCAATTGTTAATACTATTATATTTTTTTTCGGTCTGATTTTTAAATAAATAAAATACTTACTTCATAGTCATATAATTTAAAAATGACATTGTATTTTAACCGTGTGAATAGTTAAAGGGACTAAATTCCAAATTTTCAAATAGTAGAGAGACTTTTATTGTATTTTAATATATATATATATATATATATATTTATGTATTGATGTAAATTAAATTTCGTATTTGTACTTAAAGTTGAGTGTTTAATTCATATACTCTAATTTAGATATTTTAGAGGTGATCATGAGTCGGGCCGGATTGTAACAAAATTTTAGGCCTATTTGGTAAACCCGATCTGCTCATATTAAAATTTTTTAATATAAGAATAAATTTAAAAAATATAAAACATCAAATACACTAAATTAAAAATAAATAATATACTAAGATAAGTGCAACTTAACAAATAAATACCTCTAAAATAGTAGTAAAATTAATAATAAAACAAAAGCTAAACAATATTCATATAATAACAACAAAATAATAGCAAAACGGTGAAAACAGTGTCAAAACAACAACAATTTTTTTTTTTTGCAAATTTGGATCAAATCAAGCTTAGGCAAAAAAAGCTTACTCAAGACTCGACCCGTTTTTTAAACAAGCTTTATATTTTTGTCCAAACCCTCTCACTTTTTGGGCGGACTTTCAGGCCGGGCCACCATGATCAAGTCTAGTCATTCTTAGTATCTATATTTTTCAAATTTTAAAATATTAGTCTTCAACAAATGATAATTATTAGATTTATTAAGTTCAGTTATGTTTATTTTCTAAAATCTGATGCTATAAACATCTTATTATACGTATAATGTCATGTAAACCTATTATTTTTCACCTATCATTCATTAAAAATTTAGCTAATGGGTCAAATACTATTATTTTAATCAACCACTACTAGGGGTGAGCATGCAAGGCCTCCCCCAAATGGAAAATTAACATTTTAGTCCACTATAAATAATGAAATTATAAATTAATATATGATAAATTTACACTTTAACCTTAAAAAATATTTTAGTCATTTTAAAAATAATGAGATTATAAATTAATAAATGATATAATTATAATTTAATCTCTCAAAATTTATAATTCAGTTCTAGTCCTCAATAAAAAAATTCCTAATTTGCCTTTAACTAATGGTTGATATTAAATTTTCAAATTTTGAAAAGTAAAAAGACTAATATCAACCAATTTGGAAAATACAAAAACTAAAATTAATCGATTAAAGTACAAACAGAGTGATCCAAAATTTAATTATAATTTTTCATAGATCAAAATATAAATTTATGATTTATTAATTTATAATTTCACCATTTTAAGGGACTAAAGAGATTTTTTATTTTTAAGAATCAAAGTGTAATTTCACTATATAGAAATTTATAGTTTCTCTACTTATAAAAGTACTAAATTAAAATTTATTTTATTTTATTTTTGGGCCGTCCCTCGTATTCAACTCTCAGTAGAAAGATTAAATACACAAATTTTGTAAAGTATAGGGACTAATAACGGAATTAAAGCCATGAATGTGAAAAGGTTGAACAAGGGAAGAAAGTGTTCGTTTTTGTGGAGGAAGATGGAAAGGCTCAAAAAACACAACAACGAGCCGTCGCCTTGTCACTTCGGGAGCAGTGGCCGACATTTGGCACCTGATGCACTTTCCTACTTTATAATGATTATTAATAAAGCATTTTGTTGTCGGCGCGTGTGCCACCATCCTACACTACTTGCCCCACATTTTATTTTGTTCTTTGAGATACTTAACAGATGTTTTATTGTATTTTTTTTTATGTGGAATATTATAGATTTTTTCAATACCTGACCATGAGTTGGATGGAGTCAGGTTGACGTAGAATTTTATATTTTTTTTAGGCTCGATTCATAAAATGAGATTAAAATTTTGTTTAAGTTTAACTTTGATTAAAAATATTAAATTTGACTCGGCTAGTTCGTAATAATTTTTTTAGATTATGTTTATATAAAAATAAATTTAAAAAATATAATAATTAAATATACTAAAAATATTTAAATAAAATTTTCTCAACAAATTAAAAATATATTAAAAAATATAGGTATGTGATTCGGGTCAGACTCGAGCCCAGCTCAAAAAAATTCTACTCAAGGCTTAGCTTGTTTAGAAAATGAACATTATTTTTTTCAAGCCCATTTTTCAAGTTTATATTTTCATTCAAACTCTCTCACTTTTTGGGCGAGTCTTCGGATCTAGACGAGTGATCTAACCCATAATCAGGTCTAATTCCATTTTACTCTTCAATCACCAATTGTTGTTTTCGACACGAAGAGGCTCAGTTCGGAATAATAATATCATGACCTTAGTTAGGCCTTTTGCTTTTCCTATTGGATAAAGCCGAATCTAAGAGAGTAGGCAAGGGCCATGGCCCTCAAAAAGGAAAAAGAAAATTCAATTAAATCCTCTTATAAATAGATAAATTATGAATTAATATATAATAAAATTACGCTTTAATCCCTTAAATGAAAATAAGAGAAAACTGTTTAATCCATTAAAATATAAAATTATAAATTAATATATAATAAACTTATATTTTGATTTATAAAAAATTATTTATTTTTTCTTGGGATATTTCAAAATTTTCACATCACTTTAAAACAAGGTAAATCAGTATTCTTTTAACAGTTCGTTTATGTTTTAATTATTTACTTTCAATTTTGATGTATAAAGATTAAATCCTCCTTATAAAGGGACTAATTTGCATTTACACCTCAAATACAAGACTCATCAAGTAATTTAACCATTAATTGTAAATTCCACAATTGGCCATCCAATTTGCATAAGTTTTCATTTTGGGTACCAAAAAAATTTTGCAAAATGGGCATTGTTGTCAACAACCGTTTTCATTTCAGTCACCTGTAGTTAACTCAATGTTATTTTACACTTATTTTAGCCACCAAATTTTAATAACTTTTCAATTGGTCACCCATTTTATATTTTTAATCGTTAATTTTGCTTTTTTTATAATTAATTTTAGTTATTCCTTCGTAAAAATGAAAAACTTGGGTATTAGAGAAAATTACTTAATTTTTTATAAGGAAAAACCATTTTATCTTTTTAATTATTTTTTAGAACTAAAATGTAGCTTTTTTTTCCAATAAAAGGTGGAAAATAGTGGTTTCATTGGGCAAAAACCTGGCTTTTTTTAGCAAATTGAGTTGCTGAGAAAAATTTAAGTTTCATCGTCACAGTTGTATAACTCAATTTCATGTAAAAATTAGATTTTTTTTGAGGAAAAAATAAAAATAATTTTTAAAAAGTAAATGAGTGACAAAATGATTAAAATGAGTGCACAACAACATTGAATTAACAGGGTGATCAAAATGAAAACTTATTAAAGTTGAGTGACTAACCATGTAATTTAATCTTCATTATAACATGTCTGAGTATGGCTCCAGAATCCTTTTTTAAAGCTCTGCTTTTGCTCTTCAGTCTTGTTTTTAAATAATATAATGCATCGAAAAACATCCTTAAAAATTCATGGGTTTTGTCTGAAATAAACAAATTTGTAATAACCAGACTATGAATAGCAGCATCAATATCAGCAACAAAGTGTTGAACACATTAAGGTTAAAGAACCCAAAGCTTTTATTACTCGAATCCTGCAACAATTTATCTCAATTGAAGATCATCCATGGTTTTATGATAAGAACCCATATCATCTTCGACATTTTCGCAGCTAGTCGATTGATTTCCCTTTGTATAAACAACCCTTCATTCGGGCCATTTTCATTAAATTATGCTCACAATGTTTTTTCCCAAATCGAAACCCCAAATCTTTTTATGTACAATGCTTTGATCAAAGGGTTTTCTGGTGAAAACCCAATTAAGGGTTTCGAGTTTTACGTTCGAATGTTGAGGGCAAACATTTTTCCTGATAATCTTAGTTTTCCATTTTTGGTAAGGGCTTGTGCACAGTTGGAAGGCATTGATATGGGGATTCAAGCTCATGGTCAAATTGTAAAACATGGGTTTGAAAACGATGTTTATGTGCAGAATTCATTAGTTTATATGTATTCAATGTGTGGAGATATAAAGGCTGCTAACGAAGTGTTTAGTCGAATGTTGTCGCCGAATGTGGTTTCATGGACGTCGATCATTGCTGGGTTTAATAAAATTGGTGATGTTGAAATGGCACGTGAACTGTTCGATAAAATGCCTGAGAGGAACTTGGTTACTTGGAGTACAATGATTAATGGGTACGCTAAGAACAATTGCTTTGAAAAAGCTGTTGAATTGTTTCAGGTACTAAAAGATAAAGGGATTAAAGCTAATGAAACTGTTATGGTCAGTGTAATTTCTTCTTATGCTCATTTGGGTGCAATTGAATTAGGTGAAAAAGCTCATGATTATGTTGTTAAGAACAATTTGAGTTTGAATGTGATTCTTGGGACGGCTTTAGTAGATATGTATGCAAGATGTGGCAGTATTGAGAAAGCTATTAAAGTGTTTGATCAAATGCCTGAAAGAGATGTTCTTAGTTGGACTGCTCTTTTTGCTGGATTAGCAATGCATGGTTATGCGGATAAGGCAATTTGGTTCTTTTCAAAAATGGTGAATTCCAGGTTAAAACCGAGAGATATTACGTTTACGTCTTTGTTATCCGCTTGTAGCCATGGCGGATTAATTGAAAAAGGTTTAGAGTTGTTCGAGAGCATGAAAAGAGATTACGGGATTGAGCCAAGGTTGGAACATTACGGTTGCATTGTGGATTTGCTTGGCCGAGCAGGGAAGTTAGCTGAAGCAGAGAAGTTTGTGCTTGAAATGCCGGTAAAACCGAATGCACCTATTTGGGGTGCACTTCTCGGAGCTTGTAGGATTCATAGAAATGCAGAAATTGCAGAAAGAGTGGGGAATATATTGATCCCTTTGTTGCCGGAACACAGCGGCTATTATGTGTTGCTTTCGAACATTTATGCACGTACAGACAGGTGGGAAAATGTTGAAACTATGAGGCAGATGATGAAGGAAAAAGGTGTTAAAAAGCCGCCAGGTTTTAGCTTGATCGAGGTTGATGGGAAAGTACATAACTTTAAAATGGGTGATAAATCACACCCGGAAATCGAAATGATCGAACAAAAATGGGACGAGATTCTTCGGAAGATAAGATTGGCAGGTTATACGGGGAATACATCCGATGCATTGTTTGATATCGATGAGGAAGAAAAAGAAAATGCTCTACATAGACATAGTGAGAAGCTTGCTATTGCTTACGGGATTATGAGAACTGAGGCTCCGGCGCCAATCCGAATAGTGAAGAACTTGCGAGTCTGTGAAGATTGTCATATTGCGACGAAGCTGATTTCAAAGGTTTTCGGGCGTGAGCTGATCGTGAGAGACCGGAACCGGTTCCATCATTTTAGAGAAGGTTCTTGTTCTTGTATGGATTACTGGTGATAACTTATGATTAGGGTTGGTTTGACTCGACCCCATAGGAATGATTTTTTTATGAAAATCGGGTTCGAGGGCGAAGCCGGTTGTATTTTTTTATTAAAGTTTCTAGGGAAAGGTATCGAGATGTCTACTAAAATCGGCGAGCTTTTCTCATACTGTCAATTGAAAGCTTAACTCTGTAAAACTTGTTCCAGTCAACGGTCATGTTTTTCAAATATAAGAAGGAAGAGGCAAATCATCAAACAAATTATGTGCATTTTGTTGCTTATATTATCAGAACTAAACCGATAGTCGAGCCAGTTGCTCCGATAAGTTAAATTAAATAAATCATTGAAAAAATTAAAAATTTAATTCAACCGGTTCAATTGAACAAATAATTTTAACAGTGTTAACAGTTAGACCTGAATTTTAAAATTAAAAAAGTAAAGAGAATAAATTCTTATAAATAAAAGTACAAGAACTAAATTTTAAATTTACAAAGAGCACAAGGACTTATGACATATTTTAACCGCCAAATTGATACAATGTTTATACATTAAGGATTCAATTATAACGTTTTGAAGTTTAGAGACAAATTTAACATTTATGCCATGATTTAAGGATGTCTCGTGCAATTAATCCTTTGAAATACATATCATTGGTCCTATTTAGGTAACACCAAATCAGAAAATGGGAAATTAATTATGAGCCTTAAATTTATTATTTAATGATTGATTATCTAAAAATAACCAAAAAAAAAAAAAACAGATTTAATTGGATTTCACAAATTTAATGATTATCTAAAATAACCAAAACACATTTCAGTGGATTTAATTTCAATGGTAAGTCAAAATTAAGTAAAACACAAATAAGGAAAAACAATTAATGTGCACTAATGGATAATTTATCATTTCACTCCCTCTTTTTCTTTTCCCACTCATATAAAAGCCAAACCCCATCATCACCAACTCAATCATTCTCTTCATTATCAATTTTTTCTTCTTCTTTTCTCTCTCTAAAATCTTCTTCTCGTTCATTATGTGCAACAGAAGATCCCTTCTATTTCCCCATTATTTATTCATTCATTCAAGTTTTTAATTAACACAGCTATTTAAAAAGAAAAAGGGGGGAGGGGGAAATGGAAAGTGGATCATTAAAGTTAGGGTTAATGGCAGTGGTTGCAGTTTCAGGAAGTGTAGTCTTCATTGCAAATGAACTTCATAAACGTCTCCTCTCTGATTTCATGAAGAAGATTGAATTTGAATTTGCTGGTAATTCATATATACATACATATATATATATCATTGAAATTATTTATGATTTCTTGATGTTTTTCTTAAGGGTTTTAAAGTTTTTTTTTTGTAAGTATAGTGTTTGAAATTAAATTGCAATCGATAAAAATAATTTTAAGATATTTTTATACAATAAATATTAATTTTATTACAATTCAGGTAAATTCTAATCATTTTACTTTTTGAAATACTTATATTTAATTAGTGAGCATTAATTGTGAATTGACCCTTGAATTATACCTAAATTCCTTAGTGGATCCCTTTTTTTGGTTTAAAGTGGTATTAAATTATCAATTTTCTTAGTGTAGACCAAAAAATATCATCTAATAAGAATGTGCCACACGTCACATTCGTATTGGATGATTATTTTTTACATGAGAAAAAATTATAATTTAAGTGTTCTTTAGCAAAAAAAAAAAAAAGAGTTTAAAACCCACTTATTGAGGACTTAAAGAGTTGAAGACTAGGAAATGACTAAAATCAAGTTTAACAAATGGGTGAATCTACCTTAGAGGTCCCTCTATTATACATTTTGATATTTTTTTTAAAGATTAGACAAATATTACATCATTAAAAAATATACATTTGACAAAGACTTTTTTAGTGAATTGGTCCTTGAACTATACCTAAATTCCTAGATTGATCCTCAAAAACATTATCATCTAACAAGGACCTGTCAAATGTCATGTTCGTATTGGATGATATTGTTTTTTGGGGGTACATGAGAAAAAAAATGATAGTTTAGTTACAATTTTTTTACAAAAAACAAACTTTAAAACCCAATTTGAGATATAGTTGAAGGGTTAATTTATTGATAAAGCCCTTCAAAGAGTATAAGACTATAAATGGCTAAAATCAAGTCCAATTGCTAACATTGTTAAAATTATTTTATTAAATTTAATTTTATCATATTTATAGTGCCATTTTTTAATTATATTGTTAGCAAGTGAGTATTTTGTTTATTTCAAAATATCACACCAATCAATTTAACAAAAAGAAGAAAGAAATAAAAAGATCAGTATTAATAATTGGATTTAAATTTTAAATCTGAAAAGAAGAGGCTAAATTCTTAAAGAAAATAGTATAGTGACTAAATTCTAAATCTATAAAAAGTATAGGATTTATGACAAAATTTAACCACCAAATTATAGTAGAGGAACTAAATTTGTCAAAAATAGGTGAGTGTACTCTATTATACATTTTGATATTATTTTGTTAAGGTTAGACAAATATTACACATTTCTTTAGCTGATATGCCAAAGAGTTAGCCTCATCATTAAAAATGTACATATAAAAAATGTTTTATTAGTGAATTGGTCCTTGAACTATACCTAAACTCTAGATCGATCCTTTTTTTTTTTTTTTTGTTTAAAGTGGTATTGAACTATCAATTGTCTTAGTGTAGCCCCAAAAACAATATCATCTAACAACAACGTGCCAAATGTCACGTTTGTATTGGATGATATTTTTTTGGGTACATGAGAAAAATGATAGTTTAGGTACTTTTTTTAGCAAGAAAAAACTTTAAAACCCAATTTTAGAATTTTGATATAGTTAAAGGGTTAATTTATTGATAAAACCTTTCAATGAGTAGAAGACTAAAAACGACTAAAATCAAGTCCAACTGTTAAGATTCTTAAAATTATTTAATTAAATTTAAGTTTATTATATTTATAGCGTCATTTTTAATTATTTTGTTATTAAATAAATATTTTATTTATTTTAAAATGTCGCATCAACAAATTTAAAAAATAATTTAAAATAATTTCACGGCTTTGCCCTTATTAGGTTCCATTTTTTACAAAAAAACCAATTTAAGAATTTAGATATAGTTCAGGGGTAAATCTACTAATAAAGCCATTCAATGAAAAGAAGCCTAGAAATGGTCAAATTATAGTAATGGAACTAAACCCATAAAAAAACGTATTTAGTATAGGGACCTTTTAAACAATTTAACCCTTTTTTTCTTTTAATTAGGAAATGGGAAATGTCAAGCGAAAAAAAAGGTTCGTTTTGCTGATAGTGTAAGGGAACCATCATCAAATAACAAAGAATATAGGAAGAGAAATCACAGTATCGCCATTGTTAAGCAAGCTAAAGGTCGTGATGAAGAATATTATGGTGAACGACGACGACGACGACAGCTTCTTAAAGTACCAAATAATGATTATTCAATGCCTCTCAATAGGCAAATTTTATATAAAGGGATTCTTCAATGTAAAAAATAATTCTCTTATACATTCAATTTTGTATATATTATATGATGATGTATATATATATATTTAAAATGAGTATTTATCGTCTCAAGTGTAGCTTGGGTTCGAGTCTCGTTAATTGTATTGTTATTCAAGTTTTACCCTTTTACCCAAAAAAATGGGATTTATGTATAATATTATTTTGTAAATAACAAATATTCATTTTCTATTTATTATGATGGGGTTCATGTATAATTTGTATTTGTTATAAAGATTTCTTTTTCCTAATATATGAAATGTTTTTTTTTAAATTGGGGACTTGATATTAAATTTTGTCATTTTATTTGTGGTTTAGTGGATAAGATTGTTTTGGGTTTTTTAAGGGTAAATTATACTTAAAGTTATTAAATTATTAGTAAATTTACATTTTGGTCATTTAATTTTAAAAAGTTACAAAATGGTCCTTTTACAGCTTCTCTCGCCACCTTTGGAGTCTTTCTTTGAACATTTCTCTACAATTGCTTACATTTCCATCATCCCTGATACCTCTTCTCTTACAATTTTTTCCCCTTTTATTTACCCTTGTTTCACCTCTTTCAAATTCAATATTTCATTCACTCTCGACAATTGACGATAACCTTTCAAGTTTCAACCTCAAACCTACAAAGGTTACTCTTACTTCGATTTTGTTCTCCTTCTCTTGCTCGTTGAAGAAGAGTCAATAAAAGTAGGAAATTTTGATTTAAGAGATGGCGATGATGGAGAAGTTGAAGATATTCATAGCGCAAGAGCCAATTGTCACCGTTTCTTGCATCGTCGTCGATGGTTTTGATTAGTTCTTTTTATTTAATAATCAGCGGCTTCATTATCAATTGTATTTCACAAAAAAATTACCTTTTAAAATTTTTTTTTCATTGCTAACTAATCCCTAGTTGTATGCTGTTTGAGTTTAGTATGATTTGGAATTAAAAAAGAAAAACATAGGGTTCAGTATGAAATTCAGAATCTCATACACTTTTAGTTAAAAGTAGTTGTTTTTAATAATCCGAAATTCGATTCATAAATTATCATTCAGTGTATGATTTATACGTGTTTGTCATGATGCAAAGGATTTTAAATCTGAAATGATGCATAAAGCAGGTGCATTTACTTTTTTCTCGCTTGAAGCTCTTGTATAGCCTTAATTTTTCCTGTTCTTTCAATATCACTGTAATCTTTAGACTTTTAACATTTATTTCAATCTATTGGGCATTTCATTCGAAAATGAGAGGCTTTGAGTTATACCTTAAGTCTATGAAGCCTTGTTAGCTTCTACCTTCAACATTTTAGTTAAAATGCATGGATTAAGGTTTGTTTGTGTATTTATATTGTGTGTTGCATAAATTGATAGTCAAGTAATTTGTGACCACCAAGCATCTAAGCTATATTGAATGATCATAGTCATGCAATAATACATGGGTGTTACTTTCTAAACTTGCCTTTGATCCGTATTTTGGAATGTAAATTAAGTGTTTAAATATGATTTGTGCTATTGGGGGATATAATTAGGGATGTAAATGGTGGTGTTTGAGTATGCTTTATAAAGTTTGAAATCTACAGTTCCATTCTAAAGATTCAGCTTTAATGTTTAGGTTTCTTGCTTTGGTTTATATTTTGCTAGTGATATATGCTTCCCTATTTTGACTTATTTTTTATGGCAAAGAAGTTGCTGGCTTCTCTTGGGGTCAGATTGAACACCAATGCAGGTTGTGCCATCTCAAATATTCATAGGAGACAAAGGAGTCAAGTTCTGAACATTTTGCTTCTGATACTCAAAAGCTCAAATATATCCGTCTCAACTCCACTCATCCCACAAGTTAGCCTTATTTAAGGAGCCATTTTCTTTTATGTAGTCTGATATAGGTTCTTTATGTTTATATTGTATAGCCATTTTCTTTGAGTTATACCTTAAGTCTATGAAGCCTTGTTAGCTTCTGCCTTCAATATTTTAGTTAAAATGCATAGATTAAAGTTTGTTTGTGTGTTTTATGGAAGTTGCAGGATTCTCTTGGGGTTAGATAGAATAACAATGCAGGTTGTACCATCTCGAATATTCATAGGAGATCAAGGAGTCAAATTTTGAACATTTTTCTTTCGAAACTCAAGCTCAAATATATCAGTCTCAACTCCACTCATCCCACAAGTTAGTCTTGTTTAAGGAGTCATTTTCTTTTATGCAGTTTCATATAGGTTCTTTATGTTTATATTGTGTTTGATATAGAAAATAATAATAATAGAGGATGATACAACATTTTGGATCTTTTTCTGTTTCCCTCACTTTTGGCAACTAGCATTTGCACATCTATTTCGTTATATACATGTATTGGTTCTTCTCCCCTGTGTATACAGAAATTATATATATGTTATGTTAGTGCAATGTTGCTTATCAATCTTGCAATTTCACCCTTTTAGCCAAATGGTCTAGAAGTTGAATTATCATGAATTTCGTGTTTGACATATATGATCATGTCGAGCAGACTATTCATACATTTTAAGTAGAAAGTGTTATGCAAAACTCAAGACTGTAAGACACCAGCATTACATCAAATTGTTGTTTTGGCCAATACTATGGGCAATCAATTGGTGTAGAAAGTGCAAGCACCTTTTGTAATTTGTTGCTTATTTGTATTAGACATTTTGATTAAATTTTAGCAGAGACATTTTTGTAAAAAAGAAACGTAATTTATAATAAAACACACACATATATATATATATGACTTCATTTATATATTGTCAATAATCATAATAAATAATTCTACAATAATAATTAAGTCAATTAATTGTTTGAGTTTAATTAAAATGAATATTTTATTTTACAATAGTTTTCAAAATTAATTTTATTTTATTTAAAATAATTTTGGAAAATGAGTTAAAGAAAATTTGTCAAACTGTGGAAAATGTTTTACCTAAAATTATCCAAATACCAAAGAACATCACATTTTCAAAAGATCATTCTATTTTAGAAAAAAATTTTGGAAAATGTTTTCAGTGAATCAAACAGATCCCAAATCTCGAATTTGAGTACGAAATTAAAATTTCACCATTTTATATAATTAAAAAGTAGAGGGATAGAATTGAAATTTAACTATTATTGTTAATGATGTAAAAAAGGATAAATTACATTAATAATCACTTAAATATAGTTTTTTATCACTTAATTATATTTTATTTTACTCTTTAATCATCCAATTATTAAAAATTACAAAATAATAGTCTTAACTTATTTTTTAAGTCACTGGTAACGTTGTTTACCCAAAAACACAAGTATTTGAAGCTCAGTAGGACCATAACTTCACTCAACAAACTTCCATTAATAAGAGGCTGTGATTTATGCGCAACAAAATGCTGAGATGATAAAAATATTTGCTTGAAATATGAGGTACTTAGTCAAATTCCAGCACTTCCATTCGCAATCAGTGATTCGCCTCCATTTCTCGAGACTTAAGCTTCGTCCTCTTCGATTTTCAACACTCTCCAAATCATCCAAACCAACGAAGAAAGCCACACAAGCTAACTTGAAGAGCCAAGCTGAAACTTGTAGCATCCCATCACTCTTCCAAGAAATAACTGACATTTTAGGTGCTGTTAATGTAACCTCAGATGAAACCGAATCTGGGTTTTTGATAACCCCACGAACCAATGCCAAGGAGCTGGAGTTTGTAGAACAATCTTTGGCTAGAAGGCCAGGTGTTTGTCAAAATGCCGAGGAGAAGAGTGAGTTGGTGGAAAAGGAGAGGAATGAAATAACTGACATTTTGAGAGCTGTTAATATAACCTCAGATGAAACCCCGACAACACCACGGGTCAATGACGGGGAGGCCGAGTTTAAAGAAAAATCGTTGTATAGAAGTCTAGCTGTTTGTCAAAATGCCCAGGAGGAGAATGTAATGGTTTTGGATGATACCCAGATGGGGAATTCAGTTGAATTTGATGTTAGTCCAGTGGTTCATGAGATAACTAAGATAGTTAGAGCTGAAAATGCATTGGTTTCCATGGAGGAGCAGTTGGAAAAATCAGGGCTTTCGTTTGAACCAGAGATTGTTGAGAAAGTGTTGAAAAGGTGCTTTAAAGTGCCTCATTTAGCTTTTAGATTCTTCAACTGGGTGAAGCTTAGAGAAGGGTTTTGTTATACAACTGAGATTTTTAATACCATGCTGTATATAGGTGGTGAGGCTAAAGAACATGGGTTGGTTGAGAAGCTATTGGAGGACATGGAAGAGAAATCTTGTAAGAAGGATATCAAGACTTGGACAATCCTTATCTCGCAATATGGGAAGTCAAAGTTGATTGGCAAAGCGCTGGAAGTTTTTGAAAACATGAAGAAATGTGGTTTTGAAATTGACACGACGGCTTATACGATGATGATCCGTGTTCTTTGTAATGCTGATAAAGGCGACTTAGCTATGGAATTTTACAAGGAGATGGTTGAGAAGGAAATGAGCCTTGATTTGAATTTGTACAAGATGCTACTGAATTGTGTAGCTAAATCGGGAGATGACAATGCAGTTCACTTGGTTGCCGATAACATGATGAGGGTGTCTGAGATTCCAGGACAAGAAGTTTATGGTTATGTATTGAAGAGTTTATGTATTTCTGGAAGAATTAAGGAAGCTTTAGAATTGATTCGGGACCTTAAGAAGAAAGAGTTGTCTTTGGACCCCCGTTATTTCGAGATTCTGATCAAAGGACTGTGCAGGGCCGATAGGATTGCCGATGCCTTGGAAATCCTCGATATTATGAAGAGAAGACAACTGGTTAGTGAGAAGGTTTATGAGATTATCATCAATGGGCACTTAAGAAGAAATGACCTTTCCAAGGCACTTGATCTTTTCCAAAGCATGAAGGAATCCGGGTACTTACCAACGGCTTCTACTTACACTGATCTAATGCAACGCCTCTTTAGATTGAAAGAGTATAAAAAAGGCTGTGATTTATACAATGAGATGATGGAGAAAGGTGTTGAGCCTGATACCGTTTCTATTATGGCCATGGTTGCAGGTCATGTTGGCCAAAACCGTATATCCGAAGCATGGAAAGTATTCAATTCGATGGAGGAGAGGGGCATCCGACCTACTTGGAAAGCATATTTAGTATTCATTAAGGAGCTTGGAAAAGTTGGAAGGACAGATGAAATTTTTCGGGTTTTATGCGAAATGGAGGAGGCAAAGATAGATATTCGAGATGAGATATTTCGTTTGGTTGTATCTTGCATGGAGAGGAGCAGAGAGACGGATAATGTTGAAAAAGTAAAGCAAATGTGGATAATTAGTGAACTTCGTTCACTAACTGAAGAGGTAAGCGATAGCGGATTCAAAGGACAGGAGCTCCTCCTGGATTTGGGCGATAAACATTTAGAGTATGAGAGGACAGATTGTCACCAAGTGCACTCCCTTTCAAATGCATTCAACAAGCAGGACATGGAAGAAGTGCATAGAATATTATCATCCTCGAAGGATTGGGCCATCATTGAAGAAGGTTTGGAGAGATGCAACATTAAGTTTACACCGGAGCTTGTTTCGGAAATACTGCAAAAGAGCAGTTTGCATGGTAAAAATGCTCTGAATTTCTTTTCATGGGTAGGAAAGCAAGCCGGCTATCAGCACACTTCAGAAACATACAACATGGCCATCAAAATCTCCGGATGTGGGAAAGATTTCATAAACATGAGAAGGCTCTTCTATGAAATGAAAAGGAGGGGTTGTTTAGTATCGGATGCATGGGCGATCATGATAATGCAATATGGTCGAACAGGTCTAACCGAAATTGCATTGAGGACTTTTACTGAGATGAAAACCGGTGGTTTTAATCCGACCGCGAGTACCTACAAGTATTTGATCATATCGCTCTGTGGGAGAAAAGGTAGGAAGGTAGATGAAGCTGTTAAAATCTTTCAAGAAATGATCCGTTCTGGATACACCCCCGACAAAGAGTTACTTGAAACATATCTTGGTTGTTTATGTGAAGTTGGCAAGCTATTGGAAGCTAGAAACTGCGCAGAATCTCTCAGCAAGATTGGATTCTCAGCTCCGCTAAGTTATTCACTGTATATTAGGGCACTTTGTCGAGCTGAGAGACTCGAAGAAGCATTGGAAATATTAGATGATGCCAGGACACAACAATCCTCATTGGATCAGCACGTTTATGGAAGCATTGTCCATGCACTACTACGAAAGGGACTATTCGAACAAGCATTGGCTAAGGTGGATTCCATGAAGCAAGCCAACATTCATCCGACTGTCCATGTTTATACATCCTTAATAGTTCATTTCTTTAAGGAGAGGCAAATCAGGAGCGCTTTAGGGATTTTTGCAAAAATGGAGAAGGAAGGTTGTCAGCCGACCACCATTACTTATTCGCAATGATCCATGGATACATGAACATGGGAAAGGTTGCCGATGCTTGGAACATCTTTCATCATATGAAGATTAATGGACCGGAGCCCGATTTTAAGACTTACTCGATGTTCATTAACTGTCTTTGTAAAGCAAGTAAGTCCGAGGAAGCAACGCAGCTTTTATCCGAAATGCGAAACTCAGGGATCGTTCCTAGTACCGTCAATTTCCGAACAGTTTTTCATGGTCTGAATAGAGAAGGTAAGCAATGTTTAGCTCAAACTGTATTGCAACAAAAATCTGCTCTAAAAAGTGAACGAAAATGTTCCGCCTTGATTTAAAAATTTTCGTTTATCTTCCATTTCATTGTTTCAAATTCATATGAAAAAGGTATTAGAGTCTCCTTTTATTAAAAAATATGCAAATTAATCGTTGTGTTAGATCAAAAAGTAAATTGACTTTTGCTATTAAAAATTTCACCCACTGTATTATTAAAAATTGGCGTGACTAATCGAATAACCAAACAGTGACATGTGTCGTGCTACGTGTATCTCATGCTAATGTATAGGGACTAGTTTTTAATAGTAGAAAAGGTTGAAATTTTTAAGAAAATGATTAATTTGCTAGTTGATATAATATATATGGATTATTTTATCTTTTTTTTAGTTACAGGGGCAAATTGCAATACGAATCCTAATACTAGAGCTTCCATGATACTTTTACCGATTCATATTTTGCTGAAAACCAATCAACTGACTCGAATTCGAAAAATCCGAACCAACCAAAGTCAAGATAATCTTTGCTTTGCTTTTAAGATGGTAAATGGTGGAAATTTGACAAGGCAAAGGTGAAGGTTAACTTCAAAAAAATTAAAGGTCTTTGGGAGGGACACCATTGTTTCCGGGATTTCCCTGCATAATCTTAACCTCACTAATGGCTGCCTCTTGATATGTGGCCAGTGGCCCTCATAAGTCTTTCCCACTGTCGCCCTTAATGGCTGCCTATTCATCATAATGGCCTGCCATTGAAAAACAAGAAAGAAACACAAAATCCATTATTCCTTCTACAATTAAAACACCTTTAAATTATGGTTTCTGTATGTATATGTATATATAATGTTTGATCATATGGGGTCACTTGAAAACATGTTTAGTGTAATGACGGATCTATAAATTTTTGTAGATTCTCATTTTTCGGTGTTAACGTTTTTGTCATTAGGAGTACTTGATCTTGTATTTTTTTATGTTGGAAAAGAGTAAAATTAAGATAAAACTTTTATATTAAGACTTATATTGTATTTTGTTTATTTAATATTAAAACAGGATAAATTAATTTTATACATTAATTCAAAAAGTAATTTAAATCTTTAAAAATTTATTTATTTGTATCGTTAAAATTGACATGGCTAATAAAATTATTAAATAGTGATATATATTGTGTCACGTGTACATTATGCTGGTGTTACAAAGATCATATTTTAATAACAGAAATGAAGAAATTTTTAATAGAATGACCAATTTACTTTTTTACGATCGAAAAGGTATGGTGATACGAATCTTAGGCATGACTTCAAAATTGGTAAAGCTGCAGAGATAGTTTTGAGAATAACTTCCATTGGGAAAGTTCTAGATGCAATGTTGGGAACAACTTCCATAGTGAGGAAGTTGTGGAGGTGATCTTAGGAATAGCTTCCATACATAGAAAAGCTGTTGAAGAAAGTGGTGGAGCTAACTTTGATAATAGTTTTTCGGAAAAAGAATCAAATAAAATAATATAACATATATGATAATACGTTAAATAATCTTACGTTCTAATGATTTATACACCAAACATCCCTTAAGTATACTTACAGTCGTGTATATTTCCGTTAAATATTCTGTTCAGGTTTCCTTTAGATGTTAATTGGTAAGGCTAAGTGATTAAAATTGAAAAATCGAAAATCAACCAGAATCGAAATGTGTTGTTTGTGGAATATAAGTTGAAAAACCGTAATTACTTGAAATTAAATCTGACTTTTTATGATTAAAAATAAATATCTTATTTTTTAGAAATATTTATGAAAAAAGACTTTGAAAATTTGTTAAATAATATTAAAAAAATCATAAACAAATTTTATTTTTATCAAAAAAATCATGGGCCGAACTAAACTGAATCGAGTTATGATTCTAAAAAGCTCAACCTTATGGTGAGACGTGCCACCAACTAATTACGGCATCCATTGTAAACAAACGAGTGTTGTAACAAAACGATAATACGTGTTAGTATTAACATATAATGGAAAATTTAATGAAAATATTTGATTGAAATGATACTAAATAATTTAAAAATTAAATAAAAATGTTTTAAAGAAAAAACTTGAACTAAAAATTTAAGAGGCGTGATACAGCGTTGTGCATGAACTTTTCATTTTTCAACTGATTTGATGATGCAATTTCGCAGCAAATGCAACAACAGCATGCTTCATCTTATCTTTTAGGTTAGGTAATTTGAAATTTACACCTCAATTAAAATTTCATTAATTAAAAATAAATAATAATAATAATAATAACATAATATTTTTATTAGATTAATATGTCAATTAAATTATAAGAGATATTAATTGATTCATGGTTGATGAAAAGTTAAATATTTTGTAAGTGACAGTAGAAATGTGTGATTATCGGATTCACCGATTGAATTGGTTGAATTGAGATTGATAGTTTATTTAAAATTATTTTAACTTGGATTTAAGTTAAATTAAATATTTAATTTTATTGTTATAATTTATAAATTCGAATGTTTAGATTTTCATTAATTTTTGAATTTTTATTTTATAATAATTGAACAGATGATCCAATAGGTCGTCTAATAAGTCTAATTCTTGCAACATTCTAGAAAGATGATATATAGATATTCTTTTAAGATATTAAAAATAAAATAATAAGATATTTAATAATTTTTAAATTTATTCATAAAATTAAAAAGAAAAAAGAAAAGCATACTATCAATGTATTAAAAATAGGTTAAAATATGTCATAAGTCCCTATACTTATAAAAATTGAAATTTAATTCTTTTACTTTTTAGATTTCAAAAATTTAGCTTTAATCTATTAATACTATTAATTTTTTAATTAAATTTATTGGCGTGATATTTTGAGAAAAAATAACTTTGTAATGAACTTGACTTTAACAAAACATTAATAATATCAATAGTTAGACCTAAAATTTGAAACCTAAAAGTATAAGGATTAAATTATAAATTTTGAAAAGTATAAGGACTTATTACATATTTAAAAAAATTGTTTTAATGATGACATGAGCTTTATACTGTGAGTGAATATGTGGCTTTTCGTAAAAGGGCGGCGATAAAGCTACGGCTTAATTTAATCCTCTTTGATTAGTCAAAGTTGATGATGATTAGCTAATCAACCCAATCGTGATTACGACACGTGGCAATAACCCACGCCACAAATGGACAAAAAGCATATACTCCTAAGACTTGGAGCAAATGGATTCTTGTTATTATTTTATAAAATAAAATAAAATAAATTCAACTTTTTTTTAATGAAATAATAGTCTTTTTGGCTTTTACTTTATTATTATTATTATTATTCAAAGTCTTAATCACACTTTTTGACAAAAAGATACAAAATATTCTTGGATGATAGGCACTTTCTTTTCTTTTCTTTTTATTTATTTATTTATTTATTTAGTTTTTATGTAAGCTAAGCATAAGGACACATGCAATGACAATATAAAAAATATATTAAAATAAAAATCTTTATACATGTATGTGGGCCCAAAATATTAGAGTTTGAAGAAAAATATAATTTCGAAAAATAAAACTTAAACAAAAAATAAAGTTCGTTTAAAAATGAGCCAGGGTCGGGTAAGGTATTTTTGGCCCCAAATACAATGCAATTCAATTCATTAAATGAAAAAATTATTTTTAATAATATTTTCTTATTATTTTCTCCTCATTTTACTACCATTTTACTATTATGTTTTTATTATTTTGTTGTTATTGTTTAGATATTATATAAAATTTATTTTATTATTAATTTTGTTATTATTTTAAAGACATTTGTTAATTTTGTTATTATTTTAGAGGCATTTGCTTGTTAAGTTGCACCTATTTTAGTGTTATTTAAGTCTACATATTTTTAAAATTTATTTTCAATTTTTGAAAAATATTTATTTTAATTTTTTGTATTTTGATGTATTATATATATTTAAAAATTATATAAAATATTATAAAAAATTAATACGGGAGGGTCGGGTCGAGCCCGAGTTTTAGCATTTTTATATGGGCCGGGCTTGGACAAAATTTTAGGCCCATTTTTGGACCCACCCTAGCCTGAGGCCAATGAACGGGCCTATATTTTTAATTGAGCCCAGCCCAAACCCAGCCTGGTCTGGCCCATGCACACCTCTAATGTGGATATATTTTTGCATGTTTATCTCATTTTAGTTATATCTATAATCATAATAATATATATTTGAATAATTATTATTATTATACATGGTAAAACTTAAATAAAAATAAAATTAATATAATGATAAATTTTAATTTTAATATTTATATATTTTGTCAATTTAATTATTATTATTTTAGTTAATTTTGATCATTAATATTTTAAAAGAGTTAAATCTCTTTTTATGAAATGATGATTAAAAAATAAAAAATGAAATACACATAGATTGTAATGTTTAAAATTAAAGTTTTAGTTAGTATTTTCGTTAAAAACAACAATTTGACTATTTTTCAAAAGTTGATGATCAAATTTAATTCTTTTTAAGAAGTTGAACGCTAAATTTAATTAAAAATAGTCAAATCGATAAAAATATAAACATTAAAATTAAATTTAAAATTATTATTATGTTAATGAAATTTGAATTGACAAACTTAATTTATTTTTAATTAAATGATTAATTTGGATTTATTTGTGGGTTAAAATATTATGGTTTAATTTTTTTATCCAGATTTCTTTTTGGTTTGATTTAATCTATCTCAATATTTGAATAATTATTTATTTAATATATATTTTATAATTAAATTTAAATAAATATGTTTTAATTGTTAAATAATAAATTAAGCTAATTAAGACTAATTCAAAAAAGAAAAAAAGAATCCACATCATGGATAGATAAATAACCCATTTTAATAGGTCTATTTGGGATAGGAAGGAACTTGTTCTACAACTTAAACAATTCTTTAAAAATTTAGGTGAAATTAATTAATATTACATTTTATTTCCTTTATTTAAAAATAAATTAATTAATTTATGTATTACTTTTTTGAACAATCTCATTATAGGTTTTAATTATATTTGTTTTTTTGACACCATGTCTAGAATTACCTATAACCTTTCCCCACCCCATAAAATAAGAAAATAATGCGCTTTAATATATTCGAACTTACATCATCTTACATTAAAAACGATACACATGTCAATTGTATTAAGATTCGATCGACTTAATTTCTATATTATTAGACCATCTCAACTAATAATATATTTATTTAGATAATTTTTAATAAATATAGTATTAATTTTTTTATGAAAGGATAAAATTATTTAAAATGTCGAAATATCTTTTACGTATCAAAATAAGTTTCATGCCCCGACACGAATAACGGCTATTTTCCCCCTACAGTGCGGTCATAGGGGAGCAATTTACCACCCATCCAATGAAATCTTGTTACCGAACACGTGGCGTTTTCCTATTCGTTTACTTTAAAAAGTTGGTGTTATCTGTAATGTAGGCCCACTTTGCTACTTTTTCTACATTTGTCTTTCAACTATCATTTTTATTTTATTTTTTAATGAAAACGTTTTCTCTCATTTTGGATGTAGCAAATGGCATATGTATGTATGTATGCATGCATGCATGCTTCATAGTTTTGTTTTACTCTCACTGTTATTTTGTCCTCTATTATTTGTTTGATTTTGTGAAAGTCCTTATTCTATAAACAAGAAAAAATCATTGTAATCTTTAATAAATATTGGGTAATTGATTTGGTTTATTCATATAGATTCTACTTTATTCCAACTTTCTTTTTCTTATAATTTTGATTGATTTAATAGGTAAGAAGAAATTTTATCTATCTCCCAATTCTGATATCGAGTCGATTGATTTTTCTAAAAAAAATCGGAATAATTTAATTTCTGTCAATTTCGAAAACGAGAAATTAATCACGAATTAATATTTTTCGTCAATTGTATGTAATTTTGATTGATATAATAATAAAGTTAGCCCTCAAATCTTACACATTACGTCATTATTTAACAAATTTAGCCCGCAACATTTGGAGGTTAAATTTGTTGAATATTTTTTAAGAATCAAGACCAAATTGAAAAAAATGTAAACGTCGAGAGTTAATATATTGTTACACTAATCAAAATTATGTATGATTGACGTAAAACATCAATAATGTGATTAATTATCCTTAGTATTAATTGCTCATTTTCAAAATTAACAGAGACTAAATTGTTCAGACTTTTTTTTTTCGAAATAGTCCAATTGGAGAGATCTTTTTACCGATCTAGTACTATCCAGATTTCTACTTATAATTACAACCATTAGTTAGGGTTTCTTTATAGAAAATGGTTTATAGTTATATAAAAATGAAACGTACATACTAATATGATTACGAGTTAGATATATAATTGGTGTTTAACACCAAATCTTTAGCTTGATAAACGAGCATACATCATTACAATTATTACAAAATAATAAAATATAAAAAAACTTGATTTTTTTAAAGACCCGTTATAAGTTCTAATCATATATACTTTTTTTTTATATAATGTCTAAAACTATCTATAGCTCCTTCCCAACTCATAAATAGAAGGATAATGCGTTTCAGCTCACTCGAACTCACGTAATCCTACATTGATAATCGAAATAAAAGTTAATCAAGTCAATATAAAAATTATTTAATACCCAAATAGATAAACAAACAAAAGAATTGATGATTTTGATAAAAAAAAAAATAAATGATGAGTTAGCTCCCAATAAAAATTGGCTGAGGATCGTTTCAAACAATGTAACATGACAACATCGAGCCTTGAAAATTAAGTTACCATATTATTTTATTTTAATTTAATTTTCTCCCTATCTATATGTATTTTTTGGGAAAAGATTTATCTATTAGTCATTTTCCATGATAGTTACTTGGTGTATCATATATATATATATATATATATTGGCCTTAGTTTTCATCATAATAAAACAATATTACTTTCATCCTTTTGGTATCATAAATTGACAATTAAAGAATATTTCTTAATGCATGAAAAGTACGTTGCCAATGAATTTAATTCGATATAATTGATTGAATTGAAAATCGATAAAAATATATTTAAAGAATTAAGTAAAAAATAATTGATATAATAGAAGTAATTATTTTTTCTTATAACCTACTATTCAAAAATTTGTATAAACAATATTTTAAGGGATAGTTGGGGTTAATATAGATGGAAGCAGAGGCGAAGCCAGAACAATTTTTTAGGGGGGCCGAATGAAATTTTAATTTTTTATAGTTTATATTTTTATAATTTGTAAATAATTAAATTGAATTTTTATACTTTTAAGAGGGCCAAAATATAATTTTACCTTTTACTAATTTAAAATTTTTAAAAATTTTAAAAGCCTAAATAGTAATTTTACATTTTAGGATGCCGAGGCCCATGCCAGTCCCCTGGCTTCCCCCTGGATGGAAGGACATTAATTTAATTTCAAGCTTGCAAAAGCCTATTGCTAAAGTCATTGTAGAGCATTTGGACCATAATAAAAGGACCAAGTGACTTTTTTTCATGGTATGTTATTTAAGGGTAAATTATATTCAAGTTTACTAAACTATTCAATAGTTTTTATTTTAGTCACTGAACTATTCGAAAGTTTTTATTTAAGTTATAGGTTTGTCAAGTTTTTTTTTTTTAAAGTTCAACTACAAAGTTCCAAGCGACGATTCGACGATCGGTATTGTGGATAAGTATCCTCAATAAGTAGAAAAACATATCTTAGATCTAAGTCAACGTAACAGCCAACGTCGGAGATCAAAGATAAAAATTGTTTAGATTTTGGTTCATAGATTTGTGATGTTCAAAACCGTTTAAAAAAAAAAATTGAACTGTAGAAGAAAAGGAATAGTTCAATGACCATTTTGTAACTTAATAGATTGTGTGTAGTTCTTGTAACTTAAACGAAAACTTTTAAATAGTTCAATGACCATTTTGTAACTTTCTAAAATTAAGTGACCAAAATATAAACTTACCAATAATTTAGTGGCCTTAAGTATAGCTTACTTTTTTTAACTTAATGATATATTCAAATAATAGATTTTAATACATACATTAAGAATATAAATAAAATAAATATATAATATTTTAAGGGATAAATTGGTAATTTTAAAAGTTTTGATGACGTAGAATGAAATAAGCAATTATCAAAATTTCTCTCCACCAATTTTCTAAAAAGAAAAAATCTTTTTTCATTAAAAATAATTGGTGTTATATTTGAATCTCAATCAAAACCATCCATTATATCGATGTCGTTTTTATGATTATATATCATTTTACGATTAAACTCATTTTTCAAAAAGTAGAAAGCTGTAGAAAGCCCACATGTACTAAGCATGACACTAATCTTTTATCATCAAAATTGGCCAACAAAACAATCATTTGAAGACAATTTTGAGGTTAAGAAATGTTTGAAAGCAATGCAAGTTGATGACTAGTTGCCCCAACTTCTAAGGCTCTAAGAACTCCAAGCAATTTTCCAAAAGGCCAAGCTGTAAAGCCAATGGGGAGTTGTCCCACACACCATGATTTGATGGGTGAAAGGAAAAATATACTTTTAAAACTTATTAGTGTGAAGAGAGAGTCTCTTCTTTAATTTTATGGAACTGAGAACCTCTCAATTCCTTTCTTTCATAATGGACTTTTGAAAGTGATGAATTTTAATGGTTTTTTTTTGTATTTTTTTTTATGTTCGGGATTCGTGATTAGGGTAAAGTTTAAAAAAAATTTAAGGGGATGAAATTAAATTATATATTTTTATAAGAGTTAAATTATAATTTATCATTATATTAATTAATATTTTATAATTTTTAAAGGATTAAATTAAAATTTTATCATTTTTGAGGGGCAAAGTGCAATTTTCCATATACTAACCTATAAATTTATACATTTTACATAGTAAAAATTATAAATTTTCTAATTTTAAGGGACACCAAGGCTCTTGCCTGCACCCTTTGGTGCTGTCACTGTTCATGGTTGTCCTTTTCAATTATATGCCTTATTATTACACACAGGCACTTGTTGATATTACAATTATTATTCATAAAATTATTATGCTATTTTTGTGGTAATTTGATTAATAAATAAAATCTGGCCTGATAATCAAAATATATCTTAAATGAGTTTACATGTGGTGAAATTTAAATCAAAATAAAATTTGAAACAACAATCACATATACGTAAATACACATAATAATCAAGGGCAAAGCTAAATTTTTTTAGGGAACCAGATTTAAATTGTATATTTTATGATAGTATAGCCTATATATTTTAATTTTAAAGAATTAAATCAAATTTTATTATTTTAAAGGATAAAATGTAATTTTACTATTACTAATTTAAAATTTTATAATTTTTAAATAGACTTAAATAAAAAAATCATTTTAGAAGGAGTCAGAGTCCTGCCAACCCCAGGCTCTGCTCTAATAATAGTACTCGAACTTGAGCGATCAAAATCCGAAAAGTTTTACCTTTGTTAATATTACCAAAGTCTTATGCGCATTCAAAGAAGCATAATTTAAATAACTTATTTACTATTATTTTATTGTTTTTAACGTAACTATTGATTAAAAAATATATAAAGTAATTAAAATCATTCTAAAATATTTTATATTTAAAAATATTATTTTGTATTTTAAAAAATTACAAGTGAGATTAAAATTCATTATATATCTTAATTTTTTTTAAATATCAAACCTTAAATCAAATAATAATAAATATAGAGAATTCAACTTAAATATAAAATCATAAATAATCTAAAAATTACCCATACCATATAATTCCAGCTTAATTCAACAAAATAAAATTTTTTTCTTTGAGAAAATGGAGAAGTATGAAATTATGCCAACCCACCCTATGAAGCAAAATAAATAAATAAATAAATAAATAAATAAATAAACCTCATAGTACCAAGGAAAGTCAAAGGATGAAATTTAAAAAAAATATTAATTTAATTAGTATTTTGTGGTGTGAAAGAGGCAAAAATTGGGTGCATCAGCTTCAAACGTTGACTTTTAATTAAACAATACAAATATCCATTTACTAAATACTATATGATCTTTTTGAATAATAGAGATATTTAGCCAATAGCTAACCACCCTCACAAATTTAAATACTTATTGTTTATGCAATGTGATATATTTTCAAAGTTAGAAACATTTAAAAAATATTTAAATTCAATTAAAATATTAATTAAAAATTACCTCGTCCATAATTGAGTATCAGTTCGATTGACATAAGCATCATTGCTAATTTAATAGGACATGAGTTTGAGTGCGTTGAAATGAATTATCGTCCTATTTATAAGTTGGAGTGAGAGTATGGGTAATTGTTCAAAATTTATAATGAGATTTCAATTAAAATATAAAATTACATGCAAATATTTTGAGGATATAAATAATGTGATAATATGATGAAAATGTTATGCAAAGTGCATGAACATTACATGAAGAAAATATCAAAAAATGGTATAAATAATATATATAATCCATAAATTAATTGATTAGACAATGATGCAATACCATCCATGTTCACATTTAGGATCCAAATGTCTACATATGTAACAAACAATATTAGGTATATCTTGCCTTTTTAAAAAAAAAGTATAATTCAAAAAATTATAAATATATATATATATATATTGATTGAGTATTAACTCGTTTGATATTGATATTGTTATCAATGCAAGAGGATGTAGGTTTAAACACATCAAGTATATTAATCCTCTTATTTAAGGGTTAAAAAGGATTATGCGTAATTCTAAGTATTATATAAAAAATTATATATGTATAGTTGAGGATGGTTTCTTTCGATTCAAATTAGACTAAACATGAAAATTAATTTCTAAAATTACTAAATAATTAAATTGACTCATTAAAATTATTTATAGAAAATTATAAATTATTTTTAAAAGAGTGAGTGTTATGTATGTAAGCACTTTCAAGAAAATTTAAAATAATATTTTGTTTCTTATTAATAAATTATTTTCATGCAATTTACATCAACCTAAAATATAAATTAGTTTAATATTTTAAAATATTTTTACTTTAATATTAAAATTAAGAGCTTTTGTGAGCAAAAATCATAGGTTAGGGCTTTAATTAAAAAAATTGTGAGGACTTATTTAAATAAAGTATAATAGTTTAAGGGCTTTTTAATATATTAACTTAAAAATATTATTTTAATTGCAAAACACTTTTTGAAAAAAATATAATTAAGGATAATTAATAAATGTTTATAAACACTAAATAAGCAATTAACTTAACCAGAAGCAAACGAGAAAAATAAAAGAAAAATTGATTAAAACAAAATTAAAATGAATTTTAAGGCTTATAATACTTGCTTGGTCAAATAAGTTTAATTGAAATTTTAAATAAAAGATATTATCCAAGGACTCGATTTATGGCTACTTCTAATAATCAAATCATAAGCACGGTATATTATATATATTTTAATAATTTTCATGAAAAAAATTAGATTAAATCAGAAGCTGTCAAGTTCTATGAGTTGATTGGTTTGTAACGGTTAACGTGATCAATGATAGAAACTATTAACGAAGGGTGTAATTGATTATTTTAGTTAATGACAAGAGCTTATTTAGGTGTGAATTTAATATGGAGGCTTAATTGATTTTTTTTTTTGCATTTTCTTAAGTGATTTTTAACAAATTCATTTTAACAGTGATTTCAATTCAACTTGAATTTTGAAATATGACCGAAAAGTGAAAGGAGTTAATTTCTAAAAATAAAAATATAGGGATTAAATTTTAAAATTATGAAATATACATGGACTTAGGACAAAATTTAACCCATAATAAAAATATTAAAATTTATATAAAATCTAGTAAAACTCTCTCTTTCTTTGGATTATTTTCCCTTCCCCTTTTGTTTAACAAACCGCACATGTAGTAGTTGTTAACCATTTAACTCCATGGTCCCTTCTCTCTCTCTTTTTATTCTTCCATTTTTGTTCATCTTTCCAACATTCACTCTCTGTTTTCTTTTTTCTCTCTCCCTTTACTATATATAAACATCCGTTCGTTTCTCTTTCACCAACTGGTTTTTCTTTAGCTCTTCAAAAATCAAATAACTGTTAAAAGAAATCTCCAAATTTTGATCCTTTTTAAACTACCCTCTTTGATTCAATAATCCCAAGATTGTTTTTTTCTTTATATTAAAGAAAACCCGGAGAGAACACAAATTCAATTTCTGGGTTTGTTTGTCTTTTTGTAATCAATTCGAAAGTTTTAAGTTTTTTTTTTTTTAAATGGTGGTGAAGATGATGAGGTGGCGACCATGGCCGCCTCTATTATCGAAAAAATACGAGGTGAAGTTAATTGTAAGGAGGCTAAAAGGGTGGGATCAGGTGAGGGAAAGTACAGATAAGCCGGAGAAATTAACGGTGGAGATTCGATGGAAAGGTCCAAAGGCTTCCCTTAGTTCTTTAAGACGAACGGTCAAGAGGAATTTCACGAAAGAAGCCGACGCCGGTGACCAAAACGGCGTCGTTCTATGGGATGAAGAGTTCCAAACCCTTTGTAGCTTATCGGCTTATAAAGAAAACGTTTTTCATCCATGGGAGATCACTTTCTCTGTCTTGAATGTAAGTCCCAAAATTTAATCTTTAAGAATTTTTGGTTATTTTTTGGCATTTTCTTATGTTTCTTTGATTGGTCTGAAAACTTGGGATGAAGATTCTTTTGTTCTGTAAGAATTTCATCAGATTGGGTTTACTTTTAGATTTTAGAATAATTTTGTACTGTTAAAACTGGTTGAATTGAATGAATCTTTTCTCAAGCTAATTAGATTGGTTTGTTGGAATTATTGCTAATTTTATTACATGTTTGTTGGACTAATTGTGTTCTGTCTTAGCTTTACATAAACATGATTATGTGTAGAAACTGGGGTTCATTAACTGATCATTTGAGGGATTAGGGATTTGGACATGGATGAAGCTTTTGCGAGCTAATAGGAACTGGTTTTCATGGTGCAGGGCTTGAATCAGGGAGCTAAGAACAAGTTTCCTTTGATCATTGGGACAGCATCGATGAATCTCGGAGAATATGCTTCTTCTTCGGAACAGAAAGAGTTCGAGTTAAATGTCCCACTCACAGTCTCCGCTGGTGCTACCAAGCCTGGTCTGCAACTTTGTGTATGTGTCTTTTGTGCGGAACTATGATTGATTCATCGTTCTTTTGGTTTTTATGTTTTGTTCTAATTTTAGGGTCTTGTTGATTGTTTAGATATCGCTTAGTTTGTTGGAATTACGAGCTGCTCAAGAAACTGTTGAGCCAGTACAAAGAGCATTAGTACCCATTGTTGCATCGCCTCTCCCGGTCTCGATGGAAAAGGATGAGGTTTCGGCAATTAAAGCTGGTCTCAGAAAAGTGAAAATTTTTACAGAGTATGTTTCTACAAGGACAGCAAAAAAGGCTTGTCGTGAAGATGAGGGAAGTGAAGGAAGGTGTTCCGCTGGGAGTGATGATGGTGAGTATCCGTTGGACACAGATTCACTTGATGAATTCGACGAAGGAGAATCGGATGAGGGAAAGGATGATTCGGTTGTTCGAAAGTCATTTAGTTACGGTACTTTGGCGTATGCAAATTTTGCCGGAGGATCGTTTTACTCCAGTTTGAAGATCGAGGAAGGTGAGGATTGGGTTTACTACAGCAATTGTAAATCCGATGTTGGCTGCTCAAATGTTGAGGATTCTGCTACATCAGTGTCGGAGCCTTCATTGCTGCAGAGTTCGAAACGCAGCATTTTGCCTTGGAGAAAAAGGAAACTGAGTTTCAGATCCCCGAAAGCCAAAGGGGAGCCATTGTTGAAGAAATCCTATGGAGAAGAAGGTGGAGATGACATCGATTTTGACCGCCGTCAACTTAGCTCGGATGAATCTCTTGCACTCGGGGTAAGAATGATTTTTTGATTTTTTTCTCATAAAGTTTAAATCGCATGTGTTTGTGTATCTGATTTGGGATTTTGATATTGGCAGTGGCACAAAGATGAAGATTCATCTGCTAATCGTTCTTCGGTTTCTGAATTCGGGGATGATAATTTTGCTGTCGGGACTTGGGAACAAAAGAAGTGGTAAGCCGTGATGGACACATGAAGCTTCAAGCGCAAGTCTTCTTTGCTTCTATTGATCAACGAAACGAGCGAGCGGCCGGTGAAAGTGCGTGTACGGCCCTTGTTGCTGTTATTGCCGATTGGTTTCAGAACAATCGTGATCTGATGCCAATTAAGTCTCAACTTGATAGTTTGATCAGAGACGGCTCGCTGGAATGGAGGAATCTCTGTGAAAATGAGACCTATAGGGAGCGATTCCCCGACAAGCACTTTGATCTCGAGACTGTTCTCCAAGCGAAAATACGCCCCCTTACTGTAGTTCCAAGAAAGTCCTTTATCGGGTTTTTCCATCCGGAGGGAATGGATGAGGAAAAGTTTGATTTTTTGCGTGGTGCAATGTCTTTTGATAACATTTGGGACGAGATCAATCGTGCCGGTGAAGAATGTCTAAAAAGTGGTGAATCGCATGTTTACATCGTTAGTTGGAACGACCATTTTTTTATCCTTAAGGTCGAACCGGAAGCTTACTACATCATCGACACATTGGGAGAGCGGCTTTACGAAGGATGCAATCAAGCTTACATTTTGAAATTCGACAACAATACCGTAATTCACAAGCTACCAAATGCAACTCAATCATCGGACGAGAAACCAACCGGTGATCAGCAGGTAGCACCAGCTACGACCGAACTGAAAATTTCACAGGCTCAACAAGTCAACAGTAAGGAAGAGGGTTCTGTTTCAGGATCCGTAGTAACCAAACCCGTGGAACCTGAGGAGGTTGTTTGTCAAGGAAAAGAGTCTTGCAAGGAATACATAAAGAGCTTCCTAGCTGCTATACCTATTAGGGAAATGCAAGCTGATATTAAGAAGGGTTTAATGGCATCGACACCGTTACATCACCGATTACAAATCGAATTCCACTATACTGAGTTCTGGCAACCAAAGCCCGAGACTTCTGCAACTCCGATGACAACAACAAAACCGCTGTTGGTCGAAGTTGCTTCATAGAGAAAACTTACTGTAAATTCTAGGAAAAAGTGTTATTTACCCTAATTTCTTTTAACAAAAGAGGAGCTCGTTGTTATGTTATTTGCATTCGGGTGTATGTTTAAACAGGAATTATGTTTTAATCTTTGTCAAAATATTCTCGTGTAGTAAAAGGTAAACTATATTAGTAGTCATCCAACTATTAGTAATTTTTTATCACTTAATTATGAAAAGTTACAAAATTATTACACAATTATTCAATCTTTTAAAATTGATATAATAACAATTTTAACATTTAATATTTAAATATTATGTCAATTTAGTCTTAATTTTAAAAATTTAACTCGTAATTTAGTTTTTTTTATAGTTTTGTTTTCCTTTGTGATCTTTTATTTAAAAGTCAAAAAACAAAATTTTTTCTCGTTTTAAACGCTTAATAAGATAATAAATTTAATCTTTTCTCATTCTTTTAAAAGGTAAAACTATAAAAAAAATTATACTGTAAATGTTTGAGAGTTAATTTTTTTAAAATTAAATTAAATTGACATAATTTATAAACATTAAGAGTTAAAATTACTATTATGTTAATTTTAAAATTACAATAAAATTAAATAATTAAATGATAAAGAAAAATTTACCAAGCGCTACCACGCAAGTATAGTTTACCCATAAATAAAATCTACGAAACAGTTACTATGACATAATGGGTTCCAATTTCCCATATGATTTGCTGATGACTATTATGATTTCCTGACTAAAAACCCTGATTTTCTTTTCTTTTTCTCTGTATCCTGCAGAAGGTAAAGCTGAACCTTTCCATGGTTGGTGTTTGGATGCCGAGAAAAAAGAAGATTCTTTGGAACGCATGGTCCATTTTATTTTTCAAGGGAAAAGAAAGGAAACTTTCTTGTAAAGTTGCTTTTTTTTTTTTTATTATTCTTTCAATCACTTTATTATCTGCCAAAACCTCGTGAACAAGTTGAATTATTATACCAAACACGTTGTAGCTATAGCTTCTGAATTATTCCTTTACTGTTATTCAAACATTCATTTTCTGGTTACCCTGCCGTTGGGACTTGGTTCACAAAAGAATATAAAAGAATTGGATTAATTTCACTAGACATCCTCGAATTAGATTTTAATTTTGTTAGTTGATTTTCAAGTTTCAAAACGTTTTAATTGAGCATTTGAAGTATTGATATTGTATCAATTAGGTCTTTTTGGTTTGAGTGTTAAATGTCGAACTTTTTAACATGCTAGATCCAAGCTTGAATGCATGATGTGAGCTTGAATACAAGCTAGCTTAATCAAGTCTGAGCTTAGAAATTCATGTTCGCTTGAGTTAACTCTAGCTCAAGCATGCTATTACTCAAGTTCGACTTGATTAGATTACACCCCCATTGAGGTTTCAAATTTTAAGTTGGTTTCCTTGTGTTACATCATAAAGTTCATTTTAGTCCTTCTACTATTTAAAGGAACATTTTTAGTCTTTGTACATTAGAAAATTTGACATTTTAGTCCCTACAAATTAACTTTGTTGTTAATAAAATGACATGGCTTTATAATTGTTGACAAGACATTAAATCAAATATTAAATAAAATTAAAATAGCAAAAAATATTTTTGAAGAATGAGTAGAGGTAAGAAACTAATGTTGCTTTTACTTTTAAAATTTTTTCAAATCAATTTTTTTTTTGAACATAATTGTTGTGTTTAAATAATTTGTAGTTTGGTGCATGTCAGCCATTGATCTATCGTAATTTGACTTGTTTATTTGTTGTTCCTTTTCACACATTTTAACATATTTTAAGTAGAATCGAGTCATTTTAGGGTCAGTAAAAATGTGATTTTAAGCAATTTCTATGTTATTTTATACTTTTGATATCTAAATAAGGGTATGTTATAGGACCAATTGGGGACTAAAGAAGCACTTTGAGGAAGGAACTGTAGCCTAGGTCGCGGCCAGAAGTCAAGGAAGTCGTGACATTGAGGACAAACACATTGGGACCAAAACAGATACCCCGTCGTGATGTGGAAACATTGCAACCTAATGTCGTGACGAGTAGTTGACGTCACAGTGTTTACAAAGGACGCTGACTTGCGTTTTTTAATGGCATTTTACAATCATTCTTTAATTAAAATCCCTAAACATTGTAAAAACATCAAGGGCATTTTAGTCTTTTAATTGTGTCCTATATAAACCAAAATTTATTCTCATTATAGTAGATGGCTAGATGAGTAGGGCAGTGTAGAAGGTTAGACATTACACAAGTTTTTATTCTTTTCGTTTCTTCTCATTTTTAGAGTGACTTTTCTCTTCTCTTTTCTTTTTAGAATATATTTTTATTTTTTGTTTTATTTTTATTTTTTTATTAAAAATTTTGTAAATGGAGATGGAACAATATTTTGGGCTCCATGGGTTCCACATCTAAACAAGCATTTCTTACCTTTATTTTTATATTTTGCATACCAATTGTTCGATGAAATATTTATTTGGTTGTTGAGTTTTATCATATGCTAAATTGTTTTGCTGGTTGATTGATGAGTTGGTTACTTGACTAAGTTATTATCTATGTTTTGATTATTTGTTTATTCAATTGTATTGAATTGCATATTACACTAGAATTGACGTTTTTAGTGAAAGATTTAGAGAGCTGAGATCGAGAGGAGACTCTATCGTGTAGGATTTTGATACTTTTATGCTGAATTGTGAGACCAAGAGGAGGTTTATATGCCTAAGTGAGATTGAGAGGAGAGCTTAGGTGGTATATTTTAGTTTAAGATGAGACCGAGAGGAGATTCCTTGTTAAGAGTGGCAAACAATATAATCAACATAGATTTATTAGTTTAGTTAGTGATTAACAAATCATTTGACCATCGATTAAATCCATTTTTATCCTTTTTAGTAAAAAGGATGAAAATTAGTTAGTGTTCTTATTTGTTGATTTAGAATCAGTTTTAATACAATTTTCCATTTGGTTTGCATTAATAATTTCTAATTCGATTAGGCTAGTAATTGATTAACTTGTAATTAACTTGAAGATCGCATTTATCAATTGACAATCCCTTAGGTTCCATTGTAACACATATAAATATTACAACTGATCTGTCACACTTGCAATAAAAGTCGCTTCTAATTCTTTATATTCTGTGCTAATTCTCTACTGAATGTTCGTACACTGGCATGCAGTTAAGTTGTTGGTATCATTGCAGGTATTGTAATAGTGTACATGTGTTAGTTAAGTTAGCTGTTTGTGAGACAATATTAATCGAAAGATATTGAGGGAATTATATAGATTCTTGTTTTCTTTTTATTAATTTTTTTTGCCTTGTTGAAAACTATGTTTAATCATGTCTAACAATTGTTATAGGTGGACGAGTGACCAATTTGGATATTACGATCGGTCAAGTCCGACGAATTGAGATTCGACGGCCAATTGGAGCTATGATGGCAATTGTGGAGGCTAGCGGTATTAGGATGCCTATGCATATGATTCGTATGGATATGTGAATGAGATGCATATATTAAAATTTTGAGTTAATTGAATTGATAAATTTTATTTTATCATTTAATTCGAATTAAAATTTTCTTGAATCGAGTTGAGTGAGATAAAATTTGAATCGAATCGATTCAAATATATTTGTTTGAGATAAATTTAAAAAGTTACTTTGATGTTGTTTATTTTTATGTAAAATTTTTAAAAATATTTTTTTACAGAGATGGTGAGGGATTTGACTAACTTAAGAAAGCTCGATGAACTGATGATGAAGAAGAATAATGGAGGTAGGGATTTTGATTTGGGGGGAGGGGTTGAATGACCCGATGAGGAAGAAGAATCGATTTGGGGGAAATTGGGAAAATGGTGGGGTTGGCCGGTTGGGGGCAGACCGGCTTTGGGGGGAAACTGGGATAAAGTAAAAAGGTTTGTGCTTTGGAATAATATAAATTTAAAATTTAAAATAATATAGTATGATATTTAGTTTATTTAAATTATTCAAATGATTCGAATTCAAAATACAACTCAACTAGAACCTAAAATTAAAAAAAAAAAGATTCGAGTTGATTCAAAACTCGATTTAAATAATTCGAAATTTGAACTTTTTTTTAATTTTTTTGAGTCGAATCAAATTTTGTTCACCCCTACTTGTATGTCACAAACTATATTAAATCTTAGTACTCATGGTAACTTTTTGGTTTGGAGAAACAATCTTTCTCAATCCATAATGATCTAGCTAGAGTCTTGATTAATTAACCATAGTTAAGATTGAGTGAGATATGTCTCCAATATCACTTGAAGTGGTGGGTTCTCTTTAGATTACTCGTTCATTTTTTTTTGTTCAACAATAAGAATACATGATTTAATTTATTGGCTGTGTATTAATTTATATAGACAATACATCATATACAAACTTGGTGGGTTATTGTATTATAAGTTGTTGAACAATTAATCCCATTGTTATATAAGTCAACAATTTAATCTTGAAAAGAGTTGAAATTGATAAACTACGATACCCTTTAACATTGAAAAATACTAACTTGTCATCAGGGGGAAATTCTTATTTTTGTAAAAGGGTTTAAATTGTATATTATAAATTTTTTGTGAGGTTAAAGTGTAATTGTATTTTGTATTTGTCACAACCCAATTTTGCCTGGGCCTACAGGCCCAAATTACCCTGGCCCAACAATAAAAAGCCCAAATGACCCAAACCGACAAGGCCCAACAGGCCCATTTTTCTTTTCAGCAAGCTAGGGTTTTTGAAAACCCTAGCGCCGCAAGCCTAGGGCCACTTGCCTAGCCACTTGCCTCTACCTTCTGGCCACCGCCCCACGTGCCTCTGCCACCGCCATGACCTGCAAACAGGAAAGAAACAGCAAACAAGTAGAAACATAAGCCATTTTGTATGGTATTTTTTTTTAATATTTTGTTCGGTTATATAAAGTCCTCAAAAGTCGATTGTAAAGGGGGGATTTTTATCAATAATAGAAAAGGAGAGATTTCAGATAAAAAAAAAGAATCTTTTTTTTTTTGAATAGAGAAACGGATTCAACATATTCAAACGAAAAAACAAATCGTAAATAGCAAGCATCGATTAAACCCTAAAACTAGAATCAAAACAAAGGAAAAGAGGTGATTCTTTTTTGTTTTTCCCTTTTTATCATTTTCAAATATTCTTTTTCTTTCCTTCGGCATATACATACATATAAAATAAAAATTAAAAAAACTACATATTTTACCCTTTTTGAAGTTAGACCACTGTATGGTGGCCGTGATGGCTTCGGCTGACGGAGTGCGGTGGTCCGGTGGCCGGATTCCGGCCAAGCCCCCCTGCAGAGAAAAAAAGAAGAGAAAGAAGATTTTTTTTTTTTAACTCAGCACGAAAAATGATTTTTTTTAGAGATTTTGGGCTTAAATAGACCCAAGAAAACGATGCCGTTTTGGGTTGAATACCAGACTCTGAAACGACGCCGTTTAAGGCGACCCGCGGGCGACTCGACCCGTGCAGTCTAGGATCCGCGTGTTTCCTAAGCGGAAGGGCTATTTGCGCTTCTGGCCCTTCCGCTATTTTAGCCTTTTCAATCCAATTTTTCTTATTTTTAAATCACTTGATGTGTTTCCTTCTATTCCAATTTGGTCCTGCACAAAGCGCAATGCATGGGAATTAGGGGATAATTTCCCAAACGGTCCCCCTTCTCTTTGTGCGCTTCATTCTGGGCCCTTAATTCGTTTCTTTTTTTTTTTAAATTTAGATCTGTGGTTTTATTCCTTTCTCAATTTAGTCCTCTTTTATTATTTTCATCCTTTTGTTAATTTAACTAACCTTTTATTATTATTATTATTATATTATTATATTATTATTATAATTATTTTTATTGTATTTAATATTGTTGATACTATATTGCATTTACCATTATTATATTTATTATTAATATTAATATTATGATTACTATTATTATATTTATTACTTTATTCAATTATTAATTTACTTTATTTTATCTTACTTACTTATTTATTTTTCATATATATGTATATATATATTATTATTTCCATTATCATTATTGGCATTATATTATTATTATACATAAATACTATTATTATCATTATTCATTTTTTATATATATTTATGTATTTCAGGTTGTTTTATTATTATTATCATTATTATTATTATTATTATTATTATCACTATTATTTGTTATTTCTATTATTTGTCATTATTTTCACATATCAAATCCATATACATATTTTATTTGTTATCGTGTTTATTTTTATTCTTTAACATTACCATTATTATTATTTTCATTAACATATCGTTATCCACGTGACCATTTCATTTCGACACTATCATTGCTTTCTCGTTCGCTTTAACCATCGCTATCGTCATAGTTATATGTATAGATATATATATTGTTAGTTTACTACTACTACTATATTATCGCATATGTGTTTTATTATGCTTCATCTGTCATGATATTTATACACATATAAACGTATTTTATCGGCTTACTATTACTATATATGTACGTTACTATTATCGTTATCATTGTTCTATTATTGTTAATCTTATCATTATTATTATTACTATTATATAACATCTTTATTATCATTTGTTTAGTATTGTTATCCTTCATCACCGCCATCATTATTGTTATCAATCATCATTTATTTGCATTATTATTGCTATTGCTATTTTTCAACAATCTCGCTAAATAAAAATACATTTTATGAAATCGTCCTATTCTATCCAAAGATTCTTAAAGCAAGGCAATGTTTTGTATTTAGAGATTTGTGGAATAGTGCCCTAACGTGTTGGGTTGCGATTCTTTGTTTCACTAAATAATCAAACATCCTTCTATCCTATTTCATGAAATACGAGACGACTTTGATTACGAGAGATTAAAACATTGTGTCCTAACGAGCTGGATGTGATGTTTATATCTTTTCGGGACGAAGAAATCTCAAGATTTGACTTGAGCCTTTTCTTAGATTTAATCCGATACGATGCATTTTGTAAAATCGCTACACTCCATTTAAAGGTTTTTAAAATAAAGGCAATGTTTTGTATTTAGGAATTCAGGGAATAGTGCCCTAACGTGCTGGGTTGCAATTTTCCGTTTGACTAAATAACTAAACATCCTTTTGATAAACTTCGTAAAACCATGAAATAGCTTTGATTACGAAGGTTTAGAATATCATGTCCTAACGTGCTGGATGTGATGTTTGTACCCTCTCAGAACAAAGAAATCTCAAATATCCTAATACCTTTTAAAAGATCCGTATTTTAAAATCTTTTCAAACTTCCGACATTAAGACACTAATTAATCATTTTGGTACCAATTTTGGGCGTGTCGAGGGTGCTAACCTTCCTCGTATGTTACCGACTTCGAACTCATTTTCGGATTTCGTAGACCAAAATCATTGTTTTGATAAATCAAACATTTATTAAAATAACCGCTTTACGAGGTGACCGATCACACCTCAACAAAAAAGGATTGGTGGCGACTCTCGTTTTTCATTTTAAAACCCAAAGTCGAACCCTTTTTTGTTTTTTTCAAAAATGGTTATGATGACTTGCGACTCCATTGGGATCGATTTAGAAAGTCAAGCCATAAATTGATTATTTTTCTCTTTTGCCGGAAGTTTGAAAGTTCGATTTGAAAATTACAATCCTTTTATTGCATGTTGTTTTATTTTCGGCATTGCATTGCATGACCGTTGTGGTCACACCTTTAAGTGGGAGTGAGAAGCTACTCCTTCGTGAGGTTTTCACCTCGTGCGAGGATAGTAGATCGTTTTGGATACATCCGTACCTATGTCTTCGTGAGATTTTCATCTCCGTGCACCATAGGGAAATGTATTCCCCGAATCGAACTCGGTCCATATGAGCCTATAATGGGTGAAGATCGAGGAATCTGCTAGTTCGGTACCTTACCTTAGAACCAAACCACATGTAGTGAACCTTAAGAGCCCATCTTAGGTAGAACTATGTTAAACCCCTAGTGGTTACCTGGATAGGTACTCTATTTTGTTTATTTCTCCTGTGCTAACGTGTTTTGTTTTATTTGTGATTGCATTGCATTGCATCACACCGCATCATCTTAGAAAAGAGGTGTTGATTCATATTTGATTGCTAAATAGAAGAGTTTATCATAAGGAAATGTGTTACTTGATAAAGTAGATTATAATACGGTCGTTCGAACATAGTCCAGGTAAACAACGAGAGAGGACTGATAACCCACAGAAGAATACAAGACTTTGCCCGAGGATTCAAGCTGACAAAGATTATTCAAGAGTCATCATGTCTCCATTTTATAAAAGAAGCTTATAAAGATCGTGAAAGATAAGTGAGCGAAGAGGTACGGCCTAGATCAAGCAACAAGGAGCTAGAAGAGGTATCCATTGAGAAAGTTCCCGGGGCACGACCATAACATCCGGATACGAAGAAGAAGATTGGTGTTTTCACCTGGACTATGAGGATAAAGCCTTATATGCAATCCATTTTATGTAAAGAAATGTATTTTCTAGAAAAGTTCTTCTAATAGAATTGAATTCATAATCAACGCCTCTCTTTCTTTTTGCATTCCTTCCATGCATTTGCATTGTATTTCATGCATTTGCATTGCATCATATCACATGCATTAAAATTTATAGAAAGAGCTTAATTAGGTGAAGTTATTTCAGTAACCTAGAAGCCATGGATCAAATAATGGAAAGACTAGAACAAATGCAAAAGGAAATATAGGAGCAGATGCAAGAACGATTAATCAAGATACAACAGGACATGATAGAACGAATGTAGGAATCTCAGAGTAACATGATGAATCAACATGCAGCTTGTTGGCCAATGAACGTGAGAAAGGAAAGGCGTTGCTACTAGTTTGGGAAACGATAATGATGACCTGTTTACCCTCGGGTTTTACCCTCCTAATACCCAAGTGCCACCGGAGGTGCATCCCTAAAGGACGCCTGTTACTATTAGACCTCAATATCAGGTTGGTACAGCGATACAACACCACCTCCCGACTAGTTCGGTACTAACCTGTGGAAAGTCCGCTAACCACGTGGTCCCCGATTTTGATGAACTAGCGAAATGGACAAGGCAAAATAGATTTGTCAAAGCAACTTGAGAACCGTTACAAGTGGCTAGAAGAAAGGTTTAAAGAAATAAAATGGTCACCATCGTCACGGGTAGACGCTAAGGACTTAAGTTTGGTCCGGACTTGGTACTTCCGCCAAAGTTCAAAATGGCTGAATTTGAAAATACAATGGGACTACTTGCCCCGAGGCTCACATAACTATGTTTCTGGGAGAATGACTGGATGCGTTAACAATGACCAATTGCTAATTCATTGCTTCCAGATGATCTGGCGTGAGCAAGATCTAAATGGTATAATCGGTTGAGCCGCATCAAATTAGTTCTTGGAGACCTAGCCCAAGCCTTTATGAATCAATACAATCATGTCACGGACATGGCACCGGATAGAATTACTTTGCAAAGCATGGAAAAAGACAAAATGAGAGTTTCGCATAATACGCAAAAGGTGGAGGAGGTCGCCATGCGTGTCCAACCACCCTCTTAGAAAAAGAAACTACCATGCTCTTCATCAACACCTCAAGGCTCCTTTCATAACCCATATGATAGGGAGTACCACTAAGAGCTTCACGACATGGTAATGGTAGGAAATGATCGAACATGCGATCGAGATCGACAAGATTGAAGCGAGGGAAACCACTAGAAGGCTCGCTCCTAGAAAAAAAGATGACGAGGTGAACAATACAAACATGGGGGACCCAAAGTCAATTACATTAATCAGCCAAAAACGGTGACTACTGAGTATCAAGGTTCGTCAAGGAAAGAATCCCGCACAAGGAAAAACATTGAAAAACTCCAATTTACGTCAATCCCTATTACGTATAAGGAGTTGTATCAAAGTTTATTTGATGCACACGTTGTGTCTCCCCAATATCCAAAACCAATGCAACCTCCATACCCAAAATGGTATGACCCAAACACTCGATGTGAGTACTACGCGCGATCACAGGCCATTCGATAGAAAATTACCCTACTTTCAAGAAATTGGTGGAAAATCTCATCAACATAGGTATTGTGAAGTTCAATGACGGAGCAGTGGTAATTGAAACTGGGGGCAGGAGAGTGGCGTTTCCTTAAAAAGTCATTAGAAACCTAGAAATCGAGGATCGAACGCCAATGGTGTTCAAGAGAACCGAGGAATAAAAATTTTCGAGCATCTGCCTTTATGTACTTGGGAGTGTTTTGAACAATGAGACTGTGGAAGAAACATGTATTTTTTTTAATCTAATCTAGAGTAATGTGCAAAACACACTTGTTGCTTTAAGCCTAGAGGCAATAAGAGTCCTTTTGTGAAGTAGGCTTGTGTCCGAATTTTATTTCAATCAAACGCATCTTTCTAAGTAAATATTTTCGTTCTTTACATTTTATTCGTACATTTTTTCAATTTTATTCATGACCATGTCATACGAATAATCATCCTTAGGATCATTTATTGGATTTCACGCTTACAATGGGCCCTCGATATCAATAACATGAGCGACGCCATTCTTGACTCCTTTTTAGTGAGATATGTATCTAGAGGGATCTAAGGGCTTTGAAGATGACAAAGATTGCAACTTACTTCCCAATGGTAGATCCTACCTTATGAAGTGTCGCAGACGCTATGAACTAACAAAGGAGATGAAGACAGGCGTAGCTTTTCATGAATAAGGCAAGGCATCGTTGAGCTATTTTCAAGAATTCAAGATGTTTTCGCACGATCATATCAAGGCATGCCAAACTACTAGAACATGGGTATACTGTTAAGGTTGGGGTTTAAAGAACCCATATTTTACAACAGCCTAGCTAATCAAGAGGCTCGGGCTATTGGTTCACCAAGAAAGGGAAATTGCATCTGTTATGCCAAGTCAAGGAAGACTGTGCCTTCTCCATTTTCCCTATATGAAGCATGAATGTTAACAAGCCAGTCTCCTCAAAACCTTTTAGCCAACATCGATTCATATTCATGGTCATTGGTTACCTCACTGAGAGGGTGAAGGTCACTTCATATGCCAAAATTACAAAGTCGGGAGTTATCAAATTCAAAAAAAACATTCAAGATTTTTGTTGAAAAAATGACTGAGACTTGTAAAGGTTGGCATAGAGAAGTTACCATTTACCCTTTAAGTTCCTTGAATGTTGGCCAGGACTTTTGTCGGGGCATCTTTCCCATTGGTTTATGAAAGGGAAACAATTGTTGGAAGATAAGATTCCTTTTCTCCAAGCTTGGATTGAATTAGATGAAGCAGAATGCCTCCAGTAAGCTTGATTGAAAGTACTCAGCATGGTCAAATGTACCAAAAACAGACACGGGCTTATGATAAAAAGGTTCGCTCAAGAGAATTTCAGGAAGAGGACCTAACATTAAGAAAGATTTTTCTTATCCAAAAGAACTCCAAAGAAAAAAGTAAATGCCTTATACAGCAAAGAAGGCCTATTCTAGGGAAAAATGGGTGTTAACCACTATGGATGGCAAGGATCTGCCCAATCCGGTGAGTTCAGATTCAATAAAAAAGTTTTTCAAAAAAAAACAAAAAAATAAAAAAACACAAAAAACAAAAAACACGAAAAAAGAAAAGAAAAAAGAAAAAGGAGAGGCCAAGGCGAACACCCACAAAGGGCGCTTTGAGACCAAAGGGTATTTGAGTTGAAAACCCGAGAAGGCAACTCAAAATTTTGATCGAAAGTAAGGCATCTGATGGTCTTGCTATACTCGAAGAAGTATGTTACGTCTTGGGCGTCGACAAAGCACTCTGGATCCCCTAAACACATATTAAGCTCAAAATGGTCCTCAAGAAGTTGGAAAGAGAAGCTCAAGTCTGCGATATCCGGGGCACTTAGTTTCCATTTTACCCATTTTTGTTACTTGTGGTTATTTTATTCCTTTCAAAACACCAGATAAACTTCCTTCTTAATTGCATTTGCTAGCTTTGATTAACTTGTTTGTTTCGAGCTATGCTCCCAATCAATTTCTTTTTTTGTCCATTGTTACAATCTTTTTCAGGCATTTTGCATTGAAATAACGATTAGTGGACTAATAATACTTTTATAAAAGGAGTTTTGCATATTACTCCGAAGCTTCTAAATAATACATGGACACGAAACAAGACTATTGTTTATAACTCACTCAAATTTCAAGGTTTGGAAATATTGAGAAAGATGATTATCTCTTTGGACCTTTTATTGGTTGAACAAAAGACAATACATTTCACATGGTGATACGACCTTGATAGATAACGAGCAATGTCAACCCAAAGATACAAAGGATCATTCTCGAGAAAAGAAAAATGATACTCTGCATTCATGCACATATCGAGCCTACACATTTGGTCATTACACCAGTGAATGGTGTAACAGATCAAATTGATCCTATACCTCGGAGTTACAACAGGATGGATAGAAGAAACCAAATGTTATTCTCCTAAAGTTGCAGTGAGAGGTACAATCTTTATATCCCAGAAGGTACAGTGGAAGGGACTCTGAAATCACAGTGGGGCAAGCTTGTTGAGCAGAATATGATCGTTTTTTAGGTTTTCTATCAAAGATACGGGCTGAATGAGAAAGTATTATAATGCATCAGTGATAGAACCTTAATGAACTACGAGCCATGACGACCCAAGCATTTAAAAAGGGATCATTTCATTTTGCATTCATCATTCAAGGCACGTTTAGTTAGGAGCATTCGACTCATTTTGATCATTGCATCCTACTCATCATAAAAAGATCATTACTCATCATAAAAAGATCATTCTTATGACATTCTGCATTCATGCAAAGGTTATCCATTGTCATTCAGTTAGGGGCATTCGATTCATTCTGGTCATTGCATACTAATTATTGTAAAAAAAACTATTCTCATGACATTCTGCATTCATGAAAGTGTCATCCATAACACATGTAGTTAGGAGGCTTTGAGTCATTCTGATCATAGCATCCTCATCATTTGCATAAGCATAAGTACATAAAATTAATTCTACAGGATAGGTTCCTCAAAGAACGGTGTAGCGATATTGAAGTTCAATTTTTGTTCCCTAGAGATGATAGTGGAGCAGACTGAAGATTGAAGTCTTCCTGAATATAGTAAGAAAGCACGTTGGAAAGTTCAGATTTCGTTCCTCAAGATGGTAGTGGGACAGACGATCAAGATTGAAGTCTTCCTGAAGATAGTAAGGATGCAAATTGGAAAGTTCAGTTTTTGTTCCCTAGAGGTAATAGTAGAGCAGACTGAAGATTGAAGTCTTCCTGAATATAGTAAGGAAGCACATTGGAAAGTTCAAATTTCGTTCCCTTAAGATGATAGTGGGGCAGACTGAAGATTGAAGTCTTCCTGAAGATAGTAAGGAAGCAAATTGAAAAGTTCAGATTTTACTTTTTCGAGATGGTAGGGGAACAGGCTAAAGATTGAAGTCTTCCTGAAGATAGTAAGGAAGCAAATTAGAAAGTTCAGAATTCTTATTTCCTCGAAATTCCCGTGGAGTAGGTTGAGATTACAAATCCCATCTCCCTGAGTTAACAATGAGGATAAATCCTTATTTCTTTGAAGTTTCGATAGAAAAGATGGAGATTACGAATCTCTTCTCCCTGAATTCTTATTTCCTCAAAGTTTCCATGGATAGGTTGAGATTACAAATCCTGTCTCCCTGAGTTAACAATGAGGATCAATCATCATTCCTTTGAAGTTTCAGTTAGAGAAGATGGAGATTGCAAATCTTTTCTCCCTGAATTCTTATTTCCTCGAAGTTCCCGTGGAGTAGGTTAAGATTACAAATCCCGTCTCCCTGAGTTAACCATGAGGAAAAATTCTTATTTCTTTGAAGTTTCAGTAGAAAAGATAGAGATTACGAATCTCTTCTCCCTAAATTCTTATTTCCTCGAAGTTCCTGTGGAGTAGGTTGAGATTACAAATCCCGTCTCCCTGAGTTAACCATGAGGATAAATTCTTATTTCTTTGAAGTGTCAGTAGAGAAGATGAAGATTACGAATCTCTTCTCCCTGAATTCTTATTTTCTCGAAGTTCCCGTGGAGTAGGTTGAGATTACAAATCCTGTCTCCCTAAGTTAACCATGAGGATAAATTCTTATTTCTTTAAAGTTTCAGTAAAGAAGATGGAGATTACGAATCTCTTCTCCCTGAATTCTTATTTCCTCAAAATTCCCGTGGAGTAGGTTGAGATTACAAATCCGTCTCCACGAGTTAACAATGAGTGGAGTAGGTTGAGATTACAAATCCGCCTCCTAAGTTAACAATGAGGATAAGTCCTTATTACTTTGAAGTTTAGGTAGAAGATGGAGACTACAAATCTCTTCTCCCGAATTCTTATTTCCTCAAGTTCCGTGGAGTAAGAAGTAAATCAAAGAAATCATCTGGTGGTCCACGAATTCTGAGGATCGATTGAAGAAAGCAGTTGACATTCTGAAGTTGCAGGAAACAGATCGAAGATATCAGTCTGGTCAGATTGAAGTAAATTTGACCTTCCTGAAGTTGCCGGAAGCAGATCGAAGACATCAGTCTAGTGATCCCTGAGTTTGCAGGAATCAAATTGAAAATAGCAGATTTGGCGATTCCTGAAGTTGCAGGAAGCAGGTCAAAGACATCAATCTGGTGGTCCCTGAGTTTGTAGGGATTAGATTGAGGATAGCAGACTTGGCGATTCTTGATGATTGCAGGAGAAAATCGCAGTGAGCGGATTAAAAATGAAAATCCTATACCTCTGAAGTTGCAGCGAAAGAGTGGATCAAAACAATAAGATGCGATGGACGAAATGAGGCTACAAAAGAAGTCGGGCTTAGCGAGCCGGGCAAATGGGCCTCTTGAAAGTCTTTGCTCCATTCTCGTTACGACAATGAACAAAGAGGCGGTGTCACAACCCAATTTTGCTCGGACCTCTGAGCCCAAATTACCGGCCCAACAATAAAAAGCCCAAATGACCCAAACCGACAAGGCACAACAGGCCCATTTTTCTTTTCAAAGAAGCTAGGGTTTTGAAAACCCTAGCCAAGAAGCCTAGGCCACTTGCCTAGCCACTTGCCTCTGCCTTTTGGCCACCGCCCACGTGCCTCTACCATCGCCATGACCGCAAAAGCAGAAAGAAACGACAAACAAGTAGAAACATAAGCCATTTTGTATGGTATTTGTCGTAACCATTTTTTTTGAAGCAGTAAGCAACGCAGTCGATTCGATTTTAAAAAGAACGAGAAGGAGTCGCCACCGATCTTTATTCGGTGTGATCGGATCACCTTCGTTTTAATAAAACATTTAATTTACTAAACAGTGCTCTTTGGTCCATGAACTTTGAGAAAAGCGGATTCGAGGTCGATTACGTGCGAGGAAGGATTAGCACCTTGACACGCCCAAAATTGGTACCAAACCGATTGATTGATGTCCTATTTGTTGAAAACTTTAAAGGGTTCGAAAATACAATGCTTTTATTTTTAAAATTGGAAGGACGCTAAGGCTTTCTTATTTTCAAGAGGTAAAGCATCACGTCCGAAGAAGTTAGGGCACAATACTTTAAACTCCCAAACTAAGCTCGCCTTTTGAAACTTGGTTTTATTTGGAGAGGATCTTCCGTTATTCGTCAAATGAGAAATCGGAACCCGATAAGTTAGGGCTCGATTTCCGAGATTTCAAATACGGAAGATTGCCTCTATTTTTGAAAGAAATTTATCCCGAGTATCTAAGTGTCGAGTCCAGTAAGTTAGGGCACGACATTTCAATTTCGAGATTAAGTATTTTGTTTTAAAATTGCAACTTCAAAAGAGATATCCCTTTGTTTAACATAAACGAGAAAACCGAACCCGATGAAGTTAGGGCTCGATCTTCCGAATTTTCAAATACCGAACATTATCTTTATTTGGGAAATTTGGTGATTGATATTAGACAAAGTAATGATACTAACGAATTTAGCGAACATGCGAATAAATCTAATTTTTATAAATAAATGAATGAGCAAATAAATAATGACACAAGATTGACGATAATAGAACTTTAGAAACAAATAGAATGGTAATAATAACAATAATAAGAAAATAAAGAATATGATACATAAATAAGTGAATTGCTTTAAAGTACTAAAAAGTAAAGAGCAATGAACGAATAAGCAATAAGTAAATGAAATGATAACGAATGAAATAGTAAAAATGAATAACATAAATAAAAATTTATAAATGGTGAAAATTAAAAGAATGGAAATCAATTCAAATTAAATAATTGTAATAATATAAAATAATGATATATTAAAAAGAATGATGCATTGATGAACGAATAATAATAAAAATAAGTAAGTAAATAAAAATAATAAATAAATAAATAAGAGTAAAATGAAGATAATAATAATAATAATGATAATAATGATAGTAATAATAATAGTAATAATAACAATAGTAATATTAATGATAAGAGATAATAATAGAAATATTGAATAATAATGACACCGATAATATTAATAAATAAATAATAATAAAGTGATAATGATAGGTAATGTTACATTAATAAACGGATAATAATAAATAAATAAATAAGTAAGAATAAAAATAAAATAATAATGATAATAGTAATGGTATTAGTAATAAAAAATGAAGTAACAATGGTAATAATAATAAAATAATAATAATAGTAATTGATGATAGAGGAATAAAATAATAATAATAATAATAGTAGTGGTAGTAACATAGTAATAATAATAAAATAATATAATGATACAAAGTATGTACAATATAATAATATGAGTATGGTAATAATAATAATAATAATAATAAAAATATTAGTGATAATAATATAATTTTTAAGGAAAATAAGTAAATAAATAACTCCATTAAACAGGTTGAGGATTATACTGAAATCGGAACAAAGATCAAAGGGGTGAAGTTGCAATAAATCAAAAAGGGGCGAATGAGGACCACAACGTCGCATGCAATAACTCACGGGGGTCAAATGGGTAAATAACCAATCCTGATGCGCATGACTTTTGGTGAGGATTAAATCGGATGTAAAGAAATATCTGGGTCGAATTTAAAAGCAAGAAAAAAGTGAAAAAGGGCTTAATCGAGCGGAGTCATGAAGGAGGGGCTATTCGCAAATATCCCTTTGAGGGATATCGTGACCTCCCTTGAACCAAGCGGCGCCGTTTCATTTGATGCCTTAAAAACCTAAACTTCATCTTTTCATTTCAGACTTTCTATTTCTTCAAAAACAAACAAAAAAAGTAGTGACGTTCTCTCTCTCCCTCTATTCTCTCGTGCCCGACGATAGGGCTTCCAGGGCTGATCTTCGTACCACCACTACACCCGGCTGCCAACGACACTTGGAGGTGGGTTTTCAGCCCCGTTCGAAGCCCTATTTCGGAGGCCGAGCCCCATGCGTTCGAGCCCCGAGAGGAGAAGATTTCCCCCCTTTTGGTTGACTTTGCAGACAGAGGAAGGGTCAAGCAAGATCCGGATTCGAGTAAGGTCTCGCTATTTTCTCTTTTGATCTTATTTGTAAAAAATTTTAAAGGAATGAAATTGTAAAAAAAATAAAAAAAAAAAAAACAAAAACAGATAAACGGCGATGTATAGAAATACAAAAAAACTAAGTCAACCTTAAAGTTTTTTTTACTGCTGATGGTTCCTCAAAAATTTCGGAAGATCCCCCCTTTTGCTTTTGATTTCGTTCTTAAAAAAATAAAATAAAATAAAAACAGAAACGAAAAATAGACAATAGTGATAGTTAATAACAGTAATGAAATAAACCTTTTTGTTTGGTTTTTGATTTCTGACGATTCTTGTATTCAAAGTTTTTGTTTTTTTTTTCGAATCCCCCTCCTCCTTGTTACAATGATTTATTCGGGGCTTTATAGCCAAAGTTGAAATAAGAAAAAACAAATTCTTTCTGCTCCTTGCTGTGGCTATTGTATGCCTTTGTTTTGCAGGCCATGGGAGCGCGTCGGGACAAAGGATTTGACGGAGCGGGAGCAGAGAGGCGTGGAGGTCGACGTCAAGTCGAGAGGCTAGGGTTTTCTTGTTTTTTTTTTTTGTTTTGTTTTTTTCTTCTTTTTTTTTTAGTTTTCTGAGTTGGGTCGGTTTTTGGGCCATTTGGGCCGGATTTCTTTTAGTTTTGGGTTTGTATTTTGGGTCATTTTTTATTTTTGGGTTTGTTGTTTAATTGTTGGGCCTGGGCAAATTTGGGCCATCTACAATGCCCTCTTTGCTCATTGTCGCAGTAACGGAATAGAGCAAAGACATAAAGAGGGACCAAATTTGCCGATTTTTTGAGTCTGACTTCTTTGGTGCTTTTTTCTTCATGTAGCCTCATCCTATCCACCGCATCTTGTTACTTCAATCCGCTCCACCGCTATGTGGCTTCAATTTGCTCTTCTGCGACTCCAATGGGATGTGACTTGTTTTATTTTGATTGCTCGCTACATCTCCCGAGAGATGTGGTCTTTGGTCTTGACCTATCCCACTTCTAGTTGGGCAATGGGACTAAAGCTTAACCATGCTCCCTCTTGGTTAGGGACAGAATTACAAATTTTGACCTATTCCGCTGCTGAGTCGGGACATAGGATGATGGCCTAAATCATGTTCCCTCTTGGTTTAGGGAGCCAAGATTCGCCGATCTTGCCCATTCTTGGTTAGGCGACAAGATCTACAATTGTTGGCCTATTCCATCTTTGGTTAGTGGCAATAGGAGGGTGGCCTAAATCGTGTTCCCTCTGGTTGGGAGCCATGATTTGCCTTCGATCTTACCCCACTACTGGTTATGGTGACAAGATCTACAATTTTTGGCCTATTCCACTGCTGGTCAGTGGCAATAGGACAATCTTCAACCTATTTCATCACTGGTTGATGGCAATAGGACAATCTTCAACCTATTCCATCACTGGTTGATGGTAATAGGACAATCTTCAACCTATTCCATCACTGGTTGATGGTAATAGGACAATATTCAATAGTGTTGCTACACCGGCCTTTAGGGACATATCCTGTAGACTCGATTTTGTGTTTATGCCAAATGGTGAGGATGCTATGGTCAGAATGACTCAAATGCTTCTAACTTGCAGTGATATGGATGACACCTACATGGATGCGTAATGTCATGAGAATAATTTATTATTATTATTTTTGTTTTAAAAGATTAGGTTGTAATTGCTCGTTAAACTTGTCGAGGTCACGGCGCGAGAGGCAACATCTTGTCTCGATGTCTATGCTGCGAATCAAGAAATGGTCATAATTTTGGACTTCTCTTCTTGAATGTTTCCAACCCTAAGCGCGGTGGTTCCTAAACAATGCATCTTGTTTTAGGTTCCTCTGTTGTTTAGAAGCTTCCGAGTAATAAGCGGGACTCGTTTCATGGAAGCATTATGGGTCAATGGGTCGTTATTTCAATTGCAAACAACTCAAAGATTTAAAATAACAATGGAATTTATAAAGAATGGAATTGGATTAATTCAACAAAAGTAAACATTATTGGAGTACAAAAATGGGTAAAAGAAAAGTAGGTGCCCAGATATCGCAACTGGGCTTCGCCAACGAATCCTTTCAAGATCATTTGAAATTTGAAAAGGCGTTGGGAGACTGCGAAGCTTTCTGTAGATGTTTCGAGGTGTAACATTCCTCCTTTTGCCAATTTGGGGGAAAAAGATTGTCACATACCTCCTTTTTAATTTGAGCCGCCCTTATCGGGTTTTCTACTCAAAGCCCCTTTGGTCTCAAAGCGCCCTTCACGGGTTTTCACTTGACCTCTCCGTTTTTTTGGGGTAAAAGCGCCCTTTGTGGGTTTTCACTTTAGCCTTTTCCTTCTTCAGCGTAATACTTCTTAGCGAATCAATTTATGGGATTGGGTAGATTTTTCCTATCCATCTCACCAAGATTAGTGCCCTCCGAGAAAGCCTTTTCACTACATATGGTCCTTCCCAATTCGGCATCCATTTCCTCGAAATCCTTTTGTATGGGAATGATATTTTTTAGCACGAGATCCCCTTCGTGGAATTCCCTTGGGCGAACTTTTTTGTTGTAAGCTCGTATCATTCGCTTTTGGTACATCTGGCCATGACGGATAGCCCTCAATCTCTTTTCTTCGATTAAGTTCAACTGATCATATCGAGCCTAGATCCATTCAGCTTCATCCAGCTTCACTTCTGACAATACTCGAAGAGAGGGTATTTCCACTTCGATAGGTAGAACTGCCTCCATCCCATAGACCAATGAGAAAGGTGTTGCCCCAGTGGAGGTTCGAACGGACGTTCGATAAGCATAGAGTGCGAACGGTAATTTTTTATGCCAATCCTTGTAAGTCTCGGTCATCTTCCCCACTATCTTTTTGATGTTTTTGTTGGTCGCTTCCACCGCCCCATTCATTTTTAGCGTCGGTGATGAATTGTGATGTTTGATGTTGAATTGACTACAAACCCCCGCTATCGTGCTATTGTTTAAATTCGGGCGTTGTCGATATGATCCTCTCGGGCATTCCATATCGACAAATGATTTCCTTCTTCAAAAACCGGCTAACCGCTGATTTAGTGACGTTGGCATATGAGGCAGCCTCTACCCATTTTGTGAAGTAGTCGATGACCACAAAGATGAATCGATGCCCGTTCGATGCCTTCGGAGATATTGGCCCAATGACGTCCATGCCCCACATGGAAAATGGCCATGGAGAAGTCATAACATGCAAAGGTGACGGGGGTACATGAATCTTGTCTCCATAAATCTGGCATTTATGACATTTTTTAGCCTAGTTGATACAGTCTCCCTCCATGGTGGACCAATAATATCCGAACCTCATTATTTGTCTGGCCATTGTGAAACCATTTGCGTGAGTTCCACAGACTCCTTCATGGACTTCTTCTAGGATTAACTTAGCTTCGGCGGCGTCCACACACCTTAGCAGCACCTGATCTTTCCTTTTCTTGTATAAGACTTCTCCATCCAAGACGTAATCACATGCTAATCTCCTCAGCCTTTTTTCATTTCTCGTGAGCTTGATCGTGGTACTCACGATTCTTCACATACCGCAATATATCGTGGTACCATGGTGGGCCAATTTTCCTTTTTCCTCGACATTGTAGCAATGGGTGGGGCCTCATAAATGCTCATTTGTATAGGTCTCATATCCTCCTTGTTGTTTGCTCGTACCATAGAAGCCAATGTGGCTAGAGCATCAGCCATCTGATTTTAGTCCCTTGGTAAATAACTGAAAGTGATGTCATCGAACTCTTTGATTAGTTCTTGGACCAATCTTTTGTATTCGACCAATTTGGGATCTCTCGTCTCCACTCTCCTTTAAGTTGATAAATTACCAACGTGAGTCTTCGTATACTTCAAAGCACCTTAATTTTATGTTCATGAGCAAGACGGATGCCCATGATACAAGCTTCATACTCTGCCATATTGTTTGTACAATCAAAATCCAATTTATAGGTAAATGGGTAATGATCTCCGTTTGGGGACACCAGAACTGCCCCAATTCCATTGCCCATAGCGTTCGATGCCCGTCAAGTTCGGTTTCAAGGACGACTTTTCGTTGTATCTTCTTGATGGTCGCCACGCACATTAGGTCTTCATTAGGAAATCAAAGTCCGAGGCTCATAATCGCCGAGCTCTACTAGCGTAAAATCCGCTATTGCACTCCTTTTATCGCTTTCGGTTTACATAAACTATGTCAAACTCGAAAGTAAATTTGCCATCGGGCCATCCGTCCATTCGAGTAGTTGACTCTATTAGATATTTCATGGGCCTAGCCGAGATGAGCGGTCGTATGATACAACATGTCTCGCCTCGGTCTCCGAAAGTTGTCCGCACCAAGGCGCAACATATTTTCTCAATCGGTGAGTACCTTATTTCACACTCAGTGAACTTTTTGCTAAGGTAGTATATTGCTTTTTCTTTCTTTCCCGACTCGTCATGCTGGCCGAGCACACATCCCATTGAATTATCAAGTACCGTCAAATAGAGGATTAGAGGCTTCTCTGGATTAGGCGGTGTCAATACTGGAGGATTGGATAGGTACTGCTTTACTTTGTCGAAGGTCTTCTGACATTCCTCGTCCCACACACCTAGGTTGTGTTTTTTAAGAAGACGAAATATGGGATCACATTTCTCAGTCAGTTGTGAAATGAACCGAGCAATGTAATTCAATCTTCCTAAGAAACCTCGAACTTCTTTTTGCGTACGAGGCGGAGGCAATTCTTGTATAGCCTTGACTTTGTCCGGGTCAACCTCAATCCCCTTTTCACTGACTATAAATCCTAGCAGTTTCGACACGGCTCCAAAGGTACACTTCACGGGTTAAGCTTCATTGGACTTTCCTCAACCTCAAAAATAATTTCCTTAAGACTTGGATATGCTCCTTTTCGGTCCGAGACTTGGCAATCATATCGTCGACATAAACCTCGATTTCCTTGTGCATCATGTCATGGAATAGGGTCACCATGGCTCTCTGATATGTTACTCCCGCATTCTTCAACCCAAATGGCATTACCTTATAGCAAAGGTTCCCCACATGGTTATGAACGTGGTTTTATTCATGTCTTGTGAAGCATCTTTATCTGGTTGTATCCGAGAAGCCATCCATGAATGAGAACAACGAATAACCCGTAGTATTGTCCACCAAGGTGTCGATATGAGGTAATGGAAAGTTGTCTTTCGGGCTAGCCTTGTTTAGATCTCTGTAGTCCACACACATTCGTACTTTCCCATCTTTCTTAGGGACGGGGACGATATTGGCTACCCATTCTGAGTACTTAACCACTTACAAGAACCCTGCGTCAAACTGCTTCTTGACCTCTTCTTTTATTTTTAGTAAAACGTCGGCCTTATCCTCCAAGTTTCATTGGACCGGCTTGTATTCTTCTTTTATGGGCAAACGGTGTACCACGATATCAGTGCTTAGCCCGGGCATGTCTTGATATGACCATGCGAAGACATCTTTGAATTCTTGGAGTAACTCAATGAGGTCTTGCTTTGTCTCTGCGGTGATACTAGCTCCAATTTTCACTTCTTTCTTTTCTTGCCCATTTCCTAGATTCACTATTTCCACTGATTCTTTGTGAGGTATGATTTGTTTCCTCTCTTGTTCTACCATCCTTAACAGTTCAGGAGCTAAGTCACAGCCTTGGTCATCTCCAAAATCCTGAAAATCTTCCGCACCCATATCTTGCTCAAAAGGACATTCTGAGTCATTGGTAGTGTTACTCAAATCATTGATATCTGGAGACCTGTTATGAAAATGAATAAAGGCTCATAGAATCATAGAATCTTGGCATGTTTATTGGTATGATAAATGAAGAATAGAAATGTTTAGAAGAATATTTAAAGAAAAAATAATGAATGAATGAAATGAACATAAAAGAAAATTTGCTCAAAAGATAGCGGAGATGTATTTCATTGAAAATAACGATGGCTTATACAAGTTCATGTTTCACAAAAGGGTTCTTATTGCTTCTAATCTTAAAGCAATAAGTGTGTTCCGAGTATTACTCTGAATAAGTTCTAAAGGCTATAGGAATCTCCTCTGCAGTCCAATTGTTTAGAACGCTACCCGGCTCATAGGGGCGGATGCCGTTCCGATTTTCTTCCTCAATTTCCCCCTCAGATACAGCATTGACATGCACGATTTCTTTCTTTTGTGTTTCTTGTCCCAGATGGATAACCCCTCCTGATATAAAGGTCTCACGAATATGAGGAATTATCATCAGTTGCCATTTCATCTCATCTCCCCTCAGACGTGCCTTTCTTCTTTCTTGCTTCTTTTCTAACTCTTCTCTTTTTTGCTTCGCGTTTGGCTTGAATCCTAGACCGAAGAAGTCTCGCTTTTCTTTTAGTCCTGGGACCTCGATTTCTCATTGGAGGTACCTTCTAAGTCCTTTCCCGATGCGGCTCCATTTTGACCATCGATTTGTAGACCCATTTTGTGGTTTTGGATAATTGCAGATGGGACCTTATTTCCTTCGGCTGACGAATGTTGCGTTGACAAATTCAAAGAACGGAAGGAACACTCACCGCTTCATCGTTGGCTTCTAAATAGGGTGCATTGTTTATTCTGATTCGCGATGATGTCCTCTTGAGATTTATGGTCACTAGACGCCCTCGAGATTAATTTTAACTTTTGGTGCAATGATGAGGGCCTTTGCCCCGCGAAGTGTATCCAAGGTCTCCCAAAAGCGCTTATAAGACGGTCGGATATCCATCACAATAAAGTCCACCTCATATGTGCCTGGTTCGATTAAAAGAGGTAGTTCGATCCTTCCCATGACTTTCCTCTCGGTTCCATCGAATGCCCTTACTACGTTATGGCAGGTCTTCATATGAGAACTATCAACGGGTAATCGATTCAGTGTCGATAGTGGTAGAACATTGAGCGCTGATCTATTGTCGATTAGTACCCCTGGTAGTGTGTATCCTTTGCACCACGTGGTAATGTGGAGAGCCTTGATGGAACCCGTACCTCCTAGAGGGATCTCATCATCGTTAAAGAAAATGAAGTTATCAGCACTTATGTTGCTAACCAGGCGATCCAGCTTGTTAACTGTTATATCATTTGCAACATAAGTTTCATTCAATACCTTCATCAGCGCCTTACGGTGTGCTCGTTTATCAGAATATTGCATTTATTTTATGTAGTCGCTCTCGACCTTCGTATTCACTATGCTTGAAACTTTAAGAATTCCTAGCTTCTTCCTCCTTCACCGCTCATTTATATGTGTCTCTTGCTTGGTCCCTTTTTCTTTCTTCTGTTCGCCCATCGAGTTTTTCCCTCTTGAGTGCTCCGTCTTTGTGTTTGACAAGTCGTAGCACTTTCCCTTCTCGCGATGTAGGAGCCTTCCTCTTGGTTTTCTTTTGTAGTGTTGGCGGATCTCCCTCTCGTGAATCGCCACATTGCGTTATAGTTCAGGGACCTTCTTGTCATCTTTATATGAAAAGGTTATGGTTTTCGGATCACGATCCTAGGATACTCCTGGCTCCCTTTTGTTGACGGACCTCCCTTTTCAAGAATCGTCACATTGCAGTTATAATCCCCGGGAGTCTTTTGGTTATCTTCAGATGAAAAAGTAGTAGGCTTTCGAATCACGATTTTCGGATTTATTTTTACTCCGTCGCCCTTTGATCGTGAGATGGTGACTAAAGGATTGCTCGCCTCCGAGGCTTTTGCGGCTGATTCATCCTCTAACGTGCAGATGTTACCCTCTTTCCGGCCTTCATTGCTTTCAAAGAATTCTAACTCTTTATTGTCCATCAGCGCCTGTACCAGCATTCTGAACTCAGTGCAACTTTGGATGTCGTGCTCTTCTGAGTTATGAAATTCACAGCCTTTTCGTGTCTCTTTATGTTCTCCCCTTGGACATGTGATAACCAATCCCCTTTTTATCATTTCCTTCCAGACCTGTTTCATTGGGGTTTTCACATCGGGAATATCCCTTTTTACTCTTCTCCTCACATCTTCGCCTATCATGTTGACCCCGTGATTAGGTAGCGGGTGCCCCTTGCAAGAGGTGTCATCGACTTCTATAACTCCCATCTGGATCAGTCTTTCCACTAGTTTCTTAAAAGCGAGACAGTGCTCTATAGAATGCCCCACGATTCCTGCATGGTATTCGCACTGTGCGTTCGCATCATACCACTTAGGGTACGGGGGTTGCAAGGGTTTTAAGTAATGGGGGGAGACAACGTGTGCGTCAAATAATTTCTGGTACATTTCCTTGTATGGGACCGGGATAGGCGTAAATTAGACTTTCTCCGTATTTTGCCTTGTGTTGGACTCCTGTTTAAAGGGGCTCTGATGATCGGGGGTCATAGTCCTTGGCTGGCTCACAGTAATAGGTTTTGAATAACCTTTACCTATGTTGTTTATATCGCTCTCCCTCTTCTTCGGGACCGTCTTTCTAGTACTTTTTCCAGCCTCTATTTTACCGCTTCTGATTGCATTCTCGATCATTTCCCAACGACAATATCGAAAAACTTTTGTGGCACTTCCAAGCATGTGATTAATGAAGGAGCTTTCAGCGTATTGACAAACAGATGGTTGTCTCTTTTTCTAGGAGCGGTGACTGAACTTGCGTGGCTACTTCCCTCCACCGCTGGGCATACTGCCTAAAACTTTCGTTTGGCTTTTTCTCCATATTTTGGAGTGTGATTCGATCAGGAGCTATATCGCCACGCGTGCTGTATTGTTTCGAGAAGGCTGTGCTAGATCCTTTCATGACTTGATCGGGTGCGATCGAGTGATTGTACCACTTGGCTGCGGCCCCGGCCAAACTATCCTGGAAACAATGAATAAGCAGTTGATCGTTGTTAACATATCCCGCCATCCGCCGACAGAACATCGTGATGTGCGCTTCAGGGCAACTGGTCCCATTGTATTTTTCAAAATCTGGGGTCTTGAACTTTGGCGGAAGTATGAGGTCTGGGACTAGGCTCAAGTCTTTAGCGTCCACTCCGTAGCGATGGTCAGCAGTCTCTATTTCCTTAAACTTTTCCTCTAACCATTTGCAACGATCCTCGAGTTGTTTGGGAAGGTTCGTTTTTGCCTTATCCATTTCAGCCATTTCATCAAAGTCGGGGACTATAGGGTTAGCCGGACCTTCTCCGGGATTACTGCCTGAACCAGTCGGAAAGTGTGCTGGCATTGCGGTCTCAACCTGGCACTGTGGCCTGATAACAAAAGGCGTCCTTTGGGGACCTATTTCTGGTGGTGCTTGAGTGTTTGGCGGGGTAAATCCTGGAGGGTAAGCAGGGTCGTCATTATTCCCTGAACTAGTAGCAATGCCTTTTCCTCGTTCATTGGCTAATAGTTGCGCGCCACTGCTCATCATGTTGTTTTGGGACTCTTGCATCCGTTCTATCATATCTTCTTTGGAGTTTCATTATTTGCTCTGCATCTGTTCTTGCATCTCCTTCGAAGTTGTTCAAATCTTTGATCCATTTTCTTTGTCTTAGCACGAGTCCCGTAGTGATGTCCGGTTCGATTTTTTTCTTCTCTCGTTTCTCTTTTGTTTCTCCGTTAATCTTAACCAATTAGGCTTCTTTTATAAACTTTAATGCATGTAATATGATGTAATGCAAATGCATGAATGCGGGAAGGAGACATCGATTCGATCAACTTCATTTTAGAAAACTTTATTAGAAGGCAAAACCCTTTACATAAAGTAGATTACAAATACGTTTTAGTAGTAAGACCTAAGGTTTTGATTTTTCCAAGCGGAGAGATTAGCTCTTCATCACGACCGGTGGTAGCCCATATCTCATGCCCACTATGTCACCTCCTCACCAAAGTCTGTAGGTGATCAGCTACTTCTCGAATCTGGATTATTGCTTCTCCCATGAGGTAGTCCCGGCTTCGAACTTGCTCGCAAGAATGGTGAAGCTCTTCCTCCCAACGTCTTTCTCTTGTTTCCAAAAGCTCAATCCGGAGCTCGCTACTATGCAATACCGATTCTAACTCTTCAACCCTACCTTTCAGTTCCTCTATTCTGTTTAGGCTTGACTTTAGTTGGCTTTCCGAGTCTCGACTTCGGTAGTGGTGCAGAGATCGCCCAAGCTCAGCTATTCTAGCTTCTAATCCCTTTTTCTCTTTTTGTTCTTCTGTCCTGCCCTTCTCTAAGTCTTCTTTCTGTGCTCGCATTTCATGAAACTTTTTCTCCCAACCGCTAACTTTGGCTCTTTCCTCTCAGACCTCTTGTTACCACTGCTCCGAAGTTTTCCTTAATCCCGTGTTTTTTATCGTTAAGCGCATCCTCTTGTACTCCGTCTTCAAGTTATCTCGGTCTTCCTCTACTTTTCGCTTTTCCTTTCTGAGTTTCTCAGCCTCTGATTTTTGGCCGTCCACTTCTAACTGGAGGAGCATCTTTTCTTCCTCCAACCTCTCTATCCTTTTCCCGAGTTTCGAGCTCATCCGTTCAAAATATTGCTTCATAATTTCTAATTCTGATGGGACCACTCGCATGCATTCTTCTCTTGATCGAGCGCCTTCTGGGTTTGGCTCAGGAATGTTGTCGTTGACTCTCCTAGCCTTCCATTCAAGGTATTTCAGGGTCGTCCTCGGCTGTGTAGACGATCTTCTCATTTCGTGAATCGATTCGTGCACTAGAAATCTCTTTAACCCTTTCTTATAGCTTCCCCTTCATCGCATTGAGCTAGCTCAGTATGTCGTTGGTACAAAGCGCCTTGAACCATCTTGTCTTAGGACCAAGAAAGGGCGTGGCGGTGGCACCCCAAATTCCCAATAGGGGAACCCAGTCAAAGCTTCCGCAACAATAAAGGATCCTGTCGGGAATCATCCAGGGAGCCTTCCACTCGATATCGTCCTCTCGAAGGTTTTGGAAGAGCGCGACCCAATTTTCTTCGGACACATCCTCTCTTCTAGGGGTAGTTGCTATCTCTTCTAGCGGGGAGTACCTTTCTGACATGAATCGGCAAGACACTTTTTCTATTTTCTAAAAGTGACTATGGAACCAAGCCAATAACAATTTGCAAGACATCCAATAAACACCTTCACCTTTTCTCCGACATACGATCGGGATCCGAATGTTTCGCTAAGATGGTAGGAACGGTGTGACCCTTTGTCCAACCCATTTGAATAGATCGATAACCGCTTCATCAATGTGCCTTAAAGCTTTGGGGAAGATTACTAGGCCGTAAATGCACAAGGCCAAGATGTCTATCTTTTTCTTCGTATCGGGATACGCGAATCGATCTCTCAAACATATCCAGGGTATGCATTTACCCTCGCCCTTCTTCTGCATCCTAGCTGAGACCCACTGTTCACTCATTCCAGTGATATTCATCAATTTCTTTGCGAAGGTTGGGCCATTAACCGCCTTGAAATAGGCTTTGTCAACTTGAATTCTTGGGCAACGCAACAAGGTTGTATACTCTTCTACTGTGGGAACCAGATCCACTTTTTCGAAGGAGAAACAGCTATAAGCGGTATTCCAGAACTGGGTCATTGCTCGGAACAGGTGCTTGTCTATTTTGACCTCAAGCAGGTAAGGCAGGTCGCCATAAGTACCATAGAACAGCTGCTTCGCTTCATCATCCCACTGAGTCCAAACTTCTTTCAACTCTTGGAGCTCGTTCTGCGTGACGCTGATATTGGTGAAGTTCCGTAGTTCTGACACATACCCTTCGACTAAGCTATCTTCTTTTTCTATTTGGCATTGCTCTGACCATATGCGGACGGCCACATTGTCTTCTACTTTATCGAGGAATTCGCTTCCATAACCAGACTTCCCAACTCGAAGCGGACCGTGAATCGATGTCTCTTTAAAATATGAAATGATATGTACAAAAAGAAAGAAATACAAAAGTTAGTACCATGGAATGTAAAGCAAGTAAAATAAACTAATGCCTATTTGGGTAACCACTAAGGTTTGCCGTAGCTCTACCTAAGGTGGGCTCTAGGGTTTGCTATATGCGGCTTAGTTCTAAAGTTCGAGGTTCCCGAACCAGTGATTCCTCGATCCTCACCCATTATAGGCTCATGCGGACCGAGTTGGTTCGGGAATACATTTCCCTATGGCCATGGAAGTGAAAACTTCACGGAGACATAGGTACGGATGTATTCCGAAAGCAGTCCACTAGCCCATGCGGAGGTGAAAACCTCACGAAGGCATAGCTTCTCGCCCTCACTTAAAGGTGTGACCACAACGGTCATGCAATGCAATGCCAAGATATTTACAAGGCTAATACTGAAGATGCATTAAAAGAAGCATGATTTTTCAAAACCATTTTAATTAAAAGGACAAAATCAATCAATCTATGGCTTGACCTCGCGTCCCCGTGGAGTCGCCAAGTTGTCGTAACCATTTTTTGAAGCGGTAAGCGACGCGGTCGATCGATTTTAAAAAGAACGAAGGAGTCACCACCGATCTTTATTCGGTGTGATCGGATCACCTTCGTTTAATAAAACATTTAATTTACTAAAGCGGTGCTCTTTGGTCCACGAACTTTGAGAAAAGCGGATTCGGAGGTCGGTTTACGTGCGAGGAAGGATTAGCACCCTCGACACGCCCAAAATTGGTACCAAACCGATTGATTGATGTCCTATTTGTTGAAAACTTTAAAGGGTTCAAAATACAATGCTTTTTATTTTTAAAATTAGAAGGACGCTAAGGCTTTCTTATTTTCGAAGAGGTAAAGCATCACGTCCGAGAAGTTAGGGCACAATACTTTAAACTCCCGAAACTAAGCTCGCCTTTTGAAACTTGGTTTTTATTTGGAGAGGATCTTCCGTTATTCGTCAAATGAGAAATCGGAACCCAGTAAGTTAGGGCTCGATTTCCCGAGATTTCAAATACGGAAGATTGCCTCTATTTTTGGAAAAGAAACTTATCCCGAAGTATCTAAGTGTCGAGTCCAGTAAGTTAGGGCACGACATTTCGAATTTCCGAGATTAAGTATTTTGTTTTAAAATTGCAACTTCAAAAGAGATATCCCTTTGTTTAACATAAACGAGAAAAATCGGAACCCAGTAAGTTAGGGCTCGATCTTCCCGAATTTTCAAATACCGAACATTATCTTTATTTGGGAAATTTGACTGATTGATATTAGACAAAGTAATGATACTAACGAATTTAGCGAACATGCGAATAAATCTAATTTTTATAAATAAATGAATGAGCAAATAAATAATGACACAAGATTGACGATAATAGAACTTTAGAAACAAATAGAATGGTAATAATAACAATAATAAGAAAATAAAGAATATGATACATAAATAAGTGAATTGCTTTAAAGTACTAAAAAGTAAAGAGCAATGAACGAATAAGCAATAAGTAAATGAAATGATAACGAATGAAATAGTAAAAATGAATAACATAAATAAAAATTTATAAATGGTGAAAATTAAAAGAATGGAAATCAATTCAAATTAAATAATTGTAATAATATAAAATAATGATATATTAAAGAGAATGATGCATTGATGAACGAATAATAATAAAAAATAAGTAAGTAAATAAAAATAATAAATAAATAAATAAGAGTAAAATGAAGATAATAATAATAATAATGATAATAATAATAGTAATAATAATAGTAATAATAATAATAGTAATATTAATGATAACAGAGATAATAATAGAAATATTGAATAATAATGACACCGATAATATTAATAAATAAATAATAATAAAGTGATAATGATAGGTAATGTTACATTAATAAACGGATAATAATAAATAAATAAATAAGTAAGAATAAAAATAAAAATAATAATGATAATAGTAATGGTATTAGTAATAAAAAATGAAGTAACAATGGTAATAATAATAAAATAATAATAATAGTAATTGATGATAGAGGAATAAAATAATAATAATAATAATAGTAGTGGTAGTAACATAGTAATAATAATAAAATAATATAATGATACAAAGTATGTACAATATAATAATATGAGTATGGTAATAATAATAATAATAAAAATAAAAATATTAGTGATAATAATATAATTTTTAAGGAAAATAAGTAAATAAATAACTCCATTAAACAGGTTGAGGATTATACTAAAATCGGAACAAAGATAAAGGGGGTGAAGTTGCAATAAATCAAAAAGGGGCGAATGAGGACCACAACGTTGCATGCAATAACTCACGGGGATCAAATGGGTAAATAACCCATCCTGATGCGCAGCGTTTTGGTGCAGGATTAAATCGAGACAGAAAGAAATATCTGGGGTCGAATTTAAAAGCAAGAAAAAAGTGAAAAGGGGGCTTAATCGAACGGAGCCGCTGAAGGGAGGGGCCATTCTCGCAAATATCCCCTTTGAGGGATATACGCAGCCTCCCTTGAACCAAGCGGCGCCGTTTCATTTGATGCCTTAAAAACCTAAACTTCATCTTTTCATTTCAGACTTTCTGTTTCTTCAAAAACAAACAAAAAAAGTAGTGACGTTCTCTCTCTCCCTCTATTCTCTCGTGCCCGACGATAGGGCTTCCAGGGCTGATCTTCGTACCACCACTACACCCGGCGGCCAACGACACTTGGAGGTGGGTTTTTAGCCCCGTTCGAAGCCCCATTTCGGAGGCCGAGCCTTGGCGTTTCGAGCCCCGAGAGGAGAAGATTTCCCCCCTTTTGGTTCGGCTTTGCAGACAGAGGAAGGGTCTCACAAGTATCCGGATTCGTAAGGTCTCATTATTTTCTCTTTTGATCTTATTTGTAAAAATTTTAAAGGAATGAAATTGTAAAAAAAAATTAAAAAATAAAAAAAACAAAAACAGATAAACGGCGATGTATAGAAATACAAAAAAACTAAGTCAACCTTAAAGTTTTTTTTTTTTACTGCTGATGGTTCCTCAAAAATTTCGGAAGATCCCCCCTTTTGCTTTTGATTTCGTTCTTAAAAAATAAAATAAAATAAAAATGTAAACGAAAAATAGACAATAGTGATAGTTAATAACAAAGAATGAAATAAACCTTTTGTTTGGTTTTGATTTCGACGATTCTTGTATTCAAAGTTTTGTTGTTTTTTTTTTTGAATCCCTCCTCCTTGTTACAATGATTTATTCGGGCTTTATAGCCAAAGTTGAAATAAGAAAAACAAATTCTTTTCGCTCCTTGTTGTGGCTATTGTATGCCTTTGTTTTGCGAGCCATGGGAGCTGTTGGGACAAAGCGACAGACGGAGCAAGCAGAGGGGCGTGGAGGGTCGACGTCAAGTCGAGAGGCTAGGGTTTTCTTTGTTTTTTTTTCTGCTTTGTTTTTTTTCTTCTTTTTTTAGTTTTCTGAGTTGGGTCGGTTTTTGGGCCATTTGGGCCGGATTTCTTTTAGTTTTGGGTTTGTATTTTGGGTCATTTTTTTATTTTTTGGGTTTGTTGTTTAATTGTTGGGCCCTGGGCAAATTTGGGCCATCTATAGTATTTTTTTAATATTTTGTTCGGCTATATAAAGTCCTCGAAAGTCGATTGTAAAGGGGGGAATTTTATCAATAATAGAAAAAGAGAGATTTCAGATAAAAAAGGATCTTCTTTTTGAATGGAGAAAGCAGATTCAAAGATATTCAAACAAAAAACAAATCGAAATAGCAAGCATCGATTAAACCCTAAAACTAGAATAAAAACAGAGGAAAAGAGGTGATTCTTTTTGTTTTCCCTTTTTATCATTTTCAAATATTCTTTTTCTTTCCTTCGCATATACATACATATAAAAATAAAAATAAAAAATTACATATTTTACCCTTTTTGAAGTTCCGCCACCATGTATGGTGGGCCGTGATGGTCCGACGACGAGGCGCAGTGGTCCGGCCACGATTCTCGCCAATCCCTGCAGAGAAAAAAGAAGAGAAAGAAGATTTTTTTTAAACTCAAAGACAAAAATGATTTTTTTTAGAGATTTTGGGCTTAAATAGACCCAAGAAAACGACGCTTTTGGGTTGAATACTGAGACTAAACGACGCTGCTTAAGGTCGCTCATGGTGACCCAACCGTGCAGCCTAGGATCTGCGTGTTTCCTAAGCGGAAGGGCTATTTGCGCTTCGCCCTTCCGCTTATTTTAGCCTTTTCAATCCAGCTTTTTCTTATTTTTAAATCGCCTTGCAGTGTTTCCTTCATTCCAATTTGGTCCTGCACAAAGCGCAATGCATGGGAATTAGGGGATAATTTCCCAAACGGTCCCCCTTCTCTTTGTGCGCTTCATTCTGGGCCCTTAATCCGTTTTTTTTTTAAATTTAGATCTGTGGTTTTATTCCTTTCTCAATTTAGTCCTCTTTTATTATTTTCATCCTTTTGTTAATTTAACTAACCTTTTATTATTATTATTATTATTATTATATTATTATTATTATTATTTTTATTGTATTTAATATTGTTGATACTATATTGCATTTACCATTATTATATTTATTATTAATATTAATATTATGATTACTATTATTATATTTATTACTTTATTCAATTATTAATTTACTTTATTTTATCTTACTTACTTATTTATTTTTCATATATATGTATATATATATTATTATTTCCATTATCATTATTGGCATTATATTATTATTATACATAAATACTATTATTATCATTATTCATTTTTTATATATATTTATGTATTTCAAATTTTTTATTATTATTATCATTATTATTATTATTATTATCACTATTATTTGTTATTTCTATTATCATCATTATTTTCACATATCAAATCCATATACATATTTTATTTGTTATCGTGTTTATTTTATTCTTTACCATTACCATTATTATTATTTTCATTAACATATCGTTATCCACGTGACCATTTCATTTCGACACTATCATTGCTTTCTCGTTTGCTTTAACCATCGCTATCGTCATAGTTATATGTATAGATATATATATATTGTTAGTTTACTACTACTACTATATTATCGCATATGTGTTTTATTATGCTTCTTATTGTCATGATATTTATACACATATAAACGTATTTTATCGGCTTACTATTACTATATATATGCGTTACTATTATCGTTATCATTGTTCTATTATTGTTAATCTTATCATTATTATTATTACTATTATATAACATCTTTATTATCATTTGTTTAGTATTGTTATCCTTCATCACTGTCATCATTATTGTTATCAATCATCATTTATTTGCATTATTATTGCTATTGCAATTTTTCAACAATCTCGCTAAATAAAAATACATTTTATGAAATCGTCCTATTCTATCCAAAGATTCTTAAAGCAAGGCAATGTTTTGTATTTAGAGATTCGTGGAATAGTGCCCTAACGTGCTGGGTTGCGATTCTTTGTTTCACTAAATAATCAAACATCCTTCTATCCTATTTCATGAAATACGAGACGACTTTGATTACGAGAGATTAAAACATTGTGTCCTAACGAGCTGGATGTGATGTTTATATCTTTTCAGGACGAAGAAATCTCAAGTTTTGACTCAAGCCTTTTCTTAGATTTAATCCGATAAGATGCATTTTGTAAAATCGCTACACTCCATTTAAAGGTTTTTAAAATAAAGGCAATGTTTTGTATTTAGGAATTCAGGGAATAGTGCCCTGACGTGCTGGGTTGCAATTTTTCGTTTGACTAAATAACTAAACATCCTTTTGATAAACTTCGTAAAACCATGAGATAGCTTTGATTACGAAGGTTTAGAATATCATGTCCTAGCATGCTGGATGTGATGTTTGTACCCTCTCGGAACAAAGAAAACTCAAATATCCTAATACCTTTTAAAAGATCCGTATTTTAAAATCTTTTCAAACTTCCGACATTAAGACACTAATTAATCATTTTGGTACCAATTTTGGGCGATCTAGGTGCTAACCCTTCCTCGTCATGTAACCGACTTCGAACTCGTTTTCGGATTTCGAGACCAAAATTGTTGTTTTGATAAATCAAACTGTTTATTAAAAACAACCGTTTTACGAGGTGACCCGATCACACCTCAACAAAAAAGGATTGGTGGCGACTCCCCGTTTTTTCATTTTTAAAACCCAAAGTCGAACCCCTTTTTTTTGTTTTTTTCAAAAAATGGTTACAACAGTATTTACTTATGATTTCATCACTTTGAAAGGATTATATAGAAATCTTTTTAATTTGGAAAGCCAAAGTACAATTTTACCACACAATAACTTTTAATTCTATCATTTATTAGGGAACTAAAAAATAAATTTTCCATTTGAGGGGGACAAAGCCTTTTCCTACCCCTCTAAATTCGCCCTTGCCTCCCATCCCTATATTGTTCCCAAAGGCACCAAATAGTACACTGCTGCTTCCGATAGTACTCACATGAGGCAATCCCATTTTAATTACACCACCACCGAAAGGATTAAAACCCATAGTTGCTGCCCCATATTGGTGGTGGTTCCTCTTAAATCTCTATGTAATGGCACCCCTACGTCGAATTTTCCACCAAGTGTACGTCCTGGTAGCAACCCTAGGTTGTCTTGAGCCACAATCTTACCAAAATTATGTTCATTGTTGTTAATCATATTAGTAAACCATTGAACCAGCATCAATGGCATGTGTCCGCTGTCAACTTTTTGAGCTGTTGGGTCTCCGTGAGGGAGTAAATGAAAGAACTCGACACGTTTCGCATCTCTTCCATCTTCTCCTCCACCAACCATATTAGCCCACGAAGTTCACCATTGTCAAGCTCATCAACCCCTTTCCCTTGTTCAATTTGATGCAACAAATGGCCCATTTCAACTTATTTGTTCCTCCTTTGTAACTTCCTTAGCTGCTTGATCTACCGTAATTTGATACGTCAAATTAGGATATCTAGTACACTTGAGGAGCTTATTCATAAGCAATTTACATGTCTTTTACAAGTTTTTTAGATTTTTAGTTCTAAGCATTAATAAACATTTTTGTTTGGTTTTAACACCATATTGAGACCCAAATTGGCCAATCATACCATAGGAAACCTAACAATGTGATTGAGTGGTGTAAGGAGTTGAGGATGACTTGAAATCGAAGAAATCACCTCTAGGAAAAGGGGCATCACGACACTTAGGCCATAGAAGTCGTGATACCCTTGAAAGTGCTGAAATGAAGAGAATTTAGGCCAACTACAATGATATGGGGATACCTACTAATGGTTATCGTGATACCGACACCCCAAGATTCCCAATCTCAAGACTTTGTGGGTATCGTGAAACCTAAGCCTGGGTTTATAGAAGAGAATTTTGGCCAACTACAATGATATGGGGATACCTAGTAATGGTTATCGTGATACCGACACCCCAAGATTCCTAATCTCAAGACTCTTGTGGGTACTGTGACACCTAAGCCTGAGTATTGTAGTAACGTTGCTTGACGGTTGAAAAACCTGCACGGGTAATTTAATATCCAACTAGCTTAAGTCTATTTTTTACTTCAGGCCAAAATGATCAATGTTAGGTTAAATGTTAGTTGGCTATAAATACAACTTTATTAGCCTATCATTTTAAAATTTTTTGGCTGATAGTTTCCTTTAGTTTTCCATTGTTTTAGGTTTAAGTTTTTTATTTTATTTTTAGATTAGATTTTTCCTTTTCTTTTTAAAGTAAATTTTATTTTTGTTATTTCCTTTCTCCTTTCTTGTTAAAGACTTTTGTAAATGAAGATGGATCAAGCTTTTGGGTTTTCTGATTCGATTAGATTGGTAATTTTTTAATTTGTAATTAGCTTCATAAACTCATTTACCGCAATCCTTTGGGTTCGATCCTTGGAATGCTCTAACGTTCCACTGACACTACAAATATTACAATTCGCACTATCCACTTCCAGTTAAAACTGCACATTTAAATTGTTTGTTTTTCTACGCACGTGCGCATGCGGTCACTGCTATTTGGCTTTGGTGATCCTTTCTTTGAGGTAGGTTTCCTAATTTTCCATTTTCTTCAACCGATCTAACTCTGGGGTCTTCTAGTACTCGTTGGGTTGTCCTTGCACCTCGATATGTGACGACCACACCATCAGCTCACTTTCCTCAGGGCTATAGATTACAAGATAAGTACTATCGACACAAGGAATGGTCAAGTCATCATCTTTTTCATTAGCCCGAACCTCCTTTTCTTGAGACTACCTCCTCTCGCACTATCATTTGATATCATGCAAGTGTGACCTTTTTTTCTTCTCATTATTTTATGATTCGAGAAAAACTCTAATTTCAATGAAGGATATATGGAAGAAGATAATTTTAGGGTTTGTTTTTGAATGGAGTGGCCGATGACTTGTTTAAATAGCAAGGGAATGAAGGTTTTGGAAGGAAATTTTTTCGGTTAATTTTTTAGAAACATCTTACATATTAAGAAAGTGTACCTGTCAAGATTTTTTTGAAATAAATGAGGGGATTATGGTTGGCAAGATTTTACAAGGGGCGACACGTAAGAGAATCCATGCCTTTCAAAATTTTATTTAGGCCTCCCAAAACTTTTGCAAATTCTAATTAATGTTTAAAAAAATTGAAAATTTTAATTAAACCCTCTAAAATTACACTCATAAATTTTCTTAAAATTTTAATTAGATGTTCAAAATTTTTAAAATTTAATTAGACCCTTCAAAACTTAATGCCAAGTTTCAAAGCACTACAATGGTAAAAAAAATTACCATGCTTGAAAGCCTTAGATAAACATGTAAATCATGTTTAATAGATTGAAAAATGAAGTCGTAAAATATGTTTGGCATATTACTTAAAATTAAATACAATATAAAATTAAATTGCTTGATACATGTAAATTTTAAAATATACAAATTACTTTTTATATTTATTCTTATTATTTTAGAAAATTTCATCTTAGTTTTAAAAAATCAAGATTTAAACGTAAATTATTTTAAGGACAATATAATATTCAAAGAAATAAATAAACTAAAATAAATTAAAAATATTAATGATCTTCTTATATTTCACTGTTTTCTTTATACAAAAATTATCAAGTAGTTTTTGTTAGCAATTATGATCAAACATGTTTAAAATCATTGTGATACTTAAATTGTGATTAATCTTTTAGTGGAACAAAGTCCTCAATGTCCAATACGATGGAGAAAACATTGGACGTTGTGTGACACCAAGTCAAGATGAAAGCTCCAGTTAATGTGTTAGTTTAGGATGATGTTCACGGACCCGAGGAGTAGGTCCATTTTTCGTTGTTAAAAATAATGAGTTGAACATGGATGTTCAACAAGAGTGTCACACCCCATAATTAGGGTTAGAAAGATCAATGTTTGTAGGATGAATCTGTGGGTGTGATTGGAATTTTAAGTTTGTTTTTATGTTCTAGAGACAAAATGTGCCTCCTGGTTCATCGGTGAGGAGTGAGCTTGTCCAATGGTTCACGTCTCACAAGGCTGTGTCTCCCCTGCTTCTTATTGTGTAATTTTAACACACGGGCACAGTGAGTTACACGGTCTGCCACACGGCCGTGTACCTCAGCCACATGGCAGTGTCTCTCAGCCACATGGTCGTGTACCCCTATCACAGGGTCTGAAACTTCCCACACGGCTGGCCACACGACCATGTGGTCCTGTCTTTGCAGTTTTTACTCGTTTTTTGCAAATTGATTCATTTTATTCCATGAGTGATCACTTGCATGTTTAAGCCTCTGTAGGAGTGATTGGGACATTATTACAGTTGGTAGAAATTTTTTTATAATTGTATTCATAAGAATTGACTTTGTTGTCTGCATTGGTTGCTTATATGACTTTGTATAAAAACATGGTATATGTAAATGTCTGGATTTTTGTTAAACATGTGAAAATGTGGTTTTTGTGGGGTATTTAATTTAGTGGCTAAATGTTTTTCTCAAGCAAGACGTGTATTTTACATGTTTTTCTTGATTTTTAGTTCTAAGCATTAATAAACAATTTTTTTTAGTTTTAACACCATTTTGAGACCCAAATTGGTGAATCGTACCATGGGAAATCTAACAATGTGATTGAATGGTGTAAGGAGTCGAGGATGACCCAAAATTGAAGAAATGGCCTTTAAGAAAAGGGGTATCACGACACTAAAGCCATGAAAGTCGTGATACCCCTGACGGTGATGAAAGAAAGAGAATTGAGGCCAACTACAATGATATAGGGATACCTACTAATGGTTATTGTGATACTGACACCTCAAGATTCCTAATCTCAAGAAATTTATGGGTATTTTGAAACCCAAGCTTGGGTAATGGTTATAGAAGAGAATCCAGGCCTACTACAATGATATGGGGATACCTAGTAATGGTTATCGTGATATCGACACCCCATGATTCCCAATCTCAAGACTCTTGTGGGTACCGTGACACCTATGCCTGAGTATCGCAGTACCGTTGCCTGGCGAGTAAAAAACCTGCATGGGCAATTTTATATCCAACAACCTTAAGTCTATTTTTCACTTTAAGGCAAAATGATCAATGTTAGGTTAAATGTTATCAGGCTATAAATACAACTTTATAAGCCTATCATTTTAGATTTTTTTGGCTGATAGTTTCCTTTTGTTTTCCATTGTTTTAGGGTTAAGTTTTTTTTATTTTATTTTTAAATTAGATTTTTTCTTTTCTTTTTAGAGTAAATTTTATTTTGTTATTTCCTTTCTCCTTTTTTGTTAAAGACTTTTGTAAATAAAGATGGATCAAACTTTTGGGTTTTCCAATTCGATTAGATTAGTAATTTTTAATTTGTAGTTAACTTGATAAACACATTTACCAACAATCCTTTGGGTTCGATCCTTGGAATGCTCTAACGTTCCACTAACACTACAAATATTACAATTGGCACTATCCACTTGCAGTTAAAACCACACCTTTAAATTGTTTGTTTTTCTACGCATGTGTGCATGCGATCACTGCTCTTTGGCTTTGGTGATCCTTTCTTTGATGTAGGTTTCCTGATTTACCATTTTCTTCAACCGATTAACTCGGGCGTCTTCTAGTACTGGTCAGGTTGTCCTTGCACCTCAGTGTGTGACGGCCACACCATTAGCTTACTTTCATTAGGGCTATAGATTACAAGATAAGTACTATCGACACAAGGAATGGTCAAGTCATCATCTTTTTCATTAGCCCGAACCTCCTTTTCTTGAGACTACCTCCTCTCGCACTATCATTTGATATCATGCAAGTGTGACCTTTTTTTCTTCTCATTGTTTTATGATTCGAGAAAAACTCTAATTTCAATGAAGGATATATGGAAGAAGATAATTTTAGGGTTTGCTTTTGAATGGAGTGGCCGATGACTTGTTTAAATAGCAAGGGAATGAAGGTTTTGGAAGGAAATTTTTTGGGTTAATTTTTAGAAACATCTTACATATTAAGAAAGTCCATCTGTCAAGATTTTTTTGAAATAAATGAGGGGATTATGGTTTGCAAGATTTTACAAAGGGCGACATGTAAGAAAATCCATGCCTTTTAAATTTTTACTTAGGCCTCTTAAAACTTTTGCAAATTCTAATTAATATTTAAAAAAATTGAAAAATTCAATTAAACCCTCTAAAATTACACTCATAAATTTTCTTAAAATTTTAATTAGATGCTCAAAATTTTTTAAAAATTTAATTAGACCCCTCAAAACTTAATGCCAAGTTTCGGCACTAAAATGGTAAAAAAAATTACCATGCTTGAAAGGCTTAGATAAACATGTAAATCATGTTTAATAGATTGAAAAATTAAGTCACAAAATATGTTTGGCATATTACTTAAAATTAAGTACAATATAAAATTAAATTGCTTGATACATGTAAATTTTAAAATATACAAATTAGTTTATATATTTATTTTAATTATTTTAGAAAATTTCACCTTAGTTTTTAAAAAAATCAAGACTTAAACGTAAATTATTTTAAGGACAATATAATATTCAAAGAAATAAATAAACTAAAATAAATTAAAAATATTAATGATCTTCTTATATTTCACTTTTCTTTATAAAAAATTATCAAGTAGTTTTTGTTATGAAATATGATCAAACATGTTTAAAATCATTGTGATACTTAAATTGTGATTAATCTTTTAGTGGAACAATGTTTTCAATGTCCAATACAATGGAGAAATTGTTGGAAGTTGTATGACACCAAGCCGAGATGAAAGCTCCAGTTAATGAGTTAGTCTAGGATGATGTTCCCGGACCTGAGGAGTAGGTCCATTTTTCGTTGTTAAAAATGATGAGTTGAACATGGATGTTCAACAAGAATGTCACACCCCAGAATTAGGGTTAGAAGGATCAAGGTTTGTAGGATGAATCTGTGGGTGTGATTGGACTTTTAAGTTTGTTTTTATGTTCTAGAGACAAAATGAGCCTCCTGGTTCATCGATGATGAGTGAGCTTGTCCTATTGTTCAGGTCTCATATGGCTGTGTCTCCCCTGCTTCTTATTGTGTAATTTTGACACACGGGCACAGAGAGTTACACGGTCTGCCCACACGGCAATGTACCACAGTCACATGCCGTGTCTCTCAGCCACATGGCCGTGCCCCTGTCATAAGGTCTGAACCTTCCCACACGACTGGCCATACGGTCGTGTGGTCTTGTCTTTGCAGTTTTTACTTGTTTTTAACAAATTGATTCATTTTAGTCCATGAGTGATCGGTTGCATGTTTAAGCTTCTGTAGGAGTGATAGGGACATTATTACAGTTGGTAGAAAATTCTTTATAATTGTATTCATAAGAATTGACTTTGTTGTCCGTATTGGTTGCTTATATGACTTTGTATAAAAACATGGTATATGGAAATGTCTGGATTTTTGTTAAAGATGTGAAAAAGTGGTTTTTGAAAAGAAACTAAGAAATTTGAACGGTGTTTTATTTTAGGCCATTCTGGTGGCAAATGTGACCTCTAGAATTTGGTCAAAACTTTTGAACCAGGTTTTGGGGTGTTATATTTAGTGGCTAAATGTTTTTCTCAAGCAAGTTACGTGTCTTTTACATGTCTTTCTTGATTTTTAGTTCTAAGCACTAATAAACATTTTTTTTTAGTTTTAACACCATTTTGAGACCCAAATTGGCAAATCGTACTATGGGAAACCTAACAATGTGATTGAGTAGTGTAGGGAGTTGAGGATGACCCAAAATCGAAGAAATGACCTCTAGGAAAATGGGTATCATGACACTGATGCCATGAAAGTCGTGATACCCCTGACGGTGCTGAAAGGAAGAGAATTGAGGTTAACTGCAATGATATGGTGACACCTAGTAATGATTATCGCGATACCGAGACCCCAAGACTCCTAATCTCAAGACTTTTGTGGGTATCACGAAACACAAGCCTGTGTATCGTAAGAATCGCTATACTGTAGCCTGACGTGTGATAAACCTGTAGGGGCAATTTTATATCCAACAAGATTAAGTCTATTTTTCACTTAAGGGAAAAATGATCAATGTTACAACTTTATAAGCCTATCATTTTAGATTTTTTTGGCTGATAGTTTCCTTTAGTTTTCCATTGTTTTAGGGTTAAGTTTTCTTTTATTTTCATTTTTAGATTAGATTTTCTCTTTTCTTTTTAGAGTAAATTTTACTTTATTATTTTCTTTCTCCTTTCTTGTTAAAGAATTTTGTAAATGAAGATGGATCAAACTTTTGGGTGTCATTGGTTCCACATCTAAATGAGCATTTCTTTCTCTTCTCTCTATATTGTGCATATCAATTGTTCGTTAAAAATTCCATTGGGGTGTTAAGCTTTATCAAGTGCTAAATTGTTTGATGGTTGGTTGATTGGTTATTTGTTAGTTTAACTTAATGTTTATGCTTGAGTAATTGGTTGTTTGATTATATATAAATGCTTAATACATTAGAATTGATGCATCTAGTGAAAAATCTAGATAAACAAGATCAAGAGGAGAGTTTATTATTAGATAGTTCCATATAATTGTGCCGAATAATGAGATCGAAAAGTGATTTATATGCCTAGGTGAGATCAAGAGGAGAGTTTAGGTGGTATCTTTTAGTTTAGTATGAGAACAAGAGGAGATTTCTAGCTAAGAGTGGCAACCAATATAGTTGGTATGGGTTTATTATCTTAGCTAACAATTAACACATCAACCAACCATAGCTTTATCATTTACATTGTCCAGAGCAATTGGAAAGAGAATTAGATTAGTTAGTTTAATCGATAGTTTCAATTTAGTTTATAAACAACTTATTGTGGAATTTGCACTAATAATTTTCGGTTCGATTAAATTAGTAATTTTTTAATTTGTAATTAACTTGATAAACACATTTACTGACAATCCTTTGGGTTCAATCCTTGGAATGCTCTCTAATGTTCCATTGACAGTACATATATTACAATTGGCACTATCCAATTGCAGTTAAAATTGCACCTTTAAATTGTTTGTTTTTCTACGCATGTGCGCATGCAGTCACTGCTCTTTGGCTTTGGTGATCCTTTCTTTGAGGTAGGTTTCCTGATTTACCATATTCTTCAATCGATCTAACCAGGTGTCTTCTAGTACTCCTCGAGTTGTCCTTGCTCCTGGTGTGTGACAGCCACACCATCAGCTCACTTTCATCAGGGTTATAGATTACAAGACTAGTATTATCAACATAAGGAATGCTCAACTCATCATCCTTTTCCCTAACCTCCTTTTTCTTGAGACTATCTATCTCTTCTCGCACTATCATTTGATAACTTGCAAGTGTGACCTTTTTTTCTTCTCATTGTTTTAGGATTCAAGAAAAACCTTAATTTCAATGAAGGATATATGGAAGAAGATAATTTTAGGGTTTGCTTTTGAATAAAGTGGCCCATGAGTTGCTTAAATAGCGAAGGGAATGAAGGTTTTGGAGGGAATTTTTTAGGTTAATTTTTTAGAAACATCTTACATATTAAGAAAGTCCAGCTGTCAAGATTTTTTTGAAATAAATGAGGGGATTATAGTTGACAAGATTTTACAAGGGGCGACACGTAAGAGAATCCATGCCTTCCAAAATTTTAATTAAGCCTCCCAAAACTTTTGCAAATTCTAATTAATGTTTAAAAAAATTGAAAAGTTTAATTAAATCCTCTAAAATTACACTCATAAATTTTCTTAAAATTTTAATTAGATGCTCAAAATTTTTAAAAAATTTAATTAGACCCTTAAAACTTAATGCCAAGTTTCACACTATAATGGTAAAAAAATTACATGCTTGAAAGGCTTAGATAAACATGTAAATCATGTTTAATAGATTGAAAATTAAGTCGCAAAATATATTTGGCATATTACTTAAATTTAAGTACAATAAAAATTAAATTGCTCGATACATATAAATTTTAAAATATGCAAATTATTTTATATATTTATTTTTATTCTTTTAGAATATTTCACTTTTTTTAAAAAAATCAAGATTTAAACGTAAATTATTTTAAGGAAAATATAATATTTAAAGAAATAAATAAACTACAATAAATTAAAAAATATTAATTATCTTCTTATGTTTCACTGTTTTCTTTATAAAAATTATCAAGTAGTTTTTGTTATGAATTATGAGCAAACATGTTTAAAATCATTGTGATACTTAAATTGTGATTAATCTTTTAGTGGAACAAAGTCCTCCATGTCCAACTCGATGGAGCAATTATTGGAAGTTGTGTGACACCAAGCCGAGATGAAAGCTCCAGTTAAGGATGATGTTCACGGACCCGAGGAGTAGGTTCATTTTTCATTGTTAAAAATGATGAGTTGAATATGGATGTTCAACAAGAGTGTCACACATTAGAAAGATCAAAGTTTGTAGGATGAGTCTGTAGGTGCGATTGGACTTTTAAATTTGTTTTTGTATATTAGAGATAGAATGAACCTGTTAATTCAGCAGTGAAGAATAAATTTATCATTTGATTTTGTGTTTGGATCCTTAGGTGTGCAATTGGGGATTATTTCTTTTTGTTATTTTCTCTACCTGTTTCGTAGCTAAGTGGTTGAATTTAATTGAAATTGAATTTAAATTTGTCTAATAAGGGGGCTAATTTGGGTTTAGTGTCAATTTTAATTTTAGAAAATTTACCCAATATCCTCCCACGTCTGTTCCCCACTTCCTCTCACGTCAATCCCTCACTTCACATTTTATTTCAATTTCAGTTTTTGGATTCTTGTTGTTACGGTATTCTCTTTTCCACCATTTTCCTTAATTCTTTTGTTTTGTTTTTCTCTTTGTCCTATTGTTACCATACTCCAAAGCATTAATAATTTTCTGCCGCCTCATTTGTTCTAACATTGCTGTCAATTACCGCTTTTCAAGGCTTCGCTTGTTCTCTTGTTCTTCGTTTAAGCACGATTTTAATAGGGAAAATGGTAAGTACTGTTGTTTGAGTTTTAATCAAATTGGCTCTCGCATGGCTGTGTGCTAATCAAGTTAATTTTCTTATCACATGGTCTGGGGTGAGTCACTTAAGCTCGTGTGGCATTTGTTAAGAATTTTGTCAATCGCACATGGCCCGAAGGTTTCACGCAGCCTCTCTCCTGTTTTTTATTGTGTAATTTTGCCACATGGGCACATAGAGTTAAACGGTCTGCTCACACAGTTGTGTACCTCAGTCACATGGCCGTGTCTCTTAGCTAGATGGTCATGTACCCTTGTAAAACGGTTTGAACCTTCCTACACGGCCTGGCCACACGACCGTGTGGTTCTGTTTTTATAGTTTTTACTCCTTTTTCACAAATTGATTTATTTTAATCCTTGAATGATCACTCGCATGTTTAAGCCTTTATATAGGAGTGATTGAGACATTATTACTATTGGTAGAAGGTCTATGAAGGGCGTGTAATTGCTTGAATATTTTTTATAATTGTATTCATAAGAATTGACTTTGTTGTCCGCATTGGTTGCAAATATGACGTTGTATAAAAACATGGTATATGTAAATGTCTAAATTTTTGTTAAACATGTGAAAAAGTAGTTTTTGAAAAGAAATTAAGAAATTTGAACGGTGTCTTATTTTGGGCCATTTCAGTGCCAAATACAACCTCCAGAATCTGGTCAAAACTTTTGGGCCGGGTTTCGGAGTGTTACATTTAGTGGTTAAATGTTTCTCAAGCAATTTACGTGTCTTTTACATGTTTTTTTTTTAAACTTCGCCTCTAAGTTTGTTAGTTTTTTAACTTAGTGAACTAGGTAGCTTTGCTTTAGGAATACTTAAGTTATCTAAGCATCAATTTTAAGTTGCATTTGAGATAAGTCTGGTAAAAATTCAATATTCAATTTTTATGCTTCTTATTTTATGAAAATATCCTCCGTAATTAACATAATTTATATTTTTGAAGGTGTTTTAGTTTTTTAATTTAACATAGTTTTTTAATTTCAAGCATTGCATTAATAAAATAATAGATTTACCACTTTACTAAATCTTTATTTTACACATTTTATTATCTCCATCAATTTTGTGTATATATATATATATATATATATATATATATATTATTTAAGCCCTTGATTGAGTTTATGTCACCAGTCAAACAGGCACTAACTCGGTTAAGAAAATTACAAAAATATTATTTTTATTTAAAATATATACTATTATTTAAGCCCCTAACTGAGTTTGTGTCACGAGTCAACTGGACCCAACTCGATTGGAGAAATTACAAAAATATCCTTTCATATTTAAAATAAATTATATTACTCGGGAGTACTTTAGTCTTTTTATTTAAAAAACAATATAAAATATGCGTAACGTCGGATTTAAACCGACACCAATTACATTTATAAAACCTTAAGTTTACCACTGAATCAAAACTTTATTTTAATTTTTTATATGTTTTAATTGTACTATGCATAAGTTATTACCTCCATAATTATTTATTATGTATTATTTCTAAACACACATATATGTTCTAAATATGTGATTTTCACATGCATATGTCATGGGGCTGGATCTTTCGTCTCGCGATCCGTGCGGCCTTAGGTGATTCGTTCGCTCCTAACTCGCCTAAGTCAGCCTTTACTCCCAAAAATGAGGATTCCTTTAGAATTCCTCCAAGGAACCAATTTGTATAGCGGAAGCAATTGTGCCAAAAGAAGCTACAAAAGCATAACAGAAGGCCACAGAAAGAACGCACACAAATTGTTTGAGTAAATGCTCAAAGAATTCTATTACCCTTAAGGATTCAACTTACAATGGATGAGATTCAAATGAGGGGGAGGCTCTCTATTTATAGTTGAGCTCCCCAAAATTGACGGTGAAGATCAAATTACATCGACGGACGAGATTAGCCTATCCTTTAATTTTAGAGATTTACAAGATTACATCATATCAAATCAAATTTACAAGATATGATTTCTATATTTACTAAAAATAGCCTATGTTGCCATATCTTTATTATCGGGCCAACTAGGCTTCAATCTGACAGGCTTCTACAACAGTTCTTGGAATCAGACCAGTTCTCGTGGGTTAAATAATCTCTATCTAATCGATAGACCTCCATAGGACGCATCTTGTGCCATGGTCATGAGCTTTACACTTTAGCCCATGACACATACGCGTGCTATAAAATAATATTTTTTGAAATAATTCTTGTATGAATTATATTTGTTTGTGCAATAATTTTTTTTAAAGAAAAGGATAAAAGTATTTAGGGACGGAAATCAAAACCTTACGTTACAAATTTTGACTAGACATTTCAATTTATATAAAAATCGATGCTGAATTGAATAAATGAAAATTATATCGTACTCTTATTATTACCGTAATCTGATTTCTACAAATGTTGATAATTAAAGTTTCTTGTCGACCCAAAGATGGATGAAGGGAGTGAAGTAATTGGGATTTGAGCAAAAAAAATGGATTGAGTTTAGGCTAAAACAGCTGGCTGCCCTTAAATGCTAAAAGCCAAAGCTAAATTACTCAAAATGTGTGAGAATCATTGGCCAATGGCCCCTACGTGGGGGTTGCAATGCTTTGCCAAAAGCAAGCTAAAATTGAAAAATGCTACTATCGTCCTTAATTAGATGACATAAAGTTCTACAAAAGATTCCAAATTAATTTGTTTTTATCAATAACCCTGAATTTTAAGTATTGAGTCTATTTATTAAAGTTGTTATCTATTTATTAAAGTTCTACATAAAGTTCTACATAAGTATTAATTAAAGTTGTTATCTATTTATTGAGTCTTAACTCTGTACAAAGCCCAATTATTACCCGGCCTAATTACTAAAATAAACCCAATTACATGTCCAAAATAAAAACCAAACCCAAAATAAAAACAAGCCCAATTGAACCCAAACCTACGGGGCCCAACAAGCCCACTTTCCTCTTTTCAGCAAGCTAGGGTTTCTGAGAACCCTAGCGCCGCAACCCTAGCCACCAACCCCCTCTGACTCCTCAACTTCTGACACCGCCGAACCTACCCTCTGCGCCGCACCTGCCCGTCGCCTCCGCCACCTGCTCCATCCGCTCCCATGCCCTGCCAAAAAGAAAAAACACGCAAGCAGAAATAAGGGCAGAAGAAGCAATGGTGAAAACATTTTGTAAAGGCTATAAAAAGCCAACTTTAAACGCTGTAAGGGACTTTTTTTTGGTTGGCTGTTTTCGATTGATATACAAGAAAAAGAAATCTCTTTTTTGAGAAGAAAAAGACAGATTCAAGTAAAAAAAGGGAGGCCTTTTATTTATTATTTTTTTTATTTCGAAATCAACACAAACAAAAAAAGGGAGAAGTTTCAAGGAAAATAGCAGATCTAATCGAAAGAGACTAAAAGCAAAGGTGATCTTTTTTCTTTTTATTTTCGAAAAATATTTTTTTAAAAAAATCACACCATCAATATTCGCATATATATATACATATATAATCTAAAAAAAAAAATATAAAAAAAAATAAATTTTTATTTTCCCGCCACCGTGGATTGGTGGGTCGAAATCTTAAGCCAAGACGGCCAATGACAGTTCCCCTCACGGAATTCCTCACTGCAGAGAAAAAAAGGAAGTGAAACCAGTTTTTTTAAAGGAAGGAGAAATGAAATTTTGTAAAAAATTGATTTTATAGTCGAATTAAAACGACATCGTTTTGGCTGGTCAAAAGCCCCAAACGACGTCGTTTTGCCCATCCGACCGAATCCGACCCGCCACCCGAGGATCCGCGTGTTTTTCTGAAAAAGTGGTCTATTTTGCTGGGGTCCCTCCGCATTCTTATAATTTTGCGATCAAGTCTTTGTAATTTAAAATTAGCTCTATAATTTGCCCCGATTTGTGATTAAGTCCCCCTAACCGTGCATGCGTTTTGACAAAAGAGGTTAATTGCTGTTTTGATCCCCCTTTCTTTCACGCGCGTTCAAATAAGTCCCCTTTCCTTTTGTTTTATTTCAAATTAACCCCAAAATTTTTATCTTTAATGCAAATCAATCCTAATTTAATTATTGTGCAAATTTTTTAGTCTTTTTGTTAATTATACTAATATTGTTATTATCATTATTATATTTAGATATTTTATTATTAATACATCTCACTAACTTTATTTTTATTATTTTATTATTTATTTTGATTGTATTTTCATTATTATTTGATTCTATTACTTTTATTTATTATGACATGTTATTATTTGTTATTTTGGTTGTACTTCCACTATTATTTGTTCATGTTACTATTATCTATTATAACAATTGTATATGTTACTATATTATTTATTTACTAATACTATGATTGAGACGATCATTGTATTAATATTGTTACTATCTATTTTTGCTATTACCTTGTCCGTATTGTTACTCCCATTCTATTATTTTTATGTACATATATTTTTATATATATTATTTCATATTATTCTTTTACACATTATCATCATTATTTTATTTCAAGTATCATCATTATTATTTTGTCATTGTTATTTCTTACTTTATTTATTTAGTTATTTATTCATTTTTTTACTACTTGGTATTATCATTATTATTATTATTATTATTATTTGTATTTTTATTTATAACATTCCCATTCATATTTGTTCTCTTGGTTTTGTACAATATTTTGAACAAAGATCATTTGTAAGATTATTGTATTTCATCTAAAATTTTTTTCAAAATGAGGCAATGTTTCGGTATTTAGAAACTCGAGAAATAGTGCCCTAACGTGCTGGGTTGCGATTTTTTCGTTTGACTAAATAACTTAACATCCCTTTTACGAAGTCTTGCGAATCACGAGATGACTTTGACTACGAGAGGTTAAAACATCGTGTCCTAACGTACTGGATGTGATGTTTATATCTTTTCGGAACAAAGAAATTTCGAATTTTGACTCAAACCTTTTCTTAAATTCAATCCCATACGATGCATTTTGAAAAGTCATTACACTATGTTCAAAGACTTTTAAAATAAAGGCAATGTTTTGTATTTAGGAATTCGGGAAATAGTGCCCTAACGTGCTGGGTTGCGATTTTCCGTTCGACTAAATAACTGAACATCCTTTTGATAAACTTCAGAAACCATGAGATAGCTTTGATTACGAAGGTTTAGAGCATCATGTCCTAACGTCTTTGGATGTGATGTTCGTATCTCTCTCGAGCAAAGAAATCTCAAAATTATGGCCCTAATTATCCAAACATTTTAAAGGATCAGATCTTAAAACCTTTAAAATTTCCGACACTAAGACTCTAATTAATCATTTTGGTACCAATTTTGGGCGACGAGGGTGCTAACCCTTCCTCGTATGTGAATCAACTCCGGACCCGACTTTTAAAACTTCGGACCAAAAACACTATTTTAGTAAAGCAAAATGTTTTATTAAAATAAAGGTGATCCGATCACACCAAATAATGGTCGGTGGCGACTCTGCTTCATTTCTATTTTCAAAACCCAACGTCGAACCCCGTTTTGTTCTCGAAAAAAAATGGTTCTGACGACTTGGCGACTCCAATCGGGATATCTTTTAGAGAGTCAAGCCATAAATTGATTATTTTCTATCTTTTGTCGGAAATTTAAAAATTTGATTTGAAAAATTATAATCCTTTTATTACATGTTGTTTTAATCTCGGCATTGCATTGCATGACCGTTGTGGTCACACCTTTAGGCGAGAGTGAGAAACTACTCCTTCGTGAGGTTTTCACCTCCGTGCAGGATAGTGGATCGCTTTCGGGATACATCCGTACCTATGTCTTCGTGAGATTTTCATCTCCGTGCACCATAGGGAAATGTATCCCTCGAATGAACTCGGTCTATATGAGCCTATAATGGGTGAAGATCGAGAATCACTTTGGTTCGTGTACCCTCCTTAGAACCAAACCTCATATAGTAAGCCCTAAAGAACCCACCCTAGGTAGAGTCATGCCAAACCCTAGTGGTTAACAAATTAGGTACTTTTATTCTTTGCCTATTATGTATGAAATCTTGATTTGCTTTATTTTTATTTTTGCATGGCATATTCATCAAAAGGTGTTGATTCACGCTCAATTGCCCAAATAGATAGCTTTGTCATGGAAAGGGGTTTCTTGATAGAATGGAGGACAATGCGTCGTCCTGGATATGGGCCGAGACTGCAAAGAAGAAAAAGGCAATAGTCTTCTGGTAAGGGCACGATCGTAATTATGGGACTTCACGCGTATCGTTGTCACCCAAAACAATCTTCAAGAGATGAAAGAGATATGGGGTCGGTGGGATCATGAGATCAAGCAATTATTCTCATCGTCATTACGGAGATCTCATCACATCCGCCGACATCAAGGTAGACCAAAGACCTATTTGAGCTATAACCCAATTTTGGAACCCCGCTTATAGTCTGCTTTTACTTTCGAGAAAGTGGATCTAGTGCCTCCTATAGAAGAATACACAGCTTTACTTCGTTGCCCAAAAATTCAAGCGGACAAAGTTTATACGAGACCTGTTAACGTTCCCACCTTCTTAAAAAAGCTGATGAATATTACGGGAATGAGTGAGCAGTGGGTTGCAGCATGGATAAAACAAAAAGGAGATTGTAAGTGTATCTCTTGGAGAAATTTAAGGGACTTGATCATAGCACACCCGGATGTGAAGAAGAGGGTTGATATCTTTGCCTTGAGCATTTATGGGTTGATTATTTTCCCTAAAGCTCTAGGGCATGTAGATGAGGCAGTCTCAGATCTATTCGACAGTTGATGAAGAGTCACACCTGTTCTCGCATTCGGCCGAAACTTTCGTGTCTCTAAGCTGCGTCAAGAAAAAGCGGCGAAGGAGATTCACCGGTTGTGCGCAGCTCTTGCTAGTATGGTTCAACAGTCATTTTTGGAAAACGAAAAAGGCACCAGGACGGATCTTCTCCGAAGACTATTCCCCGCTAAAGGAATTAGCAGCCACACCAAGGCGAGACGATCTTACGGAAGAAAAATGGATGACAATTCTGCAAAACCTGCAAGAGGAAGACGTGGTATGGAAAGCTCCTTTGATGATTCCTGATGAGATACTATATCGATGTGGAGATTTTGACTGGGTTCCGTTATTGGGAGTATGGGGAGCCGTTGGATATGCTCCTCTCCTTGTGTTGAGACAATACCGATCGAGACAGTTTATACCCGCAACACAAGGTCTAATTCAGTGTGAATTTGAATACAAAGGGGATAATTGTAAGAAAAGAGTTCGTGAAATAGCAAGCGCTTGGAGTCAGACTCATAGAATGAAAAGGTTTGCCACGAACCCGATGACAACTCCCGAATACGACCGATGGAGAAGCCAGAGAGTCAACGACAACATCCCCATACCAGGCCAGGAAGATGCCCGATCAATGGAGGAGTACCTACAAGTAATCCCATCAGAGCTCGAAATCATCAAACAAGATTTTGAGAAAAAGAATGCGGAATTAGGGAAAAGAATAGAACGGTTAGAAAAAGAGAAGATGCAGCTGGGTTTGGACGTCGACATTCAGAAGCTGGAGGCCGAAAAGTTGAGAAAAGGGAAAAATAAGGCTGAGGAAGATTTGGACGGTTTAAAGACAGGACTATAAGAAGGCTGCGAAGGTCAATGAAGCTTCTTTGGATTAGGAAAACATCGAGCAGTGGAATCAAGAACTCGTGGAGGAAAAAAAGAAGTGGTCAATGGGAGAGAACTCCAGATACTCAAGCTCGAGAAGATGCTCAAAAGAAGTCCGTAAAACCCAAAGCGAGAAAGAGGAGTTAAAGGCTCGGGTGGCGTAATTGGAAAGAACCTTGTATCAAGATCGAGCCGCAACTCTGCAGCTTGAATTAAAAGCTAGCCCGAGTAAAATTGAAGAAATGAAGGCGAAAATTGAAGAGCTAGAGTCCGCTTTACATGGTTGTGAGTTACGGTGGAACTGCTGAAGTCAACGAGGGCGTTGAAGCAACAACTTCATCACTCCCAAAATCAAGTCGTGGATCGGGATTACATCATGGGGAAGCCGTGACTCAAGTACGAGAGGTCATGGAGCATTTGCAAACCTTAGGAGTCCAAGCCGATGTGCTAAGTTTATTTTATGAATCAAAGTCGAACAATGGCAAGAGTTAGCTAGGCTTGAGGAAGTCAAGGCCTTAAGCATTAGGGCGAGGCCTTATATGTAATCCGCTCTATGTAAAGAAACTTGTTTTCTAGAAAAGTTATTCTAATGGAGATTGAATCGAATTAATGCCTTTCTTTTTGCATACATTTCATGCATTAGCATTACATTGCATCATGTGCATTAAATCTTACAAAAGAACCTTAAATTGTGCAGTTACCATTCGAACATCGCTACAATCGCGAGGTAAAACTAAAATTATGGATTAAAGGATAGAAAGACTAGAGCAAATGCAAAGGAAATACAAGAATGGATGCAAGAAAGATTGACCAAGATGCAACAAGATATGATAGAACGGATGCAAGAATCCCAAAACAACATGATAAGCAAATGGCGCAACTATTGGCTAGTGAACGAGGAAAGGGCGCGCCGCTAGCTCAGAAATAATGACGACCGCTTACCTCCGGATTTACCCGCCAAATACTCAAGCACCACCGAAATATGTCCCCAAAGGACACCTGTTGTTATCGTGCCACGATGCGAGTTGAGACCGAATGCCGTAGACTTCCCGATCGGTTCAGCACTAATCCGGAGAAGGTCCGCTAACCTATAGTCCCCGACTTGATGAAATGGCTGAAATGGATAAGGCAAAGGCGAACCTTCCCAAACAACTCGAGGACCGTTGTAAATGGTTAGAAGAGAAGTTTAAGGAAATAGAGACTGCTGACCATCGCTACGGGTGGACGCTAAAGACTTGAGCCTAGTCTCGGATCTCGATTCCTCCAAAATTCAAGACCCAGATTTCAAAAATACAACGGACCGGTTGCCTCAAACACACATCACGATGTTCTGTCGACGGATGGCGGGACATGTTAATAACGATCAACTGCTGATTCACTATTTTCAAGACAGTCTGGCTGGGTCCGCGGCCAAATGGTACAATCAGCTCAGCCGTACCCAGATCAAGTCATGGAAGGACCTAGCATGTGCCTTCCGAAATAATCTACGCACATAGTCGATATAGCGCTGATAGAATCACGCCCAAAACATGGAGAAGAAGCAAAACGAAAGTTTCAGCAATATGCCCAACGGTGGAGGAAGTAGCCACACAAGTTCAAACCACCACTTTTGGAAAAAGAGACTGCCATGCTTTTTATTAATACCCTGAAGGCCCCTTTCATAACTCATATGATAGGGAGTACAACTAAGAGCTTTGCTGATATAGTAATGGCAGGGGAAATGATCGAGCATGCTATAAGGGGTGGCAAAATCGAGACAGGAGAAAGCACCAGGAGAGTCACTCCTAAGAAGAAAGACAGTGAGGTAAATAATGTGAGTACATATAATAGAGGATACCCGAAGGCAATCGCAGTTAATCACCCAAAGGCGAGCATACGGGCAACTGTAGGCAAGAAGACAGACTCGGAACTAGACCAAATACTGAAAGGATCCAATTTACGCCGATTCCGATAACGTACAAAGAGTTATACCAGATTTTATTCAATGAGCACATCGTGTCCCCGTTTTATTTACAACCATTGCAGCCCCCATACCCTAAGTGGTACGACTCAAACGCTCAATGCGATTACCATGCGGGGATAGAGGGGCATTCGATAGAGAATTGCCTCGCCTTCAAAAAAGTAGTCGAGAGGCTAATCAAAATGGGTGTTATAGCGCTGGATGACTTGGTAAGAAAGGGGAACCCATTGCCCAATCACGAGGAAAAAGGGGTGAATGCGATCGGTGAGGAGATTGTGAGAAAGATCAAGAGAGACGTCACTGAAGTGAAGACCCCATTGCGAATAGTCTGGAAGGAAATGGTAAAAAGAGGATTGATAGAGTCAGATTCTATAGGAAGCAAAATACATATGAAGAATGGTTACAAATTCCATAAGACGAGGGGGCACGAGATCCAAGAATGTGCTGAGTTTAAAATTTTGGTGCAAGGCCTCATGGACAACAAAGAGCTGGAGTTTTATGAAGAAGGAGTGGAGGAAGAGGAAATATGCACGACCGAGGAAGAATTGACAAAACTCGAGTTAGTTACCCGAGAATCATCATTTCAGCGGAACACGAGAGGTGAGTATGTGGAAGACCGAAAATCACAATTCGAAACTCGCTTCCTTTCCCTACCAAGATAGTAAAAGGGTACCTTGGAATTATAATTGCAATGTGACAACACCAGGAGCGCAAGGTTCCACTAGCATTTCGGAGGAAGTCAAGAACGAAAGTTCCTATCGCCAAGTGGAAAGCGTTATGATCCCGAAACAGAGAACGGGAGCGTAAACCGAAGACGGTGTCGATTAGGCGTGAAAAAGAACCCAAGCCGTTGTCAATGAGCCCGTAAAAGAGGAAGAGGCTAAAGAGTTCTTAAAATTCTTGAAACACAGTGAATACAAATGTGATGGAGCAATCGCACAAACAACCAGCCCGTATCTACGTGTTAGCACTACTAAGCTCGAAGTGCATCATGAAGCATTAATGAAAAATCTTGAATGAGACCTATGTTACTAAAGATATATCTGTCAATAAGTTGGATCGTCTGGTTAGTAACATAAGCGCTGATAATTTCATCTACTTCAGTGATGACGAAATCCCACCGGGAGGTATGGGGTCAGCAAAGGCATTACACATAACTACCCGTTGCAAGGGATACACCTTGCCAAGTGTGCTAATAGACAATGGGTCAGCATTAAATGTCTTACCACTAGCCACACTCAAGAGGTTGCCGATAGATAGTTCTCATATGAAATCCTGCCAAAACATAGTGAGAGCATTCGATGGCACCGAAAGAAGAGTGATGGGAAGAATGGACATACCATTATTGATCGGGCCTAATACCTATGAAGTAGACTTTACGGTCATGGATATCAAGCCTTCTTACAACCGCTACTAGGAGGCCCTAGATTCATTCAATGGAAATGACCTTCATCATCGCACTGAAATTAAAATTGGTAACAGAAAATCGGCTGGTAACTATAAACGCTCAAGATGATATCATAGCAACTGTTACCAACGAAGCACCATACCTAGAGACGAATGAGGAAGCCATTGAATGTTCATTTCGATCCTTAGAGTTCGTGAATGTGACTTTTATTTCAGAAGGAAATAAAGTCCCGCCACCTAAACTATCCAAGACTACCGGGATGGGATTACAAATGATGATGGGAAAAGGAGCCCTACCGGAAAAGGATTGGGTAAATATCTCCAAGGGAAAGTCCAGCCCGATGTCAAGGAAAAATGGATCGTTTTGGTTTAGGTTTCAAACCGGATACTAAACAAATGAAGAAGGAGATAGAGAAGAGACAAGAAAGGAGAAATGCCAGTTGAATGGAGAAGGCGTTAAGTGGAACCGATGACATTTCCCACATATCTCGAGACCTTCAGATCGGGAGGAATGATTTATCCGGAAAAGAGTCTCCTAGAGGGAATGTCCTCACATCAATGCCATACACGATGAGGAGATTGATCAAAGAAGCTTGTCGGGCATCCGCCCATATGAACCTGGAAGCACATTAGACAATTGGACTGCAGAGAAATTTCCTGTAGTGTTTAGAGATTTTACAGAGTAATATTCGGAACACTCTTGTTGTTTTTTAAGCCTAGAAACAATGAGATTTCTTTTGTGAAATATGCTTATGTTCAGACATTTTGTTTTAATAAAATGCATCTTCAATTCTACTAAATATTCTCTTATTTTACATTTTTACCATTTATTCTTTGTTCTCATTCATATCATGTGAATAATTGTCCTCGAATTCATTTATTCTTTATACACCCTTCGATACCCATTACAGGTCTCTAGACATCAACGATATGAGTAATGATACTCTGATTCGAGGTCCGCTTTGAGCAAGACATGTGTTGAGAGGAATCTCGGGACTTTGGAAATGACACAGAACGCGACTTGCCTCCGGATTTGTTGAGAATGGTAGAGCAAGGAGAAAGATGATCCTACCCCATAAAGAGTCGATAGAAACGGTGAGCCTAGGAGAGGGCAAGAGGTGAATATAGGAACTTGTATTATCGCAGAAACCAGGTGGGACCTCATCGAACTACTCCATGAATTCAAGGATGTGTTCGCATGGTCGTACTCAAGATATGCCGGACTAATATCGATATTGCAAGACAATCAATCGCCCATAAAGGAAGAATGTAAACCACCCAACGTAAGCTCAGAAGAATACGACCAGACGTTATGTTAAAGATAAAAGAAGAAGTCGAGAAATAATTTAATGCCGGGTTCTTACAAGTGGTCAAGTACTTGGATTGGGTGGCTAACGTTGTCCCTGTCCCTAAGAAAGACGGGAAGGTACGAATGTGCGTGGACTACAGAGACCTGAACAAGGCCAGCCCGAAGGATAATTTTCCGCTGCCTCACATCGACACTTTAGTAGACAATACAGCAGGGTATTCGTTATTCTCCTTCATGGATGGTTTTTCGGGGTACAACCAAATAAAAATGCATCCTAAGGACATGGACAAGACAACGTTTATAACCATGTGGGGAACATTTTGCTACAAGGTAATGCCATTTGGGCTAAAAAATGCAGGCGCGACATATCAGAGAGCTATGGTAACCTTATTCCATGACATGATGCACAGGGAAATTGAGGTTTACATCGACGATATGATCGCCAAATCCCGAACTGAAGAAGAGCATGTGCAGGTCTTGAGAAAATTGCTCTTGAGGCTGAGAAAATTCCAGTTGAAGCTTAACCCGGCAAAGTGCACCTTCGGAGCTCGGTCCGGAAAGTTACTCGGGTTCATAGTCAGTGAAAAGGGGATTGAGGTTGACCCAGATAAAGTCAGAGCCATACAAGAGTTACCTCCACCACGTACCCAAAAAGAAGTTAGAGGTTTCTTAGGAAGGCTGAATTACATCGCTCGGTTCATTTCACAACTGACCGAGAGATGTGACCCCATATTCCGTCTCCTCAAGAAACACAACCCAGGCACGTGGGATGAAGAGTGCCAAAAGACCTTCGAAAAGATGAAACAATACCTGTCTCAGGCCCCGGTATTAATGCCGCCTCAACCGACAAGCCCTCATCCTTTATCTAACTAGTACTTGATAATTCGATGGGATGTGTCTTTGGGTCAACATGATGAATCAGGAAGAAAGAAAAACGATATACTACCTTAGTAAGAAATTCACCGCATGTGAAATGAGGTACCCGCCAATCGAGAAATTATGTTGTGCCTTGATTTGGAGAACTCGAAGGTTGAGGCAATACATGCTGTATCACACGACATGGCTCATCTCAAAGCTAGATCCCTTAAGTATATGATGGAATCTACCTTGAATGGAAGGATGGCGGGTGGCGAATCGCTTTTTGAATTTGACATCGTTTATGTAAACCAAAAGGCGGTAAAAGGGAGCGCGATAGCAGACTTTCTAGCCAGTAGAGCCCTTGAAGACTATGAGCCCTTGGATTTTGATTTCCCTAATGAAGACTTGATGTACGTGGCAGACATTGAAGAAGGTACCTCCGAAGACCATCCTTGGAAATTAAATTTTGACGGGGCATCAAATGCTGTGGGCAATGGAATTGAGGCGATCTGATATCCCCAAAGGAGACCATTATCCATTCACTTGTAAACCGGATTTGATTGCACTAATAATATGGTCGAGTATGAAGCTTGCATCATGGGGCTCATACCGCTATCAAATACAAAATCGGGTGTTAGAAGTCTATGGAGACTCGCTCGTAATCTATCAACTCAAAGGAGAATGGGAAACCAGGATCCAAAATTGGTTATCTATAAAAGATTGGCCCAAAACTTATCAAAGAGTTCGATGACATCACTTTCAATTACACCGCCAGGGACGAGAATCAGATGGCCGATGCCCTGGCCACCCTGGCTTCCATGGTCCGAATAAATGAAAGCGAAGATATGAAGCCAATACAAATGAGCATTCATCAAGACCCAGCCCATTGCTACAATGTCGAGGAAGAAGGAAAAATTGGCCCACCGTGGTACCATGATATATTGCGATATTTAAAGAATCGTGAGTACCCTGATCAAGCCACTGAGAATGAAAAAAAGACGCTGAGGAGATTAGCCTGTGATTACGTATTGGATGGAGAAGTCTTATACAAGAAAAGGAAGGATCAAGTGCTGCTGAGGTGTGTAGACACCACCGAAGCTAAGCTAATCCTAGAAGAAGTCCATGAAGGTGTCTGTGGAACTCATGCTAATGGTTTCACAATGGCCGACAAATAATGAGATTCGGATATTATTGGTCCACCATGGAGGAGATCAGTATCAACTATGCCAAAAATGTCATAAATGCCGATTATGGAAACAAGATTCACGCACTTCGTCACCTTTACATGTTATGACTTCGCCATGGCCATTTTCCATGTGGGCATGGACGTCATTGGGCCAATATCTCCGAAGGCATCGAATGGGCATCGATTCATCTTTGTGGTTATCGACTACTTCACGAAATGGGTAGAGGTCGCCTCATAGGTTAACGCCACTAAATCGGCGGTTAGTCGATTTTGAAGAAGAAAATCATTTGTCGATATGGAATGCCCGAAAGGATCATATCGGATAACGCTACCGAACTTAAACAATAGCACGATAGCGAGGGGTTTGTAGCTAATTCAACATCAAACACCATAATTCATCACCAGACGCCTAAAAATGAATGGGGCAAAGGAAGCGACCAACAAAAACATCAAAAGATAGTGGGAAAGATGGTGAGACTTACAGATCGGCATGAGAAGTCATTGCATTCGCACTCTATGCTTATCGAACGTCCGTCGAACCTCTACCGGCAACGCCTTTTTCATTGGTCTATGGGATGGAGGCGGTCCTACCTATTGAAGTAGAAATACCTTCTCCGAGAGTATTATCGAAGTGAAACGGATGAAGTTGAATGGATCCAGGCTCGATATGACCGCTTGAACTTAATTGAAGAAAAGAGATTGAGAGCTATCCGTCACGGTCGGATGTACCAAAAGCGAATGATGCGAGCTTACAACAAAAGGTTCGCCCAAGGGAGTTCCACGAAGGGGACCTCATCTTTGAAAAAGATCCTCCCATACAAAAGGACCACAGAGGAAATGGATGCCGAATCGGAAGGACCGTATGTGGTAAAGAAAGCTTTCTCGAGGAGCACCGATTCAGCAGAGATGGACGGAAAAAGCTTGCCCAATCCCGTGAACTCGATTCGCTTAAAAATACTTTGCTTAAGATAGAAGAAGCCAAGGTGAAAACCCGCAAAGGGCACTTTGAGACTTGAAAAAAAAAACGGAGAGGCCAAGGTGAAAACCTGCAAAAGGACACCTTGAGACCAGAGGGCTTTTTGAGTTGAAAACCCGAAAAGGGCAGCTCAAATTTTGAATGGACACGTCGCGATCTCGTGGCACCATAATCAACAGAAGAGGAAGTACGTTGCATATCGGGGCATCGACAAAATACTTCGAGTCTTCTAAACACATGACAGGCTCAGAGCAGTCTTCTTGAAGCTTGTATATAGAAGCCCAATTGGCGATGTCTAGGGCGTCTGATCCATGTTGTTATTTTACCATTTTTTGGGTCCTTTTCACCGTAAAAAAAAGAGGGGATATGTCCCCAATCAATTTTCTTTGTTTCATAGATAAATTCATTTTGATTCTCTTTGAAATTGACCTACTGTTATCCATCATTAACATGATGCATTAAAAAACAATAATTGATGAACTAACGACTTCACAAAGGAAAGTTCCACGTATCACTTTGAAAATCTCTAGATAAAACAGGAAGTCGAAACAGAACATTTGTTTAGAACTTCCACGAACACAAGATAAAAACATTAGAAAAAGGGGGTCTCAGTGAAGACCATTTCTTCAAAGTCCCTCGCCCGATTCAGCAATTGTGGCAGGGTGAATAATGTTACTTGGTCATATAGAAGAGTATAACAGGCCAATTTTCGATAAGGAAAGATTTAAAAACCCTAAATTGTTGAGGAACGAATCTAAAACAAACCAAGTCGAGTATTCTTCAAGAAGGAGGTGTGACTCCCGGGGAAGACAGCTAGAAGTCAAGGCAGACCTGCGTTCAAAGCCTAAAATAGGCTTCGAAATTTCCACAGGGGCAAGCCATTCATGCGAAAACGATCACTGAGAGGGAAACGAAGATAAAACCTTGACAGGCAAATGAGTGAAAACACCTTAAATAGGAATTATACTCATAACATTCTGACTCATCATACTCATGGCATCCTAATCATTAGGCATAAGTATATATTCATTCTGCAGAATACGTCCTCAAGAAGGACAGTACGGTTGAGCAGATCTCGTCTCCCTGAGTATGCAGTGGAGTAGATCAAAGATAGTCGATTTGACCTTCTTGAAGTTGCAAGAAGCAGATCGAAGATCACAGATTTGACATTCCTGAAGTTGCAGGAAGCAAATCAAGATATCACCGTGATCCTTGAGTTTGCAAGGATCGATTGAAAAAGCAGATCCGACGTTCACGAAGTTGCGAAGCAGATCAAAGACTCAATCTGGTGATCCTTGAGTTTGCAAGGATCAGATTGAAGATAGCAGATTTGACCTTCTTGAAGTTGCAAGAAGTAGATCCAAGATAACAGATTTAACGTTCCTGAAGTTGCAGGAAGCAGATCAAAGATTCAGTCTGGTGATCCTTAAGTTTGCAAGGATCAGATTGAAAGAAACAGATTTGACGTTCTTGAAGTTGCAGGAAGCAGATCAAAGATTCAGTCTGGTAACCCTTGAGTTTGTAAGGATCAGATTGAAGATAGCAGTTTAGACATTCCTAAATTTGCAAGAGCAGATCGAAAAATAAACAAGTTGAAGTTGCAGCAAGAGCAGATCGAAGCCATATAGCGGTGAAGTAGATCGAAGCAACGAGATGCGGTGGGCAGAAGCAACGCAACTTGAAGAAAAGCACTTGAGAGGCCGAGACTCGGTGAGGCCGGGCAACATTGGGCTTCTTTAAGTCTTTGCTCTATTCTCGTTACACGAAACTGAGCAAAGAGGGGCAGCTGTACAAAGCCCAATTATTATCTAGCCCAATTACTAAAATAAACCCAATTACATGCCCAAAATAAAAACCAAACCCAAAATAAAAACAAGCCCAATTGAACCCAAACCTACGAGGCCCAACAAGCCCACTTTCCTCTTTTCAGCAAGCTAGGGTTTCTGAGAACCCTAGCGCCCGCAACCCTAGCCACCAACCCCTCCGACTCCTCAACTCCGACACCGAACCTACCTCTCAGACACTTTTGCGCCGTCGCCTCCGCCACCTGCTCCATCCGCTCCCATGCCCTGCCAAAAGAAAAAACACGCAAGCAGAAATAAGGGCAGAAGAAGCAATGGTGAAAACATTTTGTAAAGGCTATAAAAGCCAACTTTAAACGTCAGTAAAGGACTTTTTTTTGGTTGGTTGCTTTGATTGATATACAAGAAAAGAAATCTCTTTTTGAGAAGAAAAGATGATTCAAGTAAAAAAGGAGGCCTTTTATTTATTATTTTTATTTCAAATCAACACAAACAAAAAAGGGAGAAGTTTCAAGGAAAATAGCAGATCTAATCGAAAGAGACTAAAAGCAAATGTGATCTTTTTCTTTTATTTTGAAAAATATTTTTTAAAAAAATCACACCATCAATATTCGCATATATATATACATATATAATCTTAAAAACAAAAATATAAAAAAATAAATTTTATTTTCCTACCATCAGGACGGTGGTCGAGCGCCAGCCAAGACGGCCGGTGGCGGTTCCCCTCACGAATTCCTCACCTGCAGAGAAAAAAAGGAAGTGAAACCAGTTTTTTTTAAAGGAAGGAGAAATGAAATTTTGTAAAAAATTGATTTTATAGTGAATTAAAACGCTGCTTTTCGTTTTGGTAGGCGTCAAAAGCCCCAAAACGACGTCGTTTGCCCATCCGACCGAATCCAACCCGCCACCCGAGGATCGCGTGTTTTTCGAAAAAGTGGTCTATTTTGTGCACGGGTCCCTCCGCATTCTTATAATTTTGCGATCAAGTCTTTGTAATTTAAAATTAGCTCTATAATTTGCCCTGATTTGCGATTAAGTCCCCCCCTGCTGCTGTGCGTTTTGACAAAAGAGGTTAATTGCTATTTTGATCCCCCTTTCTTTCACGCGCGTTCAAATAAGTCCCCTTTCCTTTTGTTTTATTTCAAATTAACCCCAAAATTTTTATCTTTAATGCAAATCAATCCTAATTTAATTATTGTGCAAATTTTTTTAGTCTTTTTTGTTAATTATACTAATATTGTTATTATCATTATTATATTTAGATATTTTATTATTAATACATCTCACTAACTTTATTTTTATTATTTTATTATTTATTTTGATTGTATTTTCATTATTATTTGATTCTATTACTTTTATTTATTATGACATGTTATTATTTGTTTTTTGGTTGTACTTCCACTATTATTTGTTCATGTTACTATTATCTATTATAACAATTGTATATGTTACTATATTATTTATTTACTAATACTATGATTGAGACGATCATTGTATTTGTACCCGGCTTACAAGCCCAATTAAACCCAAAGCCAACCCAAACTTTCGGACTAAACAAATCGAAAATGTAACCTAACCCTAACCAACCCCACCTACCTCGACACTTTGCCATTGCCTCAGCCACCGCCCCACGTGCCTACGCCACCGCCATGACACGCAAACAGGAAAGAAACACAAACAAGACATAAACCATTTCAGATGGTATTTTTTTTACATTTCGTTCGGCTTTATAAAGCCCTCAAAAGTCTATTGTAAAGGGGAAGATCATTTTGAATCAAAAAAGAGGAAAACAAAAGGGATTTTCGGATTCAAAAATCAAAAAAAAATATCTGAACAAAATCGAAATAAAAGAATAAAAGTAGAAGCCTTAAAGGTCGATCTTCATCTTTTCTTTATCTACTACGTTATTATTTTTATTTTAAGTTTTGTTTTTACAAATGAAATAAAAAAAAACAAAAGGGAAGCATACCTCTCCGTCGTCGGAACCTCCTTTTCCAGTCTTAGAAATCGGGCTATAGGGGTAGAGGGTTTCGTGGTTTCGATACTTGTGGGGAGTGTTCTCTGCCTTTTTATCCTTTTTTGAGAGAATAAAGAGGGAGATTGAAGATGGAAATGGGGGTAAAAAAAAAAAAGGGAGAAACCCTTTGAATTTTTTTAAAGAACAGTAGAAATGAAGCTTGAAGGAAATTTTTTTGTTTTGAAGGCCATAATAAAACGACGTCACTTGGTGGGGTGGGGATTTGTGTTTTGCTTTCAAAGGATATTTGCATGAATGGTCCCTCCTTCCGTGATTCTCGCTCGATTAGGCCCCATTTCACCTTTCTTTGCTCTTTTAAATTTGGCCCTCGGGTTTCATTTTGATTTCGATTTGGTCCTCGAGTCATCAACTGGATGTGCATGGGGATTTAGGAACATTTGCCTATTTGGTGCCCAATAGTTTCGCACCATTCGTTTTGCTCCTAAATCGACTTTTGATTATTTATGATTCATATCTTGAGTTCGACTAGATTTTTAATTTTGTCCTCGACCTTGTGTAATTTATTCATTATTTTTTAAACTTGTTTTATTATTATTATTCATATGAAGTTTTATATATTATTCTTATTAAATTGTTTTATATATATATATATAAATAGTATTCATTTTAAACTCTTTGTACACATTAATTATTTTAAACTATTATTTGTTTTAAATTATATATGTTGTGTTTCACTAAATTTATTATTATTATTATTATTATTATTATTATTATTATTATTATTATTTTGATTATATTTTTACTATTATTCATTTGTTATTACTATTATTTATTATTATGATCCTGTTTTTTACCATTATTATGACTTAGATTATTATTTTATTTATTATTATTTGTTGTCTTCATCATCATTATTATTATCTATTTTATCATTATTTTATCATTATTATTATTACTATTATATTATTTTTTATATGTATATTTTATTTACTTATTTTATGTATATTATTTCATGTATTATTTGCCATCATTTTTGTATTATCATTCTTATTTTATTTTCATTTCAAGTATCATCATTATTATTTTGTCATTATTATTTCTTATTGTATTTTTATTTTTATTTTATTTTTTTATTTTTATATTTTTCTTTCTTTCTCCATCACTATTTTGTTATTATCATATTGTTATTATTGTTATTATTACTATTATTATTATTTTTATTTATTTACTACATTCACATCCATATTTGTTTTCTTCGTTTTGTACTAAATTATTAAACAAAACACCATTCGTAAAATCATCATATTTCACCGAAAGATTTTAAAATAAGGCAATGTTCGTGTTTAAAAATTGAAAGATCGTGCCATAAAGTATTGATTTCGATTTTTCTCGCTTAATCTAAACAATCGGATATCCTTTTAAAACAAATACATTTTTAAATGAAGCTCATTCTGAACTCGAAATGTCGTGTCTTAAAGCATTAGATGTGATGTTTTGTATCCCGAGATAAGATTTTCTAAACCAAGGCAATGTTTTGTATTTAGAAATTAGGAAGTGGTGCCCTAACGTCTTTGGGTTGCGATTTTCATTTAACTAAATAACTTAACATCCTTTTTACGAAGTTTTGCGAATCACGAGGCGACTTTGATTACGAGAGATTAAAACATCGTGTCCTAACGTCTTTGGATGTGATGTTTATATCTTTTCGGGACAAAGAAATCTCAAGTTTTGACTCGAGCCTTTTCTTTGATTTAATCCGATCGATGCATTTTGTAAAATTGCTACACTCTATTTAAAGGTTTTAAATAAAGGCAATGTTCGTATTTAGGAATTGGGAATAGTGCCCTAACGTCTTTGAAATGCGATTTTCCGTTGGACTAAATAACTAAATATCCTTTTGATAAACTTCAGTAAAATCATGAGATAGCTTTGATTACAAAGGTGTAGAATATCATGTCCTAACGTCTTTGGATGTGATGTTTGTACCCTCTCGAACAAAGAAATCTCAAATATCCTAATACCTTTTAAAGGATCCGTATCTTAAAAATCTTTTCAAATTTCGACATTAAGACACTAATTAATCATTTTGGTACCAATTTTGGGCGACGAGGGTGCTAACCCTTCCTCGTATGTGAATCGACTTTAACTCGATTTTTAAAATTACGCAGACCAAAAACACTGCTTTAGTAAAACAAAACGCTTTATTAAAATAAAGGTGATCCGATCACACCAAATAAAGGTCGGTGGCGACTCGTTCTTTTTCACTTTTAAAACCCAACGTCGAACCCTTTTGTCGCTTTTCCAAAAAATGGTTACGATACCTTGGCGACTCCATGGGACTTTCTTAAAGAGAGTCAATAGTAAATTGATTATTTTCATCTTTTGTCGGAAATTTGAAAGTTCGATTTGAAAATTACGATCCTTTTGTTACATGTTGTTTTAATCTTGGCATTGCATTGCATGACTGCTGGGGTCACACCTTTAGGTGAGAGTGAGAAACTACTCCTTCGTGAGGTTTTCACCTCCGTGCGAGGATAGTGGATCGCTTTCGGGATACATCCGTACCTATGTCTTCGTGAGATTTTCATCTCCGTGCAGCCATAGGGAAATGTATTCCCCAGGCGAACTCGGTCTATATGAGCCTATAATGGGTGAAGATCGAGGAATCTGTTGGTTCAGTATTCCCTCCTAGAACCAAACCACATGTAGTAAGCCCAGGAGCCCACCTTAGGTACAACTATGTTAAACCCCTAGTGGTCATCCGGATAGGTACTCTATGTTGTTTACTTCTCCTGTGCTAACGTGTTTTGTTTTGTTTGTGATTGCATTGCATTGCATCACACCGCATCATCTTAGAAAGAAGGTGTTGATTCATATTCGATTGCTAAATAGAAGAGTTTATCATAAGGAAATGTGTTACTTGATAAAGTGGATTATAATACGGTCGTTCGAACATAGTCCAGGTGAACGACGAGAGAGGACTGATAATCCACAGAAGAATACAAGACTTTGCCTGAGGATTCAAGCCGACAAGGATTATTGAAGAGCCATCGTGCCTCCGTTTTCTAAAAGAAGCTTATAAACATCGCGGAGGATAAGCGAGTGAAGAGGCGCGGCCTGGACCAAGCAACAAGGAGCTAGAAGAGATATCCATTGAGAAAAGTTCACGGGACACGACCATAACATCCGGATACGAAGAAGAGGATATCACCTGGACTATGAGGACAAAGCCGCATATGCAATCCGTTTTATGTAAAGAAATGTATTTTCTAGAGAAGTTCTTCTAATGAAATTGAATTCATAATCAACGCCTCTCTTTCTTTATGCATGCATTTGCATTGCATTTCATACATTTGCCTTGCATCATATCACATGCATTAAGATTTGTAGAAAGACCCTAATTAGGTAAAGTTATTTCAGTAACCTAGAAGACATGGATCAAAGAATGGAAAGGCTAGAACAAATGCAAAAGAAAATACAAGAACAGATGCAAGAACGATTAATCAAGATACAACAAGATATGATAGAACGGATGCAAGAGTCCCAAAACAACATGATAAGCCAGTTGGCGCAACTATTGGCCAATGAACGAGGAAAGGACGCCGCTGCTAGCTCAGGGAATAATGACGACCCTGTTTACCCTCCGGGATTTACCCCGCCAAATACCCAAGCACCACCAGAAATATGTCCCCAAAGGACACCTTTTGTTATCAGGCCACAATGCCAGGTTGAGACCATAATGCCAGCGCACTTCCCGACTGGTTCAGGCACTAATCCCGGAGAAAGTCTGGCTAATCCTATAGTCCCCGATCTTGATGAAATGGCTGAAATGGATAAGGCAAAAGCAAACCTTCCCAGACAACTCGAGGATCGTTGCAGATGGTTAGAAGAAAAGTTTAAGGAAATAGAAAGCGCTAACCATCGCTATGGGGTAGACGCTAAAGACTTGAGCCTAGTCCTGACCTCGTACATTCCGCCAAAGTTCAAGACCCAGATTTTGAAAAATACAATGGGACCGGTTGTTCCGGCGCACATCACAATGTTCGTCGACGGATGGCGGATATGTTAACAACGATCAATCGCTTATTCATTGTTTTCAGGATAGTTTGGCCGGGTGCGCCAAATGGTACAATCACTCACCGTACTCCGGATCAAGTCGTGGAGGGACCTAGCACAGCCTTCCGAAACAATACGGCACGCGTAGCCGATATAGCTCTGATCGAATCACGCCCAAAATATGGAGAAAAAGCCAAACGAAAGTTTCAGCAATATGCCCAGTGGTGGAGGAAGTAGCCACACAAGTTCACCACCCTTTTAGAAAAGAAACTACCATGCTCTTCATCAACACCACAAGGCTCCTTTCATAACCCATATGATAGGAGTACCACTAAGAGCTTTGCCGACATGGTAATGGCAGGGAAATGATCGAACATGCAATGAAATGCGACAAGATTGAAGTAGGGGAAATCAGTAGAAGGCCTGCTCCTAGAAGAAAGGATGACGAGGTGAATAATACAAACGTGAGGGACCCAAATCAGCCTACTGAGTATCAAGGTTCGTCAAGGAAAGAATCACGTACAAGAAAAAACATTGAAAAACTCCAATTTACGTCAATCTCTATGACGTATAAGGAGTTGTATCAAAGTTTATTTGATGCACACGTTGTATCCCCAATATCCAAAACCGCTGCAACCTCCATACCCAAAATGGTATGACCCAAACACTCAAAGGTGAGTACCACTTGGGATCATGTGCCATTCGATAGAAAATTGCCTCACTTTTAAGAAATTGGTAGAAAATCTCATCAACATGGGTGTTGTGAAGTTCGATGACGGAGCAATGGTATACCCGAAAAGAATCGAGGAATAAAAGCTTTCCGAGCATCTGCCTTTATGTACTTGAGAGTGTTTTTGAACAATGAGACTGTGGAAGAAACATGTATTTTTAAAGCTAATCTAGAGTAATGTGTAAAACACACTTGTTGCTCCAAGCCTGGAAGCAATAAGATTTCTTTTGAGAAGTAGGCTTGTGTCCAGAATTTTTATTTCAATAAAATGCATCATTCTAAGTAAATATTTCCATTCTTTACATTTCATCTCGACTCATGACCATATCATACTTAATAATCATCCTTAAGATCATTTATTCTTTGGATTTTACGCCCACAATGGGCCCCAGATATCAATGACATGAGCGACGTACATGGTCGACTCCTTTTAGTGAGATATGTATCTAGAGAGATCTAAAGGCTTTGAAGATGATAAAGATTGCACTTACTTCCCCAATGTAGATCCTACCTTATGAAGTGTCAGCAGACGCTATGAACTAGCGAAGGAAATAAAGATGGAAGCGTGGCTCCCCGTAAGAATAAGGCATGGCATCATTGAGCTATTTTCAGGAATTCGAGATGTTTTCGCACGATCATATCGAGGCATGCCAAACTATTAAAACATGGGTATGCTGTTAAGGTTGGGATTTAAAGAACCCATGTTGTACAACAGCCTAGCTAATCAAGAGGCTCGGGCAATTGGTTCACCAAGGAGGGAAATTGTATCTGTTATGCCATAAGTCGAGGAAGATTGTGCCTTCTCTATTTTCTCTATATGAAGCATGGATGTTAACAAGCCAGTCTCCTCAAAAGCTTTTAGCCAACACCGATTCACATTCATGGTCGTTGGTTACCTCACTGAGAGGGTGAAGATCGCTTCATATGCCAAAATTACAAAGTTTGTCAAAAAAAAAAAAGAACCATTCAAGATTTTTGAAAAATGGCCGAGACTTGTAAAGGTTGGTATAGAGAAGTTGCCATTTACCCTTTTGGTTTTTTGAACGTAGGCCAGGACCTTTGCCGGGGCATCTTTCCCATTGGTTTATAAAAGGGAAGCAATTGTTGGAAGATAAGATTCCTTTTCCCAAGCTGGGATTGAATTAGATGAAGCAGAATGCCTCCAGTAAGCTTGATTGAAAGTATTCAGCAGGGTCAAATATACCGAAAATAGATATGGGCTTGACGAAAAGGTTCGCTCAAGAGGATTTCAGAAGATGACCTAGCATTAAGAGATTCCTCTTATCCAAAAGAACTCCAAAGAAAAGTAAATGCCTTATCTGAAAGAAGGCACATTCTAGGGAAAATGGGTGTTAACCAAAATGGATGGCAAGGACCGCCCAATCCAAAGGAGTTCAGATTCAATAAAAAGTTTTCAAAAAAAAACAAAACGAAAAACATGAAAAAGGAAAAAAAAAGAGGAGAGGCCAAGGCGAAAACCCGCAAAGGCGCTTTGAGACCAAATGGTATTTGAGTTGAAAACCGAAAAGGCACTCAAAGTTTTGATCGAAAGTAGGGCACACATGAGTCTTGCTACGCTTGAAGAAGTATGTTACATCTTGGGGCATCGACAAAGCACTCAATCTCCTAAACACATATTAAGCTCAAAATGGTCCTCGAAGTTGGAGCAGAAGCTCAAGTGCGATATCTGGGGCACTTAGTTTCCATTTTACCCATTTTGTTACTTGTGATTATTTTATTCTTTTAAAAAAACACCGATAAATTTCCTTCTTAATTGCCTTTGCTAGCTTTGATTAACTTGTTTGTTTCGAGCTATGCTCCCAATCAATTTCTTCTCTCGTCCATTGTTACAATCTTTTCGAGCATTTTGCATTAAAATAACGATTAGTGGACTAATAATACTTTCATAAAAGGAGTTTTGCATATTACTCGAAGCTTCTGAATAATACAAGGACCTGAAACAGGACTATTGTTTAAGAACTCACTCAGCTCAAGGTTTGGAAATATTGGAGAAAGATGATTATCTCTTTGGACTTTTATTGGTTGAACGAAATGACAATACATTTCGCCGGTGATACGACCTTGACAGATAACGAGCAATGTCAACCCAGTAGTGCAAAGGGATCATTCTTGAGAAAAATGATACTCTGTATCCATGTACATATCAGGCCTACACATCTGGTCATTACACCAGTGAATAGTGTAACAGATCAAATTGATCCTATACCTTGAAGTTACAGCAGGATGGATGGAAAAAACCAAATGATATTCTCTTAGAGTTGCAGTGAGAGATGCAAACTTTATGTCCCAAAAGGTACAGTGGAAGGGACCCTGAAATTACAGCGGGGTAAACTTGTTGAGCAGAATATGATCATTTCTTTGGGTTTTCTATCAAAGATACTGGCTGAACGAGAAAGCATGATAACACATCAGTGATAGAGCATTAATGGACTACGAGCAATGATGACCCTAAGCATTTAAAAAAGGGATCATTTCATTTTACATTCATACATCATTTCAAAGCACGTTTAGTTAGGAGCATTCACTCATTACATCCTAATCATCATAAAAGACCATTCTCACGACATTCGCATTTATGCAAAAGTCATCCATTGTCATTTAGCTAGGAGCATTCGATTCATTACGATCATTGCATCCTAATCATTGTCAAAAGATCATTCTCATGACATTCTGCGTTCATGCAAGTGTAAATCCATAACACATGCAGATTAGGAGACTTTGAGTCGCTTCGATCATAATATCCTCATCATTTGCATAAGCATAAGCACATAAAATTAGTTCTACGGGACAGGTTCCTCAAAGAATAGTGTAGCAATATCAAAGTTCAGATTTCGTTCCCTCAAGATGTTAGTGGGGCAAACTGAAGAATGAAGTCTTCCTGAAGATAGTAAGGAAGCACATTGAAAAGTTCAGATTTCGTTCCCTCAAGATGTTAGTGGGGCAGACTGAAGAATGAAGTCTTCCTGAAGATAGTAAGGAAGCACATTGAAAGTTCGATTTCATTCCTCAAGATGGTAGTGGGGCGATCAAGAATGAAGTCTTAGGAAGATAGTAAGGAAGCATATTGGAAAGTTCGGACTTCGTTCCCTCAAGATGGTAGTGGGGCAAGTGAATATTGAAATCTTCCTCAAGATAGTAAGGAAGCAAAATTGGAAAGTTCTGAATTCTTATTTCCTCGACGTTTGATGGAGCAGTTGAGATTACAAATCCGTCTCCCCGAGTTAACAATGAGGATCAATCATTATTCCTTTGAAGTTTCAGAGAGAAGATGGAGACTACGAATCTCTTCTCCCGAATTCTTATTTCCTCAAGTTCCCATGGAGTAGGTTGAGATTACAAATCCGTCTCCCGAAAGTTAACAATGAGGTTACATCCTTAATTCTTTGAAGTTTCGGTAGAGAAGATGGAGACTACGAATCTCTTCTCCCTGAATTCTTATTTCCTCGAAGTTCGTGGAGTAGGTTGAGATTACAAACCCGCCTCCCGAGTTAACAATGAGGTTACATCCTTAATTCTTTGAAGTTTCAGAGAGAAGATGGAGACTACGAATCTCTTCTCCCTGAATTCTTATTTCCTCGAAGTTCCCGTGGAGTAGGTTGAGATTACAAATCCCGTCTCCCTGAGTTAACAATGAGGTTACATCCTTAATTCTTTGAAGTTTCAGTAGAGAAGATGGAGACTACGAATCTCTTCTCCCTGAATTCTTATTTCCTCGAAGTTCCCGTGGAGTAGGTTGAGATTACAAATCCCGTCTCCCTGAGTTAACAATGAGGTTACATCCTTAATTCTTTGAAGTTTCAGTAGAGAAGATGGAGACTACGAATCTCTTCTCCTCAATTCTTATTTCCTCGAAGTTCCGTGGAGTAGGTTGAGATTACAAATCCGCCTCCTGAGTTAACAATGAGGTTACATCCTTAATTCTTTGAAGTTTCAGTAGAGAAGATGGAGACTACGAATCTTTTCTCCCCAATTCCTATTTCCTCAAGTTCCGTGGAGTAGGTTGAGATTACAAATCCCGTCTCCCTGAGTTAACAATGAGGTTACATCCTTAATTCTTTGAGGTTTCGATAGAGAAGATGGAGGCTACGAATCTCTTCTCCCTGAATTCTTATTTCCTCGAAGTTCCCGTGGAGTAAGAAGTAAATCAAAGAAATCAGTCTGGTGGTCCCTAAGTTTGTAGGGATCAGATTGAAGAAAGCAGATTTGACCTTCCTGAAGTTGCAGGAAGCAGATCGAAGACTCAGTTTGGTGATCATTGAGTTTGCAAGGATCAGATTGAAGAAATCAGATTTGACCTTCCTGAGGTTGCAGGAAGCAGATCGAAGACTCAGTCTGGTGATCCTTAACTTTGCAAGGATCAGATTGAAGAAAGCAGATTTGACCTTCCTGAAGTTGCAGGAAGCAGATCGAAGACTCAGTCTGGTGATCATTGAGTTTGCAAGGATCAGATTGAAGAAAGCGATTTGTCCTTTTGAAGTTACAGAAGCGGATCAAGACTCGGTCGGTGATCCTTAACTTTGCAAGGATCAGATTGAAGAAAGCAGATTTGACCTTTTTGAAGTTACAGGAAGCAGATCAAAGATATCAGTCTGGTGATCCTTGAGTTTGCAAGGATCAGATTGAAGATAGCAGTTTAGACATTCCTAAATTTGCAAGAGCAGATCGAAAATAAACAAGTCACATCCCATTGAAGTCGCAGCAAGAGCAGATTGAAGCAAGCAACAAGACGCGGTGGACAGGAATGATGCTACCAGAAGAAGAGTACCAAAGAAGTCAAGACTCGGTGAGACCGGGCAAAATTGGTCTTTTGAAAGTCTTTGCTCCATTCCCGTTGCACGACAATGAGCAAAGAGGGCACCAGACAGCCCAATTTTACCCGGCTTACAAGCCCAATTAAACCCAAAGCCAACCCAAACTTTCAGCCTAAACAAATCGAAAACAGAACCTAACCCTAACCAACCCCACCCGCCTCGACGCCACACCGCCATTGCCTCGCCACCGCCCCACGTGCCTACGCCACGCCATGACACTGCAAACAGAAAGAAACAACAAACAAGACATAAACCATTACGTATGGTATTTTTTTTACATTTCGTTCGGCTTTATAAAGCCCTCAAAAGTCTATTGTAAAGGGGGAAGATCATTTTGAATCAAAAAGAGGAAAACAAAAGGGATTTTGGATTCGAAAAATCAAAAAAATACTGAACAAAATCGAAATAAAAGAATAAAAGTAGAAGCCTTAAAGGTCGATCTTCATCTTTTCTTTATCTACTACGTTATTATTTTTTATTTTAAGTTTTGTTTTACAAATGAAATAAAAAAAAAAACAAAAGGGAAGCATACCTCTCCGTCGTTGGAACCTCCTTTTCCAGTCTTGAAATCGGGCTATAGGGGTAGAGGGTTTTGTGGTTTCGATACTTGTGGGGAGTGTTCTCCGCCTTTTATCCTTTTTGAGAGAATAAAGAGGAGATTGAAGATGGAATGGGGTAAAAAAAAAAAGGAGAAACCCTTTGAATTTTTTTTAAAGAACACGGTAGAAATGACACTTGAAGGAAATTTTTTTTGTTTTGAAGGCCATAATAAAACGACGTCACTTGGTGGGGTGGGGATTTGTGTTTTTGCTTTCAAAGGGATATTTGCATGAATGGTCCCTCCTTCCATGCTCTGCTCGATTAGGCCCCATTTCTGCTTTCTTTGCTCTTTTAAATTTGGCCTCGTGTTTCATTTTGATTTCGATTTGGTCCTGAGTCATCAACTGGATGTCGCATGGGGATTTAGGGAACATTTGCCTATTTGGTGCCCAATAGTTTCGCACCATTCGTTTTGCTCCTAAATCACTTTTGATTATTTATGATTCATATCTTGAGTTCGACTAGATTTTTAATTTTGTCCCGACCTTGTGTAATTTATTCATTATTTTTAAACTTGTTTTATTATTATTATTCATATGAAGTTTTATATATTATTCTTATTAAATTGTTTATATATATATATATAAATAGTATTCATTTTAAACTCTTTGTACACATTAATTATTTTAAACTATTATTTGTTTTAAATTATATATGTTGTGTTTCACTAACTTTATTATTATTATTATTATTATTATTATTATTATTATTATTTTGATTATATTTTTACTATTATTCATTTGTTATTACTATTATTTATTATTATGATCCTATGTGTTTTTACCATTATTATGGTGAGATTATTATTTTATTTATTACTATTTGTTGTCTTCATCATCATTATTATTATCTATTTTATCATTATTTTATCATTATTATTATTACTATTATATTATTTTTTATATGTATATTTTTATTTACTTATTTTATGTATATTATTTCATGTATTATTTGCCATCATTTTTTGTATTATCATTCTTATTTTATTTTCATTTCAAGTATCATCATTATTATTTTGTCATTATTATTTCTTATTGTATTTTTATTTTTATTTTATTTTTTTATTTTTATATTTTTCTTTCTTTCTCCATCACTATTTTGTTATTATCATATTGTTATTATTGTTATTATTACTATTATTATTATTTTATTTATTTACTACATTCACATCCATATTTGTTTTCTTCGTTTTGTACTAAATTATTAAACAAAACACCATTCGTAAAATCATCATATTTCACCTGAAAGATTTTAAAATAAGGCAATGTTCTGTGTTTAAAAATTCGAAAGATCGTGCCATAAAGTATTGGATTTCGATTTTTTCTCGTTTAATCTAAACAATCGGATATCCTTTTAAAACAAATACATTTTTAAACAGAAGCTTATTCTCGGGAACTCGAAATGTCGTGTCTTAAAGCATTAGATGTGATGTTTTGTATCCCGAGATAAGATTTTCTAAACCAAGGCAATGTTTTGTATTTAGAAATTCGGGAAGTGGTGCCCTAACATGCTGGGTTGCGATTTTCTGTTTAACTAAATAACTTAACATCCTTTTTACGAAGTTTTGCGAATCACGAGACGACTTTGATTACGAGAGATTAAAACATCGTGTCCTAACGTGCTGGATGTGATGTTTATATCTTTTCGGGACAAAGAAATCTCAAGTTTTGACTCGAGCCTTTTCTTTGATTTAATCCGATACGATGCATTTTGTAAAATTGCTACACTCTATTTAAAGGTTTTAAATAAAGGCAATGTTCGTATTTAGGAATTAGGGAATAGTGCCCTAACGTCTTTGAAATGCGATTTTCCGTTGGACTAAATAACTAAATATCCTTTTGATAAACTTCGTAAAATCATGAGATAGCTTTGATTACAAAGGTGTAGAATATCATGTCCTAACGTGCTGGATGTGATGTTTGTACCCTCTCGGAACAAAGAAATCTCAAATATCCTAATACCTTTTAAAGGATCCGTATCTTAAAAATCTTTTCAAATTTCCGACATTAAGACACTAATTAATCATTTTGGTACCAATTTTGGGCGTATCGAGGGTGCTAACCCTTCCTCGTGCGTAACCGACTCCCGAACCCGATTTTCAAAATTACGCAGACCAAAAACACTGTTTTAGTAAAACAAAACGTTTTATTAAAATAAAGGTGATCCGATCACACCAAATAAAGGTCGGTGGCGACTCCCGTTCTTTTTTCACTTTTAAAACCCAACGTCGAACCCTTTTTGTCGTTTTCCAAAAAAATGGTTACGACAGTATTAATATTGTTACTATCTATTTTTGCTATTACCTTGTCCGTATTGTTACTCCCATTCTATTATTTTTTTATGTACATATATTTTATATATATTATTTCATATTATTCTTTTACACATTATCATCATTATTTTATTTCAAGAATCATCATTATTATTTTGTCATTGTTATTTCTTACTTTATTTATTTAGTTATTTATTCATTTTTTACTACTTGGTATTATCATTATTATTATTATTATTATTATTATTATTTGTATTTTTATTTATAACATTCCCATCCATATTTGTTCTCTTGGTTTTGTACAATATTTTTGAACAAAGTATCATTTGTAAGATTATTGTATTTCATCTAAAAAATTTTTCAAAATGAGGCAATGTTTCGGTATTTAGAAACTCGAGAAATAGTGTCCTAACGTGCTGGGTTGCGATTTTTCGTTTGACTAAATAACTTAACATCCCTTTTACGAAGTCTTTCGAATCACAAGATGACTTTGACTACGAGAGGTTAAAACATCGTGTCCTAACGTACTGGATGTGATGTTTATATCTTTTCGGAACAAAGAAATTTCGAATTTTGACTCAAACCTTTTCTTAAATTCAATCCCATACGATGCATTTTGAAAAGTCATTACACTCTGTTCAAAGACTTTTAAAATAAAGGCAATGTTTTGTATTTAGGAATTCGGGAAATAGTGCCCTAACGTCTTTGGGTTGCGATTTTCCGTTCGACTAAATAATGAACATCCTTTTGATAAACTTCAGAAACCATGAGATAGCTTTGATTATGAAGGTTTAGAGCATCATGTCCTAACGTGCTGGATGTGATGTTCGTATCCTCTCTGAGCAAAGAAATCTCAAAATTATGGCCCTAATTATCCAAACATTTTTAAAGGATCTGTATCTTAAAACCTTTTAAAATTTCCGACACTAAGACTCTAATTAATCATTTTGGTACCAATTTTGGGCGACGAGGGTGCTAACCCTTCCTCGTATGTAATCACTCCGGACCCGACTTTTAAAACTTCGGACCAAAAATACTATTTTAGTAAAGCAAAATGTTTTATTAAAATAAAGGTGATCCGATCACACCAAATAATGGTCGGTGGCGACTCCCGTTTCATTTCTATTTTCAAAACCCAACGTCGAACCCCGTTTTGTTCTCAGAAAAAAATGGTTACGACAAACTCGATTGGTATGTGCATTGTTTTCAATACAAAAGGATGTGGGTTCGAGTTTATGGATTGGAGAGGGACTATGAATTGTTCTAAGTATTGTGTCAAAAAAAATTAAATATGATCAAAACCTATAATAAAAATATTCAAAAAAATAGTTATTATCACAACAACTTAAACACTTTCAATTTTAAATTCGGATTAATTCAAATCCAAACCAAAAATCATAAAACAAAGTCCATCAAACTTATGTCATAAAATACCCAATTTTATAAATTAAAATTCAATCAATCATTCAAGTAATTACTCTTAAAATACCATTCAATAAGTCTGAAATTCAAATAAAATTGTAGGAGAAAATTATTTTTAAGATGACACAATTTTCCTTGCTTTTTTTAATTTTTTTAAATTCCTCTCAATGGCTTTATCTAAATCTTAAGGAAAGAGCCCATGTGCTTGCCTACTTTTTCACTACAAATAATGATTTCAATGTCATCTCTAGACCATGACATACCAGTCAATTTGTCAACCTCCAACTTTTAACATAACCTTTTCCATGCTTCTCCAAATTGGTATATATTTCACATTACCAACCATTCATAAAATGTTTGTTGTTTCTTATATTTAGGTCTTAAATTGATTAGGCTTCATTTGATAAATGATTTTTTTATTTAAAAAATCTCTTGACACAATGCTTAAAATTAGACATAGTCTCTCCTCAACCTACATTGACAACAACACTTATATTAATTGAACTAAAATTCAGTTGACTTTAAATTCGAATATTAAATTAGATAAATTGAACTTTGGGTTTATGTTATTTTATTTTGGTTTTTGTTTTTGAGAGTGAAAAAGTGAATGGAATTGATTGGTAATGCTCTTTTTTATTGTTTGACTCTTCTAGAAAGTGAAAAAAAGGTGGGTGTTAACCCTATTGATTGATATCAACTTTTTTAAAGCTTTACATCCTAAATTTGAGGAGAAACTTTAATTAATTTTTTGCTTTAGTTGTTGATAAGCATTAACAGAAATTAAAAGATGCAAAAAAGGGTAAAAGTAAAAAAAAGAGAAAGGATTAAATGAAACAGGGATATTATCCATTTCTAATAATTTTATGCTACATCAGTATTCTTATTTTAAATTTCAAGATTTTAATTTAGATTTGATTTTTTTCAGGATGAAAATGTTAAAAATCGGGATGAAAATGCTGATGTGGTATAAATTTATTAGAAAAGAGATACAAATGACGTGACATCACTGTTTCATGTAATCATTTCTCAAAAAAAGGAGAGTAAAAAGTCATAAACAAACTTAAAATCTAATTAAAGTGAGAATAAGAATCAAACATATTAACTTGACTATAACACAAACAAAAAAAAAAAGATTTCCATGAAAAGAATTATTGAAAACCCCAAAATTTTGAATTGGATTAATTATTTTATTAAACAATTTAGTTTAGTATTTATAATGATTAATTTATATAAATATATCATAACACCCAAAAAAATAATTTCATAAAATAAAATGAGGATTAAAAAACCCAAAATCCAAAAACACACAATGTTCAACAAAGTTATGTTTTAAGTATTTCCGATCACAATTATACAAGTTTCAAAGTCATAGGACATGAATTTAAATATGAAAATATTCATGATGGATGTATAAATATTGGGATATAATTTTAAAGGGTCATTTAAATACATGAAAATTTTAAGAAATACATACCAGAATTTAGATATGAATATATATCTAACACTTATGTCGAAATTCGAATAACATAAATTGGAAAAAGAAATTCTTTTAAGTAACAAAGGAAAAGCATAATTTAGACTATTGTTAATATTAGTAGAAAGGAAATTAGATAATAAAAAACAGAGTTCATCACTTTGTTCATCCACAAAACACTAAATCAGGACCCTTCTAAATGGGACTTAGATTTCTTTCAACAGCAAAATGGGCATTTGACCAATCCATTTTCATTACAATCATTGCATTTCTTAATGCAAAACTCATTATCTTCCTTATGATGATGATGATCATCTTCTTTTTCTTCATAAACCTTGCGGCTGCCATTGCAACTAGTGCAAATCAAGAACCTCAAATTGGCACAAGAATTGCACACATTATTGACGATGCCACCGTTCGATGGTACCTCTTCCAATAGCTTCTTTAGCTCGCCTCGTTCGTGTAGTCCGATGATTTCGTTGGCTCCACCGATGTACCGGCCTTTAACGAACACTTTCGGAGGTATAACTCGACCACCCAAGATTTCCCATAGCTCTTCCCTGTACCCCATATCCATTGAAACATCTCGTTCTTGGATTGTTATTTTGAAACTATTTAAAAGAAACCTTACGTTGCTACAATCTTCAAATGTTTTACGTATACCTCTTAAGCTTGTTGTGTAGAAAATGACTGAATTTTCACCTCCTGGTGGACATTTCTCTTCGAAATCCGATAAAGATGGATGTTCTTCCGGGTCGAGGATGTCGGTTTCGGGTTCTTTGTGTTTTCGATCTTTAACGTACGGTGATTCCGGAACATTATGGTGAAAGACTAAGCCTTTGATCTTTGTATTTGTAGGGTTGAATTTGAGTTTTTTTAGAAACCTTCTTCCTTGTTGCATGGCTTTCATTGCTTTGAAGGAGAGAAATGATAAGAGAGGTGATTGGGAAGAGAGAAAGTGAGGGAAAGTGAGATGGAAAATTTTAGGGTGTGATGAGATAAAGTGATGAAGGAACTGGGAAAAAAGGGGAAATGTGTTGGGATTGCTTTTAAAAGTTGGGTTGATTGAATCACTGAAACCAGTGGGGTATGGTTTCACCATTGGAATCCACTGACCCATGACCAACATTTTTGGTTCCTCATCATGGCATTCATGCATCATTCAGTGCCTAACCTGGCAAATATGCATATTTTGTACTTTGTATTTCAGCCATTGGAAATGTATAAGTTTATACCTTGTCAGTAATATTTAAGGAAAAGATAAAGCAACGTTTAGTTTTCAATGACAATTTCTCAACTGTCATTGAGCTTTTCCTTGATCCATATTAATCTTAAAATTTGATAATTTTTCTTAATTTTAATTTATGTGATGACGTGAAACTCTAATATTGTACCACAATCATTATATTTTATAAAATTCATATATAAAAATAATAACTTTTTCAAGTTAGAGTGTCGTGCCATTACATGAACTAAAACTAAGAAAAATAATCAAGTTCATGGATTAATAATGTTGTTTGAACCGAATTGGACTAAAAACCGACCAAGGTGTAGTCCGGAGGGTAGCTTTGAATTGGTTAGATCAAGAATTGGTATGAACCGGTTGAAACAGTTAAAAAAACGGTTGATCAAGTTGTTTTAATTTTTAAAATTCTTAATATTTTTTAATCAAACTGGTTGAATTGGTCAAATTAACGAATGAGTGACCTGATCAATTCAATTTAAAAAACATTAAGGTTAAAAAAATGCTAAGTTCAGAGTCTAAAAGTTACTTTTATCCCTGTTAAAAAACACTATCAATAAATTAATGAATAATATATTTATTAGATTTTTTAATAGGTGGCATCTCACAGTCCACAATATATAAACTTATACAAGGTTAGTATAATCATATGATAATCATATGATCAAATTATTGTTTTAGCCCTCTAATAAAATCAAAATTGGGATTTAGTTTTATATTTTAGTTTGATTAATTTGGTTCATCTAATTTTATAATACCAATAATTAATTTAAATATTTAATACTATTGATTATTTGTGTAGAAATGCTGATGTGATTTTCTTTTTTAAATGTTCAATGTTTTCAAGAAAAATCTATTTGACATTTTAATCGAATAGTTTATAATATTAATTATTTTGGATTAATTAGTGGCGCTATAAAATTAAAAGACCAAATTATGTCAAATTAAAATACAAGAATTAAATCCTAAATTTTAACATAATCCAAACACCAAAATTGCAATTTTACCTAATGAAATCTAAAGTTTATAAATAAAAACATTGATGTTTTAATAATTTTATGGTACGAAAATGACAAACTTAAGGACAACAGTGTCCCTACTTCTATTAATATAATAACCGTACCCCTTGACTTATGGGATGCATGCTATTCTATTAAGCTTTATTAAAAAGAAAAAATTAGAGGTGTACATAAATTAAGTAAGAATATTTTTCGAGAGTTTTTAATTTTTATTTTTAAAATCTTATTAAAATCAATTTATAAGCCAAGAAAATTATAACAAAAATAATTGTCATTAATAATTTAACCCTCGGATAAGTTTAGAGGAATCAATATATGTATTATAAATTATTATTGAATCGATTGTTTAATTGATTAAATCAAAATCTTGTTTATTTTTTAAAAAATAATATTGATAGATGTTGCTCGAGGTAAGGCATAGGTAGTGGGACAGGCATTGCATTGGCATTGGCTCCTTAGCTAAGTGATAAAATATCGACGTTAGTCCTTTTTCAGTTATAAAGTATTTAATTTAAGTCCTTTTTAAACAATTTTTTTTATCGTCAACCCCCGAACTTTTAATATTTTACTTTTATTCTCCAATACCGAATTCCTTCATTGATAACAAGATGCTAAAATATTGAATTAGTGCCAATAGATCATTGATTGAAGTTGAACTTTGTTCCTCTTTTTTTTTGCATGATAGTGAAACTTGATGGTCCAATATTTATTGACATATCACATGGTGGTATGGGAGCCAACGAATGAAGATGATAGGTTTGAAAAATTGAGCCTTGGCCAACTAATAAAAGAGGTGATTAAGTTGTAAATGGTCATATGATATATAGCAAGCGTGCAATGGTTGCATGCTTTTACTCTTATATTTCTAGCCACCTACTTGAAACCCCAATTAATTGGATAGGTGTCATCCTCTATCACCATTCACATTTAATTTAATTTTATATTAGAGATGACAAAATTCGATCCATCATGTAACACCCTTTACCCGAGACCGTTGCCGGAGTCGAGCTCGAGGCATTACTAAACTTACCTACTAATTTCATTTCTCCTATATTTTTTATTATTATTATTTTTTTCAAAATCACGTCACTACTGCTACCCAAAAATTATTTCATTGCAAAATCAAATAATCACATTACAAACATATTTACTATAAAACATACTTCCAAATTTAACATAACAAAACCGAATATGCAACCATTAACATCATTATCAAGCCATTTTCGCATGGCTATATATATAATTTCAAAACCAACCATATCATAACTAGTCTATACATGCCACATAACCAAATCTTCAAGCATTTATTTACCGAAGCAAAAACTAGATAGTGTGATGAGATCTCCTTCGACTTCCAACCCGAGCAAGTCTCTGAAACTTTATAATCATAAGAAAAATACACAAAGTAAGCTTCGAAAGCTTAGTAAGTTATAAGCAAACTTCACAACAACAATGCACTATAACACTACACTAGCAAAGTCGAATAATATACTCACAACCAAGGTTTATAACCATGACTTTAGTTCATATCATTTTTCAAATCTTTCTCGTCTCATATCCCAAAGGCGAACTTCCAAACCTTCGATAATAGGTTTCACATACATATATATATTTTACTTACCAAACTTATACTTGCACTTCAAACTCAGATAAATCACATATTGAATTTCCACACAAATAACTTACCCGATTTACATTGAAAGTGAACTATCATATAACATAAATACGACACTTCGTTTACCTCCACTAATTGTTTCCGTCTTTAGGAAAATCGAAACCCACACACGTAGTACAAACACGTAACGTTTCGCTCACATAGAGTCGTTACTTAACATGCCCACACACAGTGCCACTTCCGTAATGTATCGCTCACATAGAGCCGTTACTTAGCATTTTCGCACACAGTGCCACTTCTCGTAACGATCGCTCACATAGAGCCGTTACTTAGCATTTTCGCACACATTGCCATTTCCGTAACGTGTCACTCACTTAGAGCCGTTACTTAACATGTCCACACACACAGTGCCACTTCCGTAACGTATCGCTCACATAGAGCCGTTACTTAGCATTTTCCGCACACAGTGCCATTTTCCGTAACGTGTCGCTCACTTAGAGCCGTTACTTCACATGTCCGCACACACAGTGCCACTTCCCGTAACGTATCGCTCACATAGAGCCGTTACTTAGCATTTTCGCACCTTTACGGTGCCATTTTTCGTAACGTGTCGCTCACTTAGAGCCGTTACTTAGCTAAACGTGTAGTTGTTTATTCAATCACTACCATTGCTCACTTCATATTCCACAATTAATTACTAATCAACCCATAATTATTTTTCCAATCCAAACATATCAGAATTTCATACTCATGTATATATATATATATATTTACCCAATAACAACAATCCAATTTCCATAGGTCATACTTTCACATTAAGCATAACCCAAATGCATATACACAAATATGTATTATTAATCATACATTAGGTACAAACATCCATCTCATTACATATTCACATTTAACTCCTTTCTAAATCATATATATATATATAATTACCCAATAACAACAATCCAATTTCCATAGGTCATACTTTCACATTAAGACAACCCAAATACATATACACAAATATGTATTATTAATCATACATTAGGTACAATTATCCATCTCATTACATATTCACATTTAGCTCCTTTCTAAATCATATATATATATATAACTAATGAATTTCCATATTATGTTACTTTCGCAATTTACCTACCAATATACTCAATTCCACAAATCAAAATATCTAATAACCAATTATATGTACTTGATACATATCGATCAATAACACAATTAAATTCCATGTCTCATTCGGCAATAAAACTTGTATATATATATATCGCTTACTCAAATACATACATCTTTCTCAATTCTTTTCCACATATAATTATCAATTAGTACATATATATAAATTCAATTCACACATTAGGTTATCACTAATTAAATTCCTTGTCACTTTCGGCATTAAGGAATTAAACATAATGACATCAACTTAACATATAAATAAACTTTTATTCAACCCAATTGCTTAAAATCTTACCTCGTAAATTGACGAATTACGCTTCACGGCTATTCGATAAATTTTGTTTTTCCCCGATCCAAACCAATTCCCTTTGGCTCTTGTTCTAAATATTTCAAATTTAAACTCAATAAATTTATAATCATTCAATTTGATCGATAACACAATAATTTAGCAACTTTATGAATTTACCCCCAACTTTTACAATCTATACAATTTAGTCCCTCATACAATACATCATGATTTTCTCAAAATTAGTCTATCATCCTTTATAGCCGAAACTTCCTAAGGACTTTTTGTGTCCATATACTTTTATATTTTCTCAACTTAGCCCTTCCATGGCAATATTTTTGAAAATAATTTCTAATTAACTATATTCAATTAAGACTCAAGAGTAAAATATATCCACCTAGTTCATAGCTCTCATTTTCTATCAAAAAAATCTTCATACAAACTCAAGTTACCAACAATGGCATAACTCACATACAAGACCATTACTCAAAATTAACACATGGGCTAGATAATGGAGTGAACAAGCATCTCAAAAATGCAAAAATTATTAACATTTCAAAGCTAAGAATTACACAATTGAAGTGAATGAGGGCCGAACCTTCTTCAGCTTCTCTTCCCCTTTTTCCTTTACTAGTTTCGGCTAAGAAAGAATGGAAATGATGAACATGCAATGGCCTTTCAATATTTTATGTTTTCTTTTTATTCCACTATCTAAAAAAAAGTGATGTAATGATAACTTATATAAATATATATTTAACTAATAAAATCAAACAAACACATAATTTAATACCCCTTTCCCGTCCACTAAAAGAGAAATAGGGACAATTGCAACATAAAATCCCTTAATTAGAAAGACACTTTGTTTTAATCCTCTCAATCATACAATTGACCAAATTTTATCACTCTTGCAATTCGATCCTTTTTCTTAAATTAGCTACTCAAACATGCAAATAATTCTATGATATTTTAACACGTGCTCAAACACATAACATAGATATCAAATAAAGTATTAAAATATTTTCTAACTCGAATTCATGGTCCCGAAACCACCATTTTGATTAGGGTCATATTCGGGATGTTACACATCATATGAATTTCACATCAATTATTAATTATTCTACCCTATTTCGATTCTCTTTTTAAAAAATTATATATATTAAGTAGGAGAATTATTCTAGCTTGGAGAGATTTTTAAGATTATATAAGCGGATTAGGGTGTAAATGCCCCTTATAGAGTATAATAAAAAAAAAGTAAATTTATAAGTAAAAGCGACATTTGTCACTCTCAACTGGTCGTGGAGTTTAAAAACACTCTACAAGTTGTGGATCAAATAATTACTCTTAAATGTATATGCTAAAATCATACAAATAATTATTTGGTACATTGACTGTGAAAATTTTAACTTCCTAACTCCCGAAGTGGGGAGTTAAAAATTTTCATCATTTGCGTATGAAATAGTTACCCAAATCATATATATATATATATATATATATAGGGGTGAAGCAGGACAATTTTTAGGAGAATTTGGATGAAATTTTAATTTTTTATGATTTATATATTTATAATTTGTAAAGGATTAAATCAAATTTTTATAATTTTAGGGGGGCCAAAGTGCAATTTTACCTTTACTAATTTAAAATATTTAAAAAATTTTAAGGGCCTAAATAGCAATTTTACATTTTAGGGGCCGAGGCCCATGCCACCTTTGCAACGCTACATCATATATACACTTTCAGTAGAGTTTTTAGACTCGACAAGTAGGGTCAGGGGTTAACAAGTGTCCTATAGGGATATAGTAAAATATTAAAAATAATATTTAAAAAAGAGAGACACTTGTCAATTTTTCAATAATATTTTGAAATATAAAAGTATCTGCCAAGTATACTAAATACTAACCCATATATATATAGTGTTACTATTTGATACACTATAGTGAATTATTTTACTCTACAAGTATGCCTCAAGTATTGTCACATGTCCTATTTTTCAATACTTAATCTTTTTATTTTTATTACACCTAAAATGAGACATGTATTGTGTTTTGAATTTTGCTTATAGACAGTGTATCAAATAATTTTTCGAATATTATATGGAATAATATTTAATACACTATCGGCAGGGCCCTAGCCCCCTTAAAATAGAAAACTTTCCATTTAGGCTTTTTAAAAATTTTAAAAATTTAAATTAGTAAAGATAAAATTGCACTTTGGTCTTCCTAAAAATGCTAAAATTTGATTTAATCTTTTAAAATTATAAAGATATAGACTATTAAAATGGTGAAATTGCATTTTTATTATCGTAAAAATTACAATTTAATTTCGCCCCCTAAAAAAATTTTCTGGCTTCGCCCTTGAGTATCGGTGAAGTTTTTAGACTCCATAAGTAGGGTGAAGGATTGACAAGTTTCCTATAAAAGTATAGTAAAATATTAAAAAATATATTTTTAAAAAATAAACACATGACAAATATTTTAAGACTGACTGTGAAATAAAAAAAAATACACTACTAATATACCAAATATTAACCCCTAAAGAATTATATTTACTAAAATTATATTTACAAATAAAACACAATATATACATCTACAATTTTAAATTGAAAGTAGTTAGTATAAAATAGGGTGGAGCTGTTACTAATACAAGGACCAAAATTGATCTATTTAATATACGAATTAAATTGAACTAATCCCTATAACAGAAGAACCTGCCAAGTACTTTCACCCCTATCGTTGGTAGTAATTAAGATTTAAATAAGATAAAATTTTGTTATTGGCCTTTTTACTTTGTGTAAGTTGTTGATTTAGTCATTGTCCTTTAATTTAGTTAATTTTATTCTTACTTTTCAATTGGTTAATTTCAATTTGAAATTTTAGTCCTGACCCAAACAGTAGTGGTTAAATTTGTTTGGTTGAATTCTATTATTAGTCTTGTACTATGCGTAATGTTGTGGATTTAGTTGATATTCTTCAATTGAATCATTCTTGTTCTTTTTATGGACCAATTAGATCATTCTTAGTCCCTATATTTTTTAAATTTTTACATTTTGGTCTGACACAAATTAGAGTTGTTAAATCAAGTAGTTGCTTTTTTTGTGCGTGTGAGTAATATATGGAGATAATAAATTGTCATGACATTACACACCGACATGGTATTACATATGTGCTAATTAATATGTTTGCTACACCAAAATTTGAAAATAGCATAATAACAATTAGAGGTGATGCCAGGGGGCTAGTAGGGGCCTAGGCACCCTAAAAATAAAAATTTCAATTTAGCCCCTTTAGAAATAATAAAATTACAAGTTAGTCCATGGAAAAATAACACTTTGGCTCCCCCCAAATTTGAAAAAGATTTTGTTTAGTCCTTAAAAAATGATGGAATTATAAATTAATACATGATAAAATTACATTTTGATCTCTCAAAAATTTGATAATTCAATTCGTTTGTCCTTTTTTAGTTTTTCATATAACTCATCTATTTTTTTAGATAAGTTAGGAAAGAAATTTCTCCCATAATTAATAACTCTTAAAAATTGTTGAAGCTGTTTTTTGTCAGCAATATTTTCAGGAAATTCTTTTATTTTTACTATAATATAATCTTGAAGCTTAAGACCATCAGCCAGGGGCGAAGCCAGAAGAAATTTTTAGGGGGGAAATAAAAAATTAAGCTAGTGTTTCCTTATTGTGGAGTGAAATTCTTTCACTACATCACACCTAAAATCAATCAAACAAATAAAAGCAAGCTTGAGACTTCACAACAAAAAAGACATTCAAAGAAAAAGAAATTAAAGCGAATGCATATGAAGATGATATAGAGGACCAGTTTGCAATTGGCACCAATATTTATGAGGCTGGTCTCTTTTTTATTAAAAAAAGAGTTCGAGGGCAGAAATTTTTTTATATCAAAATACCCCTTTTACAATTTTATATAGTTTAATTAAAATTTTAATTTTTATAAAGATTTTATAATAGACATTTTGTTCACTACAAGAGCAGACTTTTAGCGTTTTTTGGACATTTAGCGGCGTTTATAAGCGCACAAAAAGTATTTAATGCTTTTCAAACGCATAAAAACGCCGCTAATACTACCGGAAATTTTTTGCGTTTATAAAAAAAACGCTAAAGATCTCGATCTTTAGCGGCGTTTGTTATAATCAGCCGCTAAAAGTCTGGGTCATTAGCGCTTTCCCAAAAACGCCGCTAAAGTCAGACCTTTAGCGGTACTTACAAAAACGCCGCTAAAAGTAGGGCCTTTAAGCGCTTTCCAAAAACGCCGCTAAAAGTCAGAACCTTTTAGCGCTTTTTCCTAAAAGCCGCTAAAAGTCAGAGTCTTTATGGCGCTTTCCCAAAAACGCATGAAAAGTCGGGGCCTTTAGCGGCGCTTTTTCCTAAAAACGCGCAAAAATTTCTTGAGATTTTCTGGTGACTTTTCTACAAACGCCGCTAATTTGTCAGATTTAAAAAATAAAATTTTTCAATATTATACCCTCCCGCACTAAAACCAACCAATAACGATATATAATTTCAGCATAAACAACAAATTTAACATAAAAATCACACAAATTACATTAATTATAAATGATACTTGAAATTTAATAAATTAAATGAATGATAACCGAAAATATTGTTTAAATGTAATAATGTCAAAACTTCTTACTGTGAAAAACTAAATGTCTAAGATGGCGGTTTGCATCTTTGAAACATCTGCATCATATCTTTGAAAGTGGTCTTTGGAGCTCTTCGTATTTTCTGTTTTGCTCGCTAGCATCGATCTTGCCTCTGCCTCCCTCGCACATGCATTGCCTCTCTCATTCTTCTTCTTGCCTCCCTTGCTTTGCGCTTTCGCATCCGCTCTGGTCATTCTTGGAGTTCTTCATATTTTCTTTGAACATCGGCAATTTGCTCCCTCTGCTCAACCGTGCTCTCTTGCATCCGAGCTATCTGGTTTTGTAGCCTTTGAACTTGACGAGATTGCCCCGGAAGGCATGTATCTTACTGGAGGCGGATCAAAATATTGGGTCGGGGTAACTCGGATCCTTTAATTGAACCCGACCATACCTTTCAAGACCAAAAACATCGGTGATAATTCTATTAATAATACTGTAAAGATTAATGAACTATCGGTTGAAGCGATCGTACCTTTCGGGACCCAAAACATCTCATAATAATTACATTATCAATCTCCTCAAGATTAACAGAACTATCGATCAAGCGTACCGCTTCATACTCGCCTTTTTCTCCTTTAGTTTATCCTAATAAATCAATGAAAGAGTTAGAAACGAAATATATAAATAAGAAAGAATGCAACATAATTTAACATTATAAATTTAAAACTATAAGCGATGAATTAAACTATTATAATTAAACGGTAGAAATATTTATAAAAATAAAATATTATTAAGTAAATATACCAAAATTTCTGCAGACTTGGATGTCATCGGAGATCCATCCTTCTTTCTATCGTAATGTCAAAAAGTCAACGCGTCCAACTTTTGACCAGTCAAAGTTTCCTACATTTTAGAGAAAAAATATAATTTAATAGTATAAAGTAATTAATATTTGATGAAATTAATAAATTATATTACCTCGGCGTCACTACACAAGCAAAACTTCTAGAACCCTGTGTAATGCGTGAATTTTTGTTTCATCTGCTGCTTATCCCAACTCGCTCACGGTCCTACATAATGCAATTTGAATTATATATATAGTAAATACTATAAAACAAATAATTTATACGATTTTAGATTTACGTAATACCTCTCCTTTTGTGAATTCCAAAATCTAACTTGATCTTCCCATTGGTACCTCAACATTCCGGTGGAACATTTCTTAATTTTTAATCGAGGCTTATCTCTTTCTTGAAATATTGTTTTTGAGGGTGCTTTTATTGTCTCTCCATTTTTTACCCAATGTCTTCTTAACATAGTCATGAGACCTCTAAATTAAATCTACCACGAAGAAAAAAAGTATAAAAATTAATATAAATGAAAATTAAATAAAAGTATTATAAATTACAATCACGTTTTATTACCTTAATATTCTCGAGGGCACGATTTTTGTTGGCATCGGGCATTTGATGCCATGATTAAGTAGTTAATGGGCAACATATTGGAATTTCGTGCTAAAATGCCCAAATAGCCTCCTAACGATCGAGCTTGGATCCAACAGTGGCCATCATTGTTTCTCCTTACTTTAACACGATCGTTAGGCTCTAAGTCGTATAAATCTTGAAGTAATGTCGCCCCGACCTTTATGCGTCCCACCACCTTCATTTGAAAAATAATATATTATTATATTAAAATTAAAAATGAATCAATAATAAAATTCAACATGCATGTAAAATAAACTTAACATTACTTTGAAATTCTCCGGGCTCGTCATCTATGTCCGTGAGTAGAAGATCCAACAAGCTGTTTTTGTTCACTACTATTAGGTTCTTACGGATTTGGAGTTTATGGACAATATTTAAACCTCGTAATCGTCTTCTAGGCATTTTTCTGCGGTACACATGAAAATTATATAACATGACCAACATAAAATTATATTATTACATATAAATAATAAATCGTTAAATCTTACTACATCATATTTTCGTAAATATCTTCGCCCACATCTGTGAACCCATTGAAATTGTTGACTAGTACTAGGGATATTTTCAGTTAAGTCTTGTTCTGGAAAAGGCAAAGTTTCTGATCTTTCGACTGTGTCATCTCTACTTCCACTACCAACGTCGAAGAAGTCTCTAGGGGTGTTTCGAAGTACAACGTACCAACCCTTATCAGTTGGATCTTCCGAGTAAAAAACTTGTTTAACTTGAGAAGAAAACACATACGGCTCGTCCATCAGTTGTTCTCCGGTGTGAATTAATCGAGAGAAATTTACCATTGTAAAACCATATTGATCGTTTTTAATTCCGCGAGCCGTATTCACATCAGCCCAATCACCTCGAAATAGGACAACTTTGCATTTACCGTAATAATCCAACTCAATGATGTCAGTAATAAGTCCGAAATATTCCAAATTCCCCTCGACCGGATTACTGTCCCTAGCACTAGCATAACTTGTAATCGAAGAATTAACAACAATTCCGCAATTTTGAGTTCTCCTCAATCTCTCGCGATACCTTGTATGAAATCAGATCCGTTGATGAGGAAGCCACTATATCTTTTAACTATTCTTTTGGACCTTGTGAAAGCCATTTAACGTCGTCATTTACTTCATTCCGACTCCAAACCTATTCAAATTGAAAGTAAATCGAGTAATTATGAATATTATTAGAAAATATTGTTACTTGTCAATGAAAATTTAAATTGCATACCATTTGGCTTAACCATTCATGGAATGATTCTGCGAACAACTTATTAATTTCTCGTCGATTTAATCTTGAGATCGTGAACGAGCTCTCAATATTTATTTATCTTGACTACGAGAAAAAAAGGTTTGACTTTGTTAGAAGACAAACAAATCATAATTGATGAGTATTTATCAAATTGTAGAACGTACTTAGAAATTGAGCCATTGAATCGTGATGAAAAAGACGTGTCGATGTGCTTGGACCCACGATCTATCGTCTAATTACGTAATTTCGACTCTGCCGATCGGTTCTCCAAACTTTGAAATAAATAAGTTTCAGCCAAATTATGATCCGTGAGCCCAAGCATTTCTACTTGGTCCATTCATTCTCGTTTCAACATCTTCCAAATACCTCGAGCAGAAAGTCATACATTCCTCGCCAAGTATCCTCGGCAATTGATCCTTAGGATAACGCTTATTGCGCGATATGACTTCAATTTGGAAAGGAACCTAAACACGATATACAACATTATCAAAAGTTGGAAATAAAGGCATTTAATGAATGAAGGAATATTTTGCAAATAAAGTAAGACCTTTCAATGGGATACATCCATCGATGAAAGCAGGTCCACCAAGAATTGCTTCACGGAGATGAATTAACAAGTGCACCATGATAGTGAAGAAGGAAGCGGAATATCTTCTCCAGATTGCATAAAGTTAATGCGGCTCGATCTTGCAGTCTCTCAAGTTCTTCAACATTCAAAACTTTACCACAAATGACTTTCATTATATTTGACAGTTCAATTACGAGAGAGTCACCTTTTTCGACATACAACACCGCAAAGCAATGGCGTAAGTCTTGCATCAATATGTGATAGTCATGCGATTTTAAGCCATATAATCTTTGATCCTTAAGACTCACACATCGCGATATATTTGATGCATACGCATCCGGACCTTTATATCTTTCAACACCGTCATGAATACTTCTTTCTCCGTCTTGACATTGAAAAAATAGCGGTGACAATCGATATTTCATATTCGGAAGTGCTCGGGGATGAAGCTCACGCCGAATTCCCATGTGGACTAAATCAAGTCTACTCTGAAGATTATCTTTCGATTTTCCATCGACATTCAAAATAGTCCCAATGATGTTCTCGAGACATTTTCTCTATATGCATGACATCAAGGTTATGGCGTAAAGTTGATGCTCCCAATAAGGCAACTCGAAAAAATACTTCTTTTTTCCACAAGTCACCTCATTAGGATCATCCTCTTCATCGATTCATCATCGATTCATCCCTAGATCCTCTTTTTCTATGCGGGTTTGCGGTTGATTCATCTTCCCAAAATGAAATTCATATCTTTCAACATTAACAATATTTGGATCCAATTCTGCGAAGGAGTGATCTAAACTCTTGATACCATCAAATTGAGCACTCGAAATCTAAATGTATGATTTTCCGGTAACCACCGACGATGCCCCATGTAAGAAAACTTCTTCCCATTATATAACCATTGCGAACATACTGCGCAAAGACAACACGGACAAGCATAACGTCCCTTGGTACTCCAACCGGATAAATTAGCATAAGCGGAAAGTCGTTAATAGTCCACATTAATGCCGCACGTAAATTAAAGTTCTCTTTTCTCATTGCATCGAATGTCCGAACACCAACCCATAGTTGTTTTAACTCGTCAACAAGTGGTCGCAAATAGCGTCAATATCATTCCCCGCCCTTTCTCTCCGGTATAATCATAGACAATATAAAGAAGATTGTTTCATGCAAACCCATGGAGGCAAATTGTAGGAACAAGCACCACAGGCCAAAATCGCATGTCGTTGTGCTCATAAGTTTGTAAGGTTAAATCCATCGGATGCTAGCCCAAGCCTCACACCGCGAGGATCGCTTGCAAAGCTTGGAAATTTAGAGTCAAAACATTTCCAAGCTAAAGAATCTGCGAGGATGCCTTAACAACCCATCATCGGTTCGTCCATCACGGTGCCACGTCATTGATTCATTGTCTTGGGCGACATGAAAAGCCGTTGAAGCCTCGGTATTAGGGAAAATATCGCAAAATCTTAATCGTCGCTTCTTTGACTGTGTACCATGTTCGTCCTCGTTACCGTCCTCTGTATTTCTATGAATCCAACGGATTGGGCGCATACATGACAACCTTTGTTGGTTTATCGGTCGCCTAATACAACATGCGATCATTTGGGCAAGCTGTGAATTTTATTGTATCCAAGGCCCAAATCCTTTATCAATTTCTTCATGTCTTTGGAAGATCGAGGATTTTTGCAAGCGGAACATTTCTTGCAATAACTCTAACAAACATTGTGAACGAGTTTTCGGTCCACCCACCCAAACATTTCAAGTGAAAAGACGAATCTGGAATGACAGTTTGGAAAATTTTGATCCTTCATACGCTTCTTCATTCATTTCATCAAATGTAGCGTAGAACCTCATGACTTCTTCATTTGGTCGTTCATCCGTTACACTTCTTTCCCTTCGGTGAAAGTATTTCCTCCAAAATTGTGATCATCGGTTGCACCCAAGTCGGTGGAAATGACGAAACCATCTTTGTGCATATTAAAAGCATCCGCAACATGTTTTGCATGTTATCGTCACTAACATTCGGTTGAAAGCGGTATGAGAATACCCAGATTCATCGATGAAGATGCTCCCTAGATGTAGACTCGCCATGAAAAAACCATATTTTGTACCCCGGACAAAACCATCAACAACTAGATGTTCGTGAGACCACTTCACGATAATGCCGAGTTAATATTGCAACACTTCTTACACGGGCAAAGAATCATATTCTCTTGGCTTGCATTTTGAAATCGAAATTCGAAAAGTTTCTACTCCATTTCGATAGCCGTTGCTTACCCTTGACAATTTCATCCAACTCCTATCCATTTCAGTAGTTGTTGAAGTCTAAAGTTGACAATAAATTATCTACTAACTTGTTAATTAATAATTTATATAAGTAATTTATGCAATTTGATATTAAAATTAGGTAAGTTAAGTATTCTTTAAGATCCATCGTCGTGGCATTGTTACACCTAGGGAGGATCCGTTATATCGATGATGAGATATAAGGCAACCCGTCAGTTTCGACCTATATACTTTGAATCTTTTCTTAAGTTTTATGTAAGTTATGAAGTTTGATATTAAGGAAATTTATGTAAGTTATTAAATTTAATCGTCAACTTATGTATTTTATGCAATTTGATATTAAAATTAGGTAAGTTAAGTATTCTTTAAGATCCATAAATGCGTGGCATTGTTACACCTAGGGAGGATCCGTTATATCGACAATGAGATATAAGGCAACCCGTCGAGTTTCAAACCTATATACTTTGAATCTTTTCTTAAGTTTTATGTAAGTTATGAAGTTTGATACTAAGGAAAAATTATGTAAGTTATTAAATTTAATCGTCAACTTATGTATTTTATGCAATTTGATATTAAAATTAGGTAAGTTAAGTATTCTTTAAGATCCATCGATGCGTGGCATTGTTACACCTAGGGAGGATCCGTTATATCGACGAATGAGATATAAGGCAACCCGTCAGTTTTCGACCTATATACTTTGAATCTTTTTCTTAAGTTTTATGTAAGTTATGAAGTTTGATACTAAGGAAAATTTATGTAAGTTATTAAATTTAATCGTCAACTTATGTATTTTATGAAATTTGATATTAAAATTAGGTAAGTTATGCATTCTTTAAGATCCATCGTGCGTGGCATTGTTACACCTAGGAGGATCCGTTATATCGACAATGAGATATAAGGCAACCCGTCGAGTTTCAACCTATATACTTTGAATCTTTTCTTAAGTTTTATGTAAGTTATGAAGTTTGATATTAAGGAAATTTATGTAAGTTATTAAATTTAATCGTCAACTTATGTATTTTATGAAATTTGATATTAAAATTAGGTAAGTTAAGTATTCTTTAAGATCCATCGTTATATGTGGCATTGTTACACCTAGGGAGGATCCGTTATATCTGACATTGATGAGATATAAGGCAACCCGTCAGTTTCCGACCTATATACTTTGAATCTTTTCTTAAGTTTTATGTAAGTTATGAAGTTTGATACTAAGGAAAAATTATGTAAGTTATTAAATTTAATCGTCAACTTATGTATTTTATGAAATTTGATATTAAAATTAGGTAAGTTATGTATTCTTTAAGATCCATCGACGTGGCATTGTTACACCTAGGGAGGATCCGTTATATCCGACGGTGAGATATAAGGCAACCGTCGAGTTTCAACCTATATACTTTGAATCTTTTCTTAAAATTATCTGATTTGATATTAACTTAAAATTTTAGTGGTTAAATGTTATAGGTTAGTGGTTAAGGGTTGGGGTTAGGGGTTTAAGGTTTATGGTTTCAATGGTGTAGAGTTTGATATTTAATTTGGTGTTTCGTTAAGATCCATCGTGCGTGGCATTGTTACACCTAGGAGGATCCGTTATATCGACAATGAGATATAAGGCAACCCGTCGAGTTTCGACCTATATACTTTGAATCTTTTCTTAAAATTATCTGATTTGATATTAACTTAAAATTTTAGTGGTTAAATGTTATAGGTTAGTGGTTAAGGGTTAGGGGTTAGGGGTTTAGGGTTTAGGGTTTCAATGGTGTAGAGTTTGATATTTAATTTGGTGTTTCGTTAAGATCCATCGTGCGTGGCATTGTTACACCTAGGGAGGATCCGTTATATCGACAATGAGATATAAGGCAACCCGTCAGTTTCGACCTATATACTTTGAATCTTTTCTTAAAATTATACTGATTTGATATTAACTTAAAATTTTAGTGGTTAAATGTTATAGGTTAGTGGTTAAGGGTTGGGGTTGGGGTTTAGGGGTTTAGGGGTTCAATGGTGTAGAGTTTCGATATTTAATTTGGTGTTTCGTTAAGATCCATCGTACGTGGCATTGTTACACCTAGGGAGGATCCGTTATATCTAACAGTGAGATATAAGGCAACCCGTCAGGTTTCCAGCCTATATACTTTGAATCTTTTCAAAGTTATGAAGTTTGATATTAACTTAAAATTTTAGTGGTTAAGGGTTAGGGGTTAGGGGTTTAGGGGTTTAAGGTTTATGGGTTTAAAGTTAAGGGTTAGGGGTTTAAGGTTTAGGGGTTTATGGTTATGGGTTAAAGGTTTAAGGTTTAGTGGTTTAGGGTTAGAGGTTAGGGGTTAGAGGTTTGAGGGTTTTGGGTTTAGGGGTTAAGGGTTTAGGGTTTAAAGGTTTAAGGTTTGGGGTTTAAGGGTTAGGGGTTAGGGGTTTAGAGGTTTAAGGTTTATGGGTTTAAAGTTAAGGGTTGGGGTTTAAGGTTTAAGGGTTTATGGTTATGGGATAAGGGTTTAAGGTTTATTGGTTTAGGGTTAGAGGTTAGGGGTTAAAGGTTTGGGGTTTTGGGTTTGGGGTTAAGGGTTTAAGGTTTAGGGGTTTAAGGTAGTGGTTAATGGTTAAGGGTTGGGGTTTAGGGTTTAGGGTTTATGGGTTTAAAGTTAAGGGTTAGGGGTTTAAAGTTTAGGGGTTTAGGGTTATGGGTTAAGGGTTTAAGGTTTATTGGTTTAGGGTTAGAGGTTGGGGTTAGAGGTTTGGGGTTTTAGTTTTGGGGTTAAGTGTTTAAGGTTTTAGGGTTTAAGGTTAGTGGTTAATGGTTAAGGGTTGGGGTTTAGGGTTTAGAGTTTATGGGTTTAAAGTTAAGGGTTGGGGTTTAAAGTTTGGGGTTTAGGGTTATAGGTTAAGGGTTTAAGGTTTATTGGTTTAGGGCTAGAGGTTAGGGGTTAAAGGTTTGGGGTTTTAGGTTTAGGGGTTAAGTGTTTAAGGTTTAGGGTTTAAGGTTAGTGGTTAATGGTTAAGGGTTAGGGTTTAGGGGTTTAGAGTTTATGGGTTTAAAGTTAAGGGTTAGGGGTTTAAAGTTTAAGGGTTTAGGGTTATGGGTTAAGGGTTTAAGGTTTATTGGTTTAGGGTTAGAGGTTAGGGGTTAGAGGTTTGGGGTTTTAGGTTTGGGGTTAAGTGTTTAAGGTTTGGGGTTTAAGGTTAGTGGTTAATGGTTAAGGGTTTAGGGGTTTAGGGGTTTAGAGTTTATGGGTTTAAAGTTAAGGGTTAGGGGTTTAAGGTTTGGGGTTTAGGGTTATGGGTTAAGGGTTTAAGGTTTAGAGGTTGGGGTTAGAGGTTTAGGGTTTTGGGTTTAGAGGTTAAGGGTTTAGGGTTTGGGGTTTAAGGTTTGGGGTTTAAGGTTTAAGGGTTATGGATTTAGGGTTTAAGGGTTTAAAGGTTTAGAGTTTATGGGTTTAGGGTTTGAGGGTTTAGGGTTTAAGGATTATGATTTTGGGTTTAGAGTTTAGGTCGATTTAGGTAATCGGTTTGCAATGTTTGATAATAGTTATATAATATATTACTACATTATTATTAAAGCTTAATTTTATATATTTTAATAATTATTATTTTATATAATTTTATACATATATAATTATAGTATTCAAATTATTTGTATTAACTTGATGTTTTTAAAAATTATTTCACTTTATAATTTAATATAATAAAATTATTTCACTTCCAACAAAACTTTCAGTAAAATACCTCTTAATTTGATGTTTTAAAAATTATTTCACTTTATAATTTAAGATCGAATCGGTTCTTAAATTATTAAGTTCGTAAAAAGCATATGTTTGACATATTCAAGTAGGATTAGTATTGAATTTCATAAACAACCTTAAAGGAATTAGATATTCAGAATCCGAAACCATTTTTAATTTCAACCAGAACATTGGCACATGTTATGAATTGATTAACTTTAGCAACTCAGAAAGCGAAAATTTAAACCAATCAAAACGCTTAAACAGATATATCGTACCTCTAAGAAACGTTTAGAGAACACGAAATGTCGAAATGGGTGCCAACTTCGTGAGATCAAATACCGAATCAAACACCCCAAATATACTAGAAAAATAAAATAGGAAGGATGATTTAGTAAACAATATAATCATTTCATTGAGATAAAATTCTAAACCATCAAGCATATTGAGTAAACTTTAAGGAAAATAAGTACACGAAAAAAAGCAAACCTTATCTTAAAAGAATCAGTAAATCCTTCTTAATCAAATATGGGATTTTGCCATTTAGTGAAATTTTGTACTTTAGTATGAGAAAAGCAACTAAAATTTTCAAATGATTACGGTTTGTGTACACATCTTACTTATCTCTTCAATATACAACATCAAGCTTACCATAAACCAACAAATCATTGAATCATGAGACCAATATTATTGGAACTCGACCAATATTGAAAAGAAAAGACTCTAATTCACTAATGTTCTATGCAATCAAAACCTTGGATCTAACATAGTTATTTTCAATTTTGACATTGTAATCAATACAAGATACTATTTAATTCATCAATTCTAGAATTATGTGATACAAACTTAATGTTCAAGTGTTGCATACATATTTTTCCATCTGAGATATACAAAATGAAGAGTCCGGTTGAAATTATTGGCAAGACTAATCCGAATCTTCGGCGATAGTAAAAACTATGAGAGGAAAAATTTTGAGATCATGGAATCGTGAATCGAAATTGTTAAATTTTCAGGTAAATGTCATGAGTAAATAGATTATGAACTACACATGTTTAATCCATGAGCCACTCTATAACATTTAACTTATGCAACTAATGATTAAAGGTGGTTAATAGGACAAGTGTTGATGTTGGCTGCATGTAGCCAAGAAGAGAGAAAGTTGCACTAATGTTCAAGTTCTTTGTTTCATTTTGTTACTTCAACTATTGGTTTTGTTTCTTAGTTGAAAATGAACTTAGTTGGTATTGTTTTGATGTAAATAGATTGATAAATCGACTTACCTATGCGTGCAAGTCATGTTTTATAAGTTTTAAGGTTACTTAGTGGTTTTATTCAAGTTCTTGAAAATCGGATATTCACAACGTAAGTCTCAACTATATAATTCAAAAGGAATCATTTTATTCAAGTTCGGATAAACCCAAGTAAATCAAAGCAAAAATACACAATGAGAAAAAAAACGCATCGCGACAAACATGAAACGCAAAAAGAAGTCAGTAACCTAATAAAAACAAACCCATGTCCAAAACTTGTGTCTAATACAAGGATACGAAGGTACAACTTCAAGGATCCTCCAAATACATGGAGAAATCTAGAAAAATCTGATCATACTTAAGTCGGTACATACTCATATTTGACATTCACACACAAGGCCGAGTAACTTAGGTAACCAAGACGACTTACATAAAGGGCAAAAGAAATTCGAAAAAACTACGAGTGTTGTGCGGCAGAAAGAAGTTAGAAATGATGCGACGATGTATTAAATACAGGTGACTTTGTTATTGTTTAAGCAAAGTGACTTTAAGTGAACAAGATTGCAAGCAGATGCGGGAAGTTCTTCAATACGATTATCGCAAATTTACACAAAGTCAATTAAACAAAACAAACGCAGCAGATGACATCAATCAAAATACACGATGATTAAGACTTACCGGTGATGTAGCAGTTGTCGAAGGAGATGGGACACGGGAAGGTCAACGGAGATGCGGCAAAGGAGATGAGGCGGTGGAAGCGGATGTTCGACCAAGTTTTAAAATCAAAGAGGATTTAGGGTTTTCAATTAGAGGCAAAAACAACAAGGACTTAGGGTTTTCGGGGTTGGATTGGGGATAAAGCGATACTAAGGAAAAACGCGCCGTTTTGCTCAATAATAAATACATTTTGCGGCGTTTGCAACCTAAGCGCCACTAATGTACGAGTTTTAGCGTTTATTCACTAAGCGCCACTAAAATTTTTTCAATTTTGTCAAAACGACGTCGTCCAATAAGGGGGCTCGGGAATGGATAAAACAAAAACGACATCGTATAACTTTACACTTTGCGGCGCTTTACAAAAACGCCGCTAATTACCGATCTTTAGTGGCGTTTTCATAAAAAACGCCGCTAATGCCACAAGCACATCGGAAACGACACCGTTTTGGCTAAAGTGGTGCGTTTTTGCGGCGTTTTTTGTAAAAAACGCCACTAATGTTTTAATTATTTCTTAAGTTCCATAAATTATAAAATAATATCTATAATTACATTGAAATTTTTATTTTGATTTAATCATACACATTATTTTAAATTATAAAATACATCAATTTAGTTTTTATACAGAGTAAATATAAATTTTTATGCATGCAATAATAAAAAATGATGTTAATAATATCTATAATTATGTTTATATTTTACAAGATTTGGATCAAATTAAAGTTCATGTATACTTTTAGGATTTAACACGTTTTGATGTGTATAAACCCTAAACTAACCCTAAACTATAAACTATAAACCCTAATTAACCCATAAACCTTAATTAACCCTTAAACCCTAAACCCTAAATCATACATGCACCCTTAAACCCTAAACTATAAACTATAAACTATAAACCAATATGCATAGTATCCCTAAACCCTAAAACCCTAAACTTTAAACCCTTAAACCATAAAACAATAACCCCTAAAGGTTAACCTAGCCCCAAACCATATTCCCATAACCCTTAACCTATTCCTTAAACCCCAACACTTAAACAGTAATCCATAAAGTACATTATCCAAAAACCCATGATCTATAAACCTTTAAATAAATAATAAAACATAAACCCTAAACGAGAAAACACTAAACCTTAAACTAAAAACTCTAAACCCTAAACTTAATTTAGATACCTATGCATAAACCCTAAACTATAAAACATAATCCATTAACCCAAAATAATGAACATTATATCATAAACCCTAAAACTATAAACTATAGACAATATTAAACCTTAATTAAGTCCTAAATCATTAACCTAAAATAAAATATTCTTTTTTGCGTTTACATAAAAAATGCCACTAAAGTTAAAAATTTAACTTTTAGCGGCGTTTTCCCAAAAGCGCCGCTAATATTCAGATTTTTAGCGGCGTTTTACAAAAGCGCCGCTAATGTTCAAACTTTAGCGTTTTCCAAAAGCGCGCTAATGTTCGAACTTTTAGCGGCGTTTTACAAAAGCGCCGCTAATGTCGAATTTTAGCGGCGTTTTCCAAAAGCGCGCTAATGTTCGATTTTAGCGGCGTTTTCTTACAAGCGCCGCTAATGATCGAATTTTAACGGCGTTTACCAAAACCGCCGCTAATGTTCGGACATTTAGCGGCGTTTTACAAATAAACGCCGCAATATATCCTTTTAGCGGCGTTTTACTAATAAACGCGCTATTGATCTTTCTTTGGCGTTTTCCTTAAAACGCCGCTAATCTATAATATTTGCGGCGTTTTCTTTAAAACGCCACTAAAAACGCCGCTAAAGGTATGTTTTGGTGTAGTGGTTTAATTTTATGAAAATTAATGTAATACTCAATCTGATCATGTTGGAATTAGGAGTTTTGAATGTTAAATTTTAAATAATATCAAGATCATGGTGTACAGAGTTGAGATAAGAGACATAAAAGTTTAATCGAGGTTGATATGAAAAAAAATCATTTCGATTTATTGTCATCCTTATCCTCAATAAATTATATTACCTAGATTTAATATCAGTGTCGAATATAATTATATGTTTGATATATATATTCAACTTTTTTTCTTTTCATGCATTTGAATATATCTTAATTCCATATTACCCACAAGTTTTTATTTTAGAGTTATTTGTGAAAATGATTGAGAAGGGGAGAAACTAGAAGTTCCGTAAATGTTCTTCAATTGTGCTCTTGTGGGGTAGGAAGAAAATCAAGTTGGATCTGACCGATAACCTAATCAAATACTACAACCCAACTCATATGCCTATTTGTATATGATTCTCATATGTACCATTAAAATGGGTTGTCCCCAAGCCTTTTTTGTTTTTTGCTTTTCCTCGTCTAAAGCCCTTTCATACTCTGAAGTCAAGTTTAAATTATATTTAGAGTTAAATCAGGTCGTACTCTTAAATAGGAAATAAATTTCTCTCAATACTTTTTTCTCAATCCATAATACTCGAACTCGAAACTTTATTTAAGGGACATAAGTTCCTTACTACTCAACCCAATAAAGATTAAAATTTTTCTTGCAATTTGTTCAAATATATATGGTTTCTAAAATGTCTAAACTTATGGAGAAACTAGAAAGTTTCTAAATGGTTTCAGTTTATGCTAATTGAATAGTTCCATTGCTATGAAACTCATAAACTTGATTAACAATTCAATTTAAAGTAATCTAAGTAACACAATGACTTTTCAATTGAGCTGGTTGAGTTTATTTGAATTTGGTCTGGATTGAGTCAATTTAGATTTTAAAATTTTGAGTTTTTTTATTACTTAATTTTGGATTCGGTCATTTAAAGTTATATTAATTTTGGGTTTGAATCATTTAAATTTGAGGATCAAGTTTTCATTTTGAACCGTTATAGAATTGAACCACTTTGAGTTCATGTCAATCCAAGCTCAAACTAGATAGATTTTGAAATTTTATGATCAAATCAAGTTGGATCGGATTTAGATTCAAATTTATCGAATTAAATTTGTTGAATTCGAGTCAAAGTAGACAGATTTATTTTTCATAAAAACGTTTGCTCTGTGTGTGACAATCCAAAATTCAAATGTGTAAGAGAACGGGAAATAACTTTTTTACCATCCTCATGTTAACAGCAATTTTACACTTCATGAATGGCAATGAGAATTGAGGGAAAAAAAGTTTACAAAATAACACTATTCTTCATGTCAATCACCGGGCCTGCTCGGCAATGGAGCAACGTGATCATCGGCAGGTGGCATCGACAACGGTGTTGGGATTGGAGACGTCCGACAAACGGGACACGTCGATTGCAACCGCAACCAATGGTCGACACACTCAAGATGAAATAAATGTCCACAATTAGGCAACATCCTAAGACTATCACTACCCTTATAATCATTCAAGCATATAGAACAACACGTATCTGTAGAACCTTTCTTCAATAGCTTAGCCTCGGAGTACATCAATTTCGGGTAGCTTTTAATTGTTTCCTCATCAAGACCACCACCGTCATCAACGAAAAAGCTCTCGGGATCGATCATGTCGCTATTTGACGGCGGGGCTTGCGGTGATTGAAGAGCCTTGCTACAAACGTAGGAAGCCAATGTGATCACGATCATAATCAAGAGGATTATAGCGGAAAGTCCAATCGCATACCCGAATCTGGTCACCTCTTTGGAGTCGACGAATCCCGAGTCGGAATCTAACGAACCGCTCATTTTTCATGGAATAGTGAAAGGAGAAGAAGGGAGGGGATTAATGGGGGATCAAAAGAGTGGTTTGGTCAGCCATGGAAGTGGTTTCATGTTGTAAGGAAGCTAAAAGAAAACATTGAGAATAGAAGGGTAAAATCGACAATTCATTAGAATTAATTTATGTTTTGGATTATGGTTTATTAATTTGTCTGAAAGTTTTTGTAAGTCAAAGGTTCTGATTCTAATTTTAAAATACGTACATCAATTCAAATATTTTTATATTTTATCGTTTATATTTAAGATTCGTGACTATTCTTTTCACATAATCTGTCTTACCAAGGCACCTAATATTAATTGATTAATTTTAATTTTTAATAATATATAATCGTATGATCCATTGATAGTATATAATTTTATGTATGATCAGAATATTAAATGTAAACCCTCAATTTTATATGTTATTATTGAAAGAAAATACATTATTTTTTAATGCTAAGATTGTTTAATAGAATACTTTGGATAAGGAAACTAAAATTTAATCGGAAAAGTGGGTAGCAGTTAGTTTTCAACTACCGTTCATATTCTATAAATTTATTGAATTATGGAAATGATATAGTTGATTTTGATTTATTCAATTGATGAAATGGCATCTAATTATTTGTTCTTGAATTTATGAATTTTGAACATCATAAACACAAATAATATGAGATAAGTTGCAAAGCTAAAATTGATAGGTTGATCAAAATTATGTTTTCAAGTGATTCAAGCCAGATACGAACAACCCAGATACTGGATTGAGGAGGCGCCACACGCGATGGAGGTTTTGGTGAATCAAGAGAAAAGAAACGGGATTCATTGTAGTTAAAGGAAGAAATAGAGTTCGGGAGTTGTGTTTGGGTGCCCGACGAACTCGTGATTTCTGACAGAGACTGAGGATATAGAAATAGTTGATTTTGGGAGAAAATCTGTCTCTTCAATGGTTGATATAAGGAGATTGAGATTCTAAACGAAGAAGAAAGGGTGTTATAGTGGCTGAGTTTTAATTTTTGCCGTTTCATTTCTTGCTTTTAATGTTGAACAACTTTAATTAGGTTTTGATATTTTTCAAGCACCGTTTAGGTAACCAATTATCGGTAGACAGCTCTTGAATTCTTCTAAAGCATGTAACACTCTTTTGTTTATCAATAAAGTATCAGCTATCTTTCAAAAAAAAAATTCAATCTTGGGTGCAGGAAATTCGACAATTCTTCTTCATATAATTTCTTTACCAAAGTCGATTATGATTCTAAGTTAGTATAAAAATATATTTACATTTTTACTCTCTAAAATTTATTTCTTTAATTTTGGTCCTTCAAGAAAATTTTATGGTTACGCCCTCGTGACTAGCTATATTGGATTTTGATACTCATGATAACTTTTTAGTTTGGAGAAATAATCTTTTCATTAATTAACCATAGTTAAGATCAAGTGAGATATGTCTCCAATATCACTTGAATTAGTGAATTCTCTTTAGATTGCTCGTTTTCTTGTTCAACAATAAGAATACATGATTTAATTTATTGACGTGTATTAATTTATATAGACAATACATCATATACAAACTTGGTGGGTCATTGTATTATAAGTTGTTGAACAATTAATCCCATTGTTATATAAGTCAACAATTTAATCTTGAAGAAAAGAGTTGAAATTGATAAACTACGATACCCTTTAACATTGAAAAATACTAGTCATCAGGGGAAAATTTTTATTTTTGTAAGGGGTTGAAATTGTATTATAAATTTTTGTGGGGTTAAAGTGTAATTATATTTTGTAGTCACTTCTGATTTCATCACTTTGAAAGGATTATATAGAAATCTTTTTATTTTGGGGGGCGAAAGTACAATTTTACCACACAATAACTTTTAACTCTATCATTTATTAGGGAACTAAAGAACAAATTTTCCATTTGAGGGGGACAAAGCCTTTTCTTACCCCTCTAAATTCGCCCTTGCCTTCCATCCCTATATTGTTCCCAAAGGCACCAAATATAGTGCTGCTTCCGATATTACTTCCACGAGGCAACCCATTTTCAATTGCACCACTATCGAAAGGCTTAAATCCCAACAGTTGCTGCTCCATATCGGTGGTGGTTCCTCTTAAATATCCATATAAAGGCACCCCCACGTTGGATTTTCCACCAGTGTTTGTCCTGGAAACAACCCTAGGTACGTTAAAATTAGGCTTTCTAATACATTTGAGGAGCTTATCTTTAAGCAGTTTACATGTCTTTTATTTTTTTTAGTTCTAAACATTAATAAAAGTTTTGTTTTAGTTTTTACACTGTTTTGAGACATAAATTAGCCAGTCGAGCCATGGGGAACCGAACAATGTGATTGAGTTGTGTAGAGAGTTGAGGATGGCCCGAAATCGAAGAAATCACCTCTAGGAAGGGGGTATTGTGACATTGAGGCCATGGAAGTCGTGATGCCTCTGACAATGTTGAAATAAAAAGAATTGAGGCCATCTACAGTAAAATCACGATACCAAGACCCCCCAAGACTCCCAATCTCAAGGCTGTTGTAGGTATCGTGATACCTAAACCTAGGTATCCACAATATTTACTGACAGCTTTCATCTGCAAACCCGTTGTGAATTCACAACTATTGGTAGCTTATTAACCTACAACACTTGTGGTTCATCCACAAACTCGAGTGTTCGAGATATAAGAGTTCTAGGAAAACTGTTACTATGGAGTGTAGCGGTGGGGTAGGAACTTTTCTTTATTGTTAAACTGAAATTGCATTACAATGACACTCATAAGCATGCTTGAATGAATTGTCAATTACTACCATACTATATGATTGTTCTGTACTGAATGTTGTTATTATATGCTTGGTTTATCAATTTGCCCTGATTTTCTTGTGATGGAACTCACACTAAGTGTCATAGCTCACTCCCCTTTAATTTCCATCCTTATAGGTAACCCACCAGGTTAGGACGCGGACATGGCATTCGGAGGGTCTCGACTCAGTTTTTATTTATAAAATTATTTTAGGCTCATTATTTGATTTATTTATATTATTTAAATACTGTATTATTTTATTTTGAACTGTAGCATGAGACTTAGGGTTTTAGTTTTGTTTTTATATTGCATGACATTTAATTTCAATTTTAGGATGTCTAAATTATAATAGAATGGATTGGGGGTTCGTTTTGCTCTGCTCAGAGGAAGGTTCATTGAATCCTCTGCTTTCTGATGATGGCAAGTAGAGCAAAAGTCGCATTAATTAGAAGCGACAGATATCTGATGCTTGTTGGCTATTGTTTCGGTGGGGAGGGGCTCAAGGCATTTTTTTTTTTTTTTTTTGTTATTTTGGTAGGTTTGCTTTGTTTATATGTTTTGTTTTGGTTTTGGACTTTTGCTTTGGACTTCTTTGGGCTTGAGCCTGGCCTTCATATATATCAGAATTTTATTCAAAAAAAAAAATGACATGAATTTTTTTTAAAAAAATTAAAATTTAACAAATTTTTAAACATAATAAGAATTGCTCACTCTTTATTTGAAGTCATTTTAAAATATGGTAAGCCGACATTTTGTAACAGTTAAACTTACTGCGGCTTACAACTTTACCTATTTGCTTTTCAGCATTAAATGTAAAAAGGATTAAATTGTTAACTTTTATATTGTAAGAACTAATTTACTCCTAAACTTATAGTAAAGGACCCATCAAGAAATTTAACCAAAAATTGAACACTATTTGATTTTTATAACATATAAAAGGCAAGTGACGAATAACCTTTGTTTTCATTATATTCTCGAATTTTTCATTTAAATATTTTTATTTTTATTAAGTTTTATCATTCTTATAAATAAGATTTTAATTTCACTAAAATATTTGGTTAAATAAATTTATTTTATAAAATTTTTCATATTTAAAAATAATTCTATTCAATTAAAATACTTTTATTAAATGAATTTATATACAAATTAATAAATTAATTAATTTTTATATTGAATCAATTTATATTTAATTTATTATGTCTAAATTAACCAAAAATATAAAAATGATATTACTTTGGTTTTAAATAAATATTAATTATTTATAAAATGGGAAACTTTATATTTCATATATACATAATTTTATAAATAATATATTTATATAATCTAATCTAATATATTATAATTATATTATGAACTGTTATAGTCAATTCATTCACTATAATGAAAAGAAAAAAAAACTGAAGAGTTTAATTTATTATATATCAAATTTTTTATAGTTTGAACAAATGCTTTAATAATGATTTGGAAATTTTTTACTAACAATATATTTGAATAATAAAAATAATTTATATATGTTATTTATTTCTTATTTGAATAATGTTTCTTTGTATTAATTATATGAGGAGAGGATCTACTTATACAGGTGCAAAACTCGAGTAGTTTCACATACTTCCATAACATTTTCTATTATTAATATTTTACCAATCCATTTATCATATTTTATATTCTATTTAGATAGGCGAAGCATGTTAATTTTGAGTAAACAAAAATGTTTAACTAAAAATATTTCAAGTGTTAACTATATTAATAAAGACAATATTTCAAATCGATATGATAGAGATATCGGATCGGTTTTGAAATTTATATGCATGGAAAATACATCTATATTGATAAATTCAACAATCAATTTGTTAAAATATCAAACATAAAAAGATTACGGAAGTGTGTAAAACTACTTGAGTTTTACGCTAGTGTAAGTGGATTCCTCCTATTATACAAAGTAAAATTATATTATACATTGAATGTGGTAAACAGTACTTCAATTATGATTTGAAAGTTCTATTATTCTAATATTTAAATTTTAAATAATAATATATTTTTATTATGTTTGATAATTCAATTATAGTAATTAAAAACATGTTATTTAAAAAATAATTAAAAAACACATTATTTAAAAACTAAATAAAAATTAAACGCATATGCAACAAACTTCACTTTACAAACTGGTGTTTACGAATAGGACAACTTATTGTGGATATACTTGGAAGAAAAGTTTAAAAGCAAAGAAATTGACTATCATGCAGAAAAGTTGTTGGGCCACGATTGTCCATCAAATTGCAAGTCGATACCATTGCTAGTGCCGCCACAGTTGTCTCCGCCGTCACCTCCAAGTGGCGAAGCCACCCCTTGCTCACTCACATTAATGTAACTACTCCCTATGCATTCGAAAGGGTGTCCTCCCATCCCTATATCGTTCCCAAAGGCACGAGATATATTGTTGCCTCCGATAGTACTCCCATGAGGCAACCCCATTTCAGTTGCACCATCGCCCTGAGGCCTAAAACCCAGCAGTTGCTGCCCCATATCGGTGATGGTTCCTCTTAAATCTCCATATAAAGGTACCCTCACGTCGGAGTTGCCACCAAGATTATGTCCTGGCAGCAGCCCTAGGTGGTCTTGAGCCACAATATCACCAAATGTATGTTCATTGCTGTTAACCATATTGGTAAACCGTTGATTCATCATCAATGGTTTGTGTCCGCCACCAACTGTTTGAGCCGTCGGGTCTCCGTGAGGAAGTTGTTGAAAGAATTCGATATGTTTCTGTATCTCACCCATCTTCTCCTCCACCAACCATTTTAGCCCATGAAGTTCACCATTGTTGAACTCATCAATCCCTTTCCCTTGCTCAATTTGATGCATCAAATGGCCCATTTCAACTTCATTGTTCTTCCTTTGTAGCTTCCTTAGTTGCTCTTTGGCTTTGGTGATCCTTTCTTTGAGGTAGGTTTCCTGGTTTACCATCTTCTTCAACCGATCTAACTCGGAAGTCTTCCAATACTCCTCGAGTTGTCGTTACACCTCGGCGTGTGACGGCCACACCATCGGCTCACTTTCATTAGTGCTATAGATTATAAGACAAGCTCTAATACCACAAAGAGTGGTCAACTCACTCATCTTTTTCATTAACCCTAACCTCCTTTTCTCAAGACTAACTTTTCTAGCATTATCATTTGATATCCATGCAAGCTTGACCTTTTTCTTGTCATTGTCTTAAGATTTGGCGAAAACCTTAATTTCAATGAAGGATATATGAGAAGATAGTTTTAGGGTTTGATTTTGAATAAAGAGATCGATGCGTTGTTTAAATAGCAAAGGAATGAAGGTTTTGGAGGGAATTTTAGGTTACTTTTTGAGGAAGATGCATGCGTTTTACATATTAAGAAAGTCCGCTTTTCAAGATATTTTGAAATAAATGAGGAGATTATTGTCGGCAAGATTTTACAAGAGGTGAAATCAAGAGAATCCGCGCCTTTCAAATTTTTTTGCAAATTCTAATTATTTTTTAAAAAAATTGAAAATTTTAATTAAACACTCTAAAGTTATACTCATTAATTTTCTTAAATTCTTTAATATTTTAATTAGATCCTCAAAAATTTTGAAAAAATTATTTAGACCCCTCAAAACTTAATGCCAAGTTCCACCACTACCATGGTAAAAAAAATTACTATGCTTGAAAGGCTTAGATGAACATGTAAATCATGTTTGATGGATTAAAAAAATTAAGTCTCAAAATATGTTTGGCATATTACTTAAAATTAAGTAAAATATAACAATAAATTGATTGATAAATGTAAATTTTAAAATATAAAAAATTATTATTATTGAACATCTAATTCAATTGTGAAAGTAGAGAAAGTTTTTAGGTTAATACACTGCTTAGAACTACCCATAACTAATCCCAACCCTTCAATAGGAGGATAAACGCATTTCAACATACTGAATCTATGTCCTCCTATACGACAACAATGATAATGCCAACATAGTTAAGATTCAATCGACTAAAATATAAAAAATATTTTACATCTTTATTCTTTTTTAAAAAAAAAATCAAGACTTAAACGTAAAGTATTTTAAGGATAATATAATATTAAAAGAAATAAAATAAAGTAGAATAAATTGATTACTTATTATGTTGCATTTTTTATTAAAAAATTATCAAGTAGTTTTGTTATGATTTATGATGAAATATGTTTAAAATTTAAATATTTTTATTCAAATATTTAATATTAAAAAAGAAGATGATATCCATATGTATCCAACTACCGCTAAAAGTGGAAACTACGCAAATCGCGAGTACTTACCAAACTAATCAAGCATATATATTCTTATCCATAAGAGGAGTCATGCCTTCCAAAAATTTTATTTAGTACTCCTAAATTCTTTGAAAATTTTAATTAAACCCTCTAATTTTTTTTGAAAATTTTCATTTATTTTTCAAAATTTAAATTTTTTAATTAGGTCCCTCAAAATTTAATGCTATGTTTTGCTAGTGGAATGGTAAAAAATTACTTTGTTTGAAAGGCTTAAATAAACATGTCAATTCAAGCTTAACTCAAGCTTGATATTTGATTTGAGCTCGAACGAACATTTGTTTGTACGAGCTAAAACTACTCAAGTTCGAACCCAATTAACCTCATTTACCAATTATTGTACTCATGCTCAAGCTCAATAATTAAGCTTAGGGTTAATAATAAATATTAAGTGCAATAACATAATTTAATAATATAAAATATGAAGAGATCAACAAGGCTTGCAAGTCATTCGAGTCAAGTATTATTAAGCTTGAATTCAATTTGATTGATAGCTCAAGCTCGGCTCGATAATTATCGAATCGAGTTCAATTTTTTTCAAATCGAACTTAAGTAGCTTGCAAGCAATATTATTGTCTCATTTACACCCCTACTAGCTGGGTTTTTTTTTTTTCTATATATATTATAGGGATTTCATGAGCTAATTTTATATGACATGTCGTTTCACGAAGGCCAAACTCTATCTTCAAGCAAGCATAAGTGACATAAGTTGAGTGAGACAACAAGAGTCTACCATGAGCTCGAGTTTGATTGTATTAAGGCTCAGCTTGATTACACCCCTACTCGCCATCATCCGTCAATCCATTACTTCATTTGGCTTGACATCGCTTTGCCCAGTCAACTCATATTGACTCGATCAATACTCCTAACTGACAATCCATCACTTTACCATCTATACCTATAAAGTAGACTATCCATTGATCGAGATTCATACCCAACTATTCTCCTTCTATAAATACCTTCTTCAGTACCAAAGGAAAACAAGAACTTAACCACTTAAATCTTCTCCTAACCTTTTTTTATATATCCTAAACTTTTAACTTCAATGACTCTCCCCACCATATACTACCACCCTAATTTACCCAAACATTTTGCAACATTGTGAAGAACAATAATTATGTCATTTTATGTAAAGTGTGAAAGATGATAAGTTTTGGCATCCAGTGCTGTTTATTTAATTAGTTAACATTCGATGGCGAAGTGATATATATCAATAGCGATGTGCTTTTAAGTACTTATGGACAATAATTTAGAGAGACAATTGTCATATCTGCTTTGTTCTTTGACATGAAATATTTGCATAATAGAAAAAGCAACATATACAACAATGAGAAAGCTACAATATATTAATTTTAAAATTTAGTGTTTCCATCAAAATATAACATGTAGTTGTTTGATATGATTTGTCACTATGCATTATAAATTATATAAATATTTGATAATGAGATGTTATTCTTACTCGAATTTTATTTTGTGTGGATTTTCAATTTAAATTTATTTTGATTTAAGTTTTGTTATATATTAGTCGTGTTAATTCTAATTGTAATTATCTAAATATATTATTTATAATTGTGATTATACGTATAATTTCTTCAAGTAAACTACATATAATTTATAATTTATCACATCAAAAGTAAATTTATGTCACTATAATATCTAATTAGGGGAAAAAAACAAAGTTTTGGCACCAGCTAATCCACTTATGTTTCTTAGTGACATTCCTTTTACTTCCACCCTTTACAAAAGTAAACAAAGTTTTTGCACAAGCTAATCCACTTATGGATACTAATATCCATCGAGCTTTTGTATTTTGAGATGAAATAATTACACATTCTACATTCTAAGCTTTTGTTTTTCTTTTTTAACATCATCTAGCTTCCATTTTTATTTTTTGAATTTACATCAGCTAGCTTTTAGAAGGTGCTTTTTTCTTCTTCTTTTTTACTTTTTAATTTCTTTAGTAAAGTAAGTTTTTTAGAAAAAAGAGCCTGTCATGTCCAAATGAGCGGAATGGTGACGTTTTCAAAGAATAAAAAAATTGCAAAAAAAGACGAATTCTTATGACGTGGAATGCAATATCTAACAGTGCATGGGAAAAAATATTATTACTTTTCTCTTACGTGAAATTTGTCAAGGATTTTCACTTGGATGGATCTTACGTGTTATGCCGTGGACCACTTGATTATTTTGTTAAAATTGGGGTATTTATTATTTCTCTTATGGAGTATTTTTTGAGATGTAATCAGCTAAATATATTTTATTTTCATGGGTAAAGATTGAATCTTCAACCTCGTGATTAAGAGATAAGATGAGCAATCACCATATTATATTTTATGATTAACGTGACATCACTTGACTTTGACATTTGACACGTGGCAATCGTCATAACTCAAGATGGCTTTGTTAAAAATTATTATTGATCGAGATATGGTTACTAATTTCTTTTTGTTCACATTAATCTCAAAACTTGAAAAAAAAAAAATTAATTCAGTCCTGAATTTAGATTTTGTTAAAGTGTGATGACTTGACATTTTGAGATTGTACCACATCACTACACTACCTTAAAATTTAATAAATTTTATATAATTGAAAATTTTCAAAAAAATTTTACATCAAAATGATAAAATTTTAACAAAATCATCATCATATTTTAACAAAATCCGAATTTATGAACCAAATTTGTGGAAATCTACCAAAATTTGAAACTAATGTAAATAAAAAATAATTTAAGAATCAAATACTTCAAGGATTAAATAAGAATTAAAATGTTTAAGCACTATATATATATATATATATATATAATTGATTGAACCAATTATCCTTAATCCAAAACTCAAAAGTCTATAGATTCAATTTCTAGTACAATTTTTTCAACATTGCTTTAGAAAAAGAAAGGAATCCCAAGTCCCAACTAATACTAGCTATATTCACTAATCCTAGGAATCACAAGTCCTCAACTAATAATCTATTTCTAACATTTTTATTGGCAAAATGATAAATTTAGTTCTTAATATTTACATTTTGTTTTCAATTTGACCCTTACATGTTTTTGAGTTAAATTTAACTATTAGCCTTTCAAAAGAGTCAATTAAAAATGTTTACTAAAACATTATTTTTTAATAATTTTGGTGTGATAACTCAAGTGACAATCTATGTGTATTTTATACTAATATGACACAATTTATCTTATATGTCACCTAAAAAATAATTTAAAAATTATAAAATATTCAATAAAGCTTATAAATAGTTCATAAAATTTCTAAAAAAAATTAGCACGAAGAACATGTGGATTGTCATACAGGTTTGTCATTTACTACTAATGCTTCATTGATAGATTTTATGCATTTTTTTTTAATAAGATGAGGGGAAATGGTGAAATTATAAAGGTAGGCAGACGGGGCTTCACCTCCTAAAAAATGGATAATTATAATTTTATCTCTTATAAAGAGTAAAATTACATTTTGATCCTAAAAATGAAAAAATATGTCTAGTCCTTTTAAAAAAATGATGAAATCATTGATTAAATTATATTTTAATCTCTCAAAAATTTATAATTCAATTTTAACCCTTCAAAGAATATTTCTTGATTCGCCCTTGATATCAACCAAGAATTTAATTCAACGAAATCCTTATCGCTACACCATGACCTTAATTGATTTATGCAATTTTTTTGAATAATATCATTATAAGTTTTCTTAATATCTGCTTTTTTTTCTACACAATCTTAGAATTACTCATAATTCCTCCCTTACCCATAATAGAAGGATAATGCGCTTCACGCACTCGAACACACGTCCTCTTGTATTGGTAATAATGCTCATACCAATCGAGTTAATACTCAATTGGCTGATTTATGCATCTTTAGTTGTAGAGATATTATAGTTTTGTTTGCGTTAATTATTTTCATAATTACTAATTAATGAAAAAATACGTTTTTTTTGTTGATTTTCTTTCTTCTTAGTGTGAAAGATAAGTGGAAAGGGTCAAGTTAGTTCAACAAAACAGGTTGAAAGAACATTAAATTTGAAGAAAAGAAAATTAAACCACATGGTATTTAAGGTCATTTTCAGTTTTTGCACCCCAAAAGCTTTGCTAAATTAAAATTCGAGATTTAATTCAATTAATTCATATAATTACTTTTAAGAATGGGGTATTAAAGTGATTTAAATAAAATACGTCGAATGCAAAATTTTGCAATTTTTTTTAAGAAAAATTGTTTAATGTGCTGAACTAATTTACCTCAAAGGTCATTTTCAATGTTACTTATGTCTTGTTATCATTACCAAAATTGTGCAAAAATCAGATAAACAAAAATGGAAGACAAATTTTTTCTTGAAAAAGGTCAATTAGATCAACAACTTTAAAAAAGCTTGACCAATTTTGTAGGCAAAGGTGAATTTTTCAGTAGTTTCCACTTTGTGGATGAAAAGAAAACAAAAATTTGAAAAATAATATATGAAGAGTTAAATGGGTGGTTATTAAAATAAAAAGATTATCGGCAAGTATTAGGTGAAGTAATAAGATTCATTACATTTTCAAAAGAAGAATACATGTTTAAATTTTAGAAATGATATTATTGAAAGGTATAAAAATAAACGACATTAATGGGTGTTTACTAAAATAGAAACTTCATGAGAGAGGGTAACCAAGTAATTTTCTTTTCAAAAAACGGTGAAGTACTTATATAACCTAGATAAATAGTTGCTCAGGTTGATTTGAATTTGTACAATCATTTGTCCAGATTCATTATAAATGAGTGTAAAATTATAAAAAAAAAGTTAAATAGTAAGTTTTAATTTTTTTATAATTTGAATTAATTTGATTCTTTTTAATAATATAATCCTTAAATTGATTCATTAATAATAGAGGGATTAATTTAATCTTGTCCTTATAATACAGGGACCTCCTGAGAATTTAACCCTTAAAATATGTACAACCCATCATTAGTTTTAATTATCAAACGAGTGGCTCAAATAAGACAATGGATGTTTGTCGCAACCTTTTCATCATGGGTCTAATCCAAGGCTTTACCTACCAAAATGTCACATTTGTAGAAGTGAAAAAGTGAAACTAAATAATTTAAAGAAGAAAACATTTAATGCGATGTTGGACCTAATCATGACAATTTTGATGTCGTTTTAAGGATTATTTTCCATATCTTTTGTCCACATACATACACACTACACTCTTTTAAGTTTAATTTAGGTTTTCTTTGGGAAGAATATTTTTATTTTGGTTTAAACAAACAAACAAACAAAAAATTAATTGGGTTAATAATTAGATTATATTTTTATAAAAAATTAAATCTTAAATTTTATCAAAATATTAGCGAAATTCAATTTAAGAAAAACTATTTGATTAAAAATATTAAATTTAAATTCCATAAAAATTATCAACTTAAATAATAATGTGTTTTCAATATAATTAATTAAATTTTCACATAATCTTAATTATGTCAACAAAGGGATGAAATCCCAAACTCCAAAATGGTTGAGGGAAGAAGTATATGCTTTTCAATATACTTTAATCTCCAAAGAATTTTTTGCTTACCTTGAAATATAAAATTAAAGCAATGGCATATATTCACCACTCATTATAGCATATATTAATAGTATTGATTTGAATTCATACCAACCCTTTTCTTTAAATAATAAAAAGTTAAACTATTAGCAAGCAAAATATTACTTAAGGAAAATATTAATTAGTGTTTAATAGTTTTGGTTAATATATATAATTGGGTTGGGTCGGGAATGAAATATATTTTGCTGTTAGTTATTTATTTTTTCAGAAAACACTCACGACAAGGAAATTATTTATTGTTATTGGCTATGAGCACCCTAATTTGAAAATCCAATTAATCATATTCTAACAATAATAAAATTACTGGCCAACTGAATGCTTAATGTTATTTTGTAAAAAAATAATAAGAGATTAAATCTTAAATGTTAAGAAAATAAAAGTATTAAATCCATAATTAGGACAAATAACTTTCAAGGATTACATTATGGGTTAAAATAAATGTTTCAAGGATTACATTATGGTAAAATCACGGTTAAAATAAATGTACTCTTCTTAAATTTAGAATTTAGTCTTTATATTTTATATCTAAGAATTTAGTCTCTATTTTTGATTTCAAAATTTAGGTACAACTATTAACACTGTTAATATTATTTTGTTCAATTAAGTTCATTACTACGTCACTGTTTAGTTACATTATTACCAAGTAACTATTTTTTATTTTCAAAATGTTACACCAATAATTTAACAGTTTAACAATTGAACCTAAATTTTAAAATCTAAAAAATAGAGAGACTAAATTCTTGAAATTAAAAGTATAAAAACTAAATTCTAAAAAATACATAACCTAAAATCAAACAGTTGCATTTTATACTATAAAAGTATGTGTGTGGGTTAAAATATTTGATATTTCCCAAAAGTTTGGCCATTTTTACTTAATTGAATAACCCGACTCTTTTGTTTGGAGGTAGAAAAAATGGTGGTCCACACTCCACAACCCTCACCTTTAATTATTCAATAAAATAATAATAACAACAACTAAGAAAAAGGTAAGAATTAATGGAGTTCTGACAATCTCATTTGTTTTCTTCACTGTCTTTAGCATTTTATTTGGCTTATTATTTAGTATATTATGGACAAAATTATAATATGATAACACGTGTCTCATTTGTTTATATTTGTAGATTTTTAAATATATTTTAAGAAAATATGTTTTTATTTTAATGGGATTTTTTGGCAGTGTACCTGCAAATAAATCTTTTATATTATTATATATTATGGGTGGAAGAATATTTTTTTTTGTAAAATTTATATTTAAAAAGTTGAGTTATAGGTGGAATAGTAAAATATTTATGTATAAATATTCATTAATTTCGAGTTTGATTTTCAAATATTTAGTTATGTTTGATTATTAGTGTAATAATATGAGAAAATTTTTATCTAATATATACGTGCTAAAATAACTAAATATAAATAAATAATAAATAATACCAATTTAAAAATTAAAATTATAAAAAACAAATCCTCTTCAAAATAAATCATTTTCTTTATAAAAATAAATCATGTGAAACGTAAAAAATTATTGATTGAAATTAATTTATTGTTAGTTTATGTACGTGAAAGAGAATAATATTCCTAATAAAGCTGGCATTAGTTTTCTTAAAAATTATTTTTAAATAATATTCTTACTCGTGATAATTGAACTTAACAAAATATTTTATTATAAGAGAAATGATTATATGAAACTGTAATTCTACGTCATTTTTTTCTTTTTAATAAGGAAATGATAAATCGATTTTTCCTCTTAATTTTTAGTATTTTTAGTTGAATTTAAATTTTTAAGGAAGAAAAAGCTAAAAATATTAACACTATAATATATAAATAAATATTAATTAATTATATTTATTAAAACAATAATAATAAATATTTAGTTAAAACATGTCATAAGTTTTTGTACTCTTCAAATTTTTAAAATTTAGCCTCTGTGCTTTTATTTCCAAAATTTAGTCTTTCATTTTCCAAATTTCAAAATTCAGGTCCTATTAAAATTTGTTGTGTGAAATTTTGAAATTAAAAAAATATTTACTTGGTAATCATGTAACTAAAAAATAATATTATAATGAACTTGAATTTAACAAAATAAATTTAACATGTTAATAGTTAAACCTAAAATTTAGAATTTGAAAAGTCTAGATTCTAAAAATAAAAATACAAAATTTATGACATATTTTAACTAAAATTTTATTATAACATATGGATAGATTTTTATTTTTTTTGGTAAAATACAAGAACAAGGCAAAGCCCGAACAGTAAATATAATTAGCGCAACTCAAACCCAAGCTACACTTAGAGCGATGAACACCCTAACTATCAAGTCTATCTATAGAGAGATTTTTATTAAAACTTTAATAAATAAATATTTATATGGCAACTAGGTAAGTGCATAAAAATAAAATCTTTACATTTTTTCAATTATTATTGTATTGTACATGGTACAAAGAAACTTCGCATGAAAATAAAAGATGATTGGTAAATGGTGAGTATTATCTCTCTTTTTTTCATATAATTAATTACACGCACACTTGTAAGTTGTAAGCTTTATTATCAATGGCCGTCACTCGTCTTTTTCTCTAATGCTTTTTTTTTGCTTAAAATTATACCGACATGGCTCCTAACTATAGGGATTTCTCTGCCTTTCTTTACTAAATCTCTTCATCTTTCTCTTTATGTTGCTCTTATGTTAGTCCTTCTCCTCTTTCTTCTTCTACTATTTACTTGTTTTGTTTAGTCTGTGATGATCTCTTTGTGTTTGCTTTATTGATCTCTTTAAAGATTTTTGGGTTTATTTTCTTTTTAACTTGATTCTTTCATCTTTGTTGTTTAGATATGGGGTTTTTGAGTTTCCTTTTTCCTTTTTTGTATTTTCCATGATTTGGGAATCAGCGAAGATCTCGTATTTATTTTTGTTAATGTTAAAACTCGAGTTTCAGATTAGTTTACGAAGATATGAACCAACTGAATTAAATTCTAGATTTATTTTTGTTTTTCGATTTTATTTATCTTTATTTGATTTTGCCTTTTAAAACTAAAATTCGAGTTTTAGATTTTAACTATGATTGTATAAATCAACTGAAAATAAACTCTAGGTTTATTTTAAAATTTGATAAATAACTTAGTTTTTAGATTTTTTTATATGTTTTTTTTAGTAAAATACTGTGATAATTGTTTGATTTCTTGTTTAATTTTGTAGGAAAAAGAGTTTGAATAATTGAAACATAATGCAAACTCTACATCTTAAAGAACATGGTGGGATTGGGAATCATCCAATGGGACAATTGACCTCAATTCCACCATCATCATTGCCAACACTGCCATGGTGTAGTGTTTTAGGATCTCATCAATCTCTTCATGGAGGGGAGGCCTTTGGTGCTCAATTGAAGCCCTTTTTAATGGAATATCCCTCTAATGGTGACCAAGTTCTTTCATCCAAACAACTGAATAAAGGGAATACTGCTCAATTCACTATTTTCCCAGGTAAATCTCATCCTAATTTTTAGTTTTTTTTTTTTTAGAAAATGGATTATTAAAATTTATATTTTATGTATTGGAAACAAAGATTTATGTAGAATAAGATTATATGAATTCCTCTATTTTAATTTGATTAGAGATCATTATCCAACTTTGAACATTTCAAGTTAAAATTCAATGAGTAATAACAACGATACGTGGTTATATATATATAACATTTATGTTTGATATGTATTCGGATTTGGTTACGAGAGTATGATCAAAATTAACGAAGTCAAGTATTGGTCATAATGTCCTGTTATGGTAGTAAATCGAAACAACAATTTACTTCTAATTTTCTTGTGTAAATTTCAATCAATATCAATTGTATTGGTCTATTTCAGTCTGTAATGGTACATATCGACTCATACAGATTAGTACAAGACTAAAATATCTTAAAGTAAATTTTAATACTTTTATCTTAACTTTTCTTCCTTTTTATAATTAAATTTACAAATATAATATAATCATTTAATTAAGTTACTGACATAATTAATAATTTTAAAATTACTTTTAACGTAAATATATTTATATGTGTTATTGAGATATATTTATATATAATATATATGAAAAATATTTAAAATATTGATTAATCCAAAACAATATATTAAAACATATCGATATTGATACATATAAAACAAAAATATACATCCAGCGATACTGTAATTACTACCTTACTTAGTACTATAATATATATCCAGATAACAAACATGTATACATGAATCACTAATCAGTAAAGTGGTGACCATATTCAGGTGATTGCAAAAATTCAGGGGATGAGCATAATAAACCTCAGGCAGTCACCTCTCTGCAATCAGATCCTTCAGAAAATCGTGCTCGCTTTGAACTGGGAGTTGGTCAGCACATGGTACTTCTCATAAATTTTTTCAATAAATATGTGCATTCATCTTATGTTTAGGTTGTTTTCTTGATGTTTTATGGACGAAGTATTTCCGTTATAAATGTCGTTAATTTAAATGTTAAATTTTATATGACATCATTTAAAATAAAATTAAAAAATGGAATATTGTAAAAATGGATATTATAAGAATATTGTCTTGAAGTTTTTGAAATTTGTACAGAATCTATGTTCACACTCTTTCTTCTTGATTTTAGTTTTATTTTAGTTATGTTGCAACATTTTTTTAAAATTTTCATTTTAAATTATCACATAAGATTTTGTGTCATTTAATGGTTAAATTAATGGTTCCGATAACTGAATGACTTGATTGATCAAACACTTCATAGTTTGAGGATGTAATTTGATCTTTTTGAAATTTGAGGACCAATTTAGAACGATGGTCATAATTTGAGGATGTATGGTGCAATTAGCTCTTTTTTCATGGCCTTTTTTATACAATCTCTATTTTTGCCCATAATAATCCCTCAAACTTTTAAATCGGACGAGAAACACGTTTAAGCATGCTTGAACCCATATCCTTTATATTATTGCAATAATAATGGTTCGATTGCGATAGATAGATATTAATTTATCCCAAACTTGACTTGCATTATTTACATAGATAGAGCATGAAATATGACGGTTGGATTATTAAGATATTAATTGTATAAAATTGCGAAAGAGTGTCAAATTACTTAAGTTTTACACTGAATCTCTCCTCTTATAAATTAGTGAGATTCATATAATATATATATTTAAAATGTACAAATATAATTACATTTATTAAAATTAGTTTCATTCATTAAAATATGATTACGTAAAATTTAAATGTTTCATTAAAACAATACCTTAATTTAAATTTATAATGTTGCATAAAACTAGTTTAGTAAAGAATATGCTTCATAATTAATGATTATTGCTATTATAAATAAAATAATAGTTGTAAATGAAAAATAAAATATAAAAATTAATTCTATAATAAATTAGACTACAAAAAGACTGAGTTTATTTATTTGGTTGTGAAAAATTACAGGCATGTGCAAAATATCCTTACATGGATCAATTATATGGAGTTTTCTCAACTTATGGAGCTCAAATTTCGGTTTGTCTTTCATTATCTTTGGCTACCAAATTCTTTAGATTATATTGTTAGCATATATGATTTTAATATATATATATATATATACACCAAAGAACAAGAAAATATGATCCTCCAAATATGTACTCATTTTGAATACATGCATATGATATTCATTTGAACATGGAGGACCTTAATTAATTGAGTAGATTTTAAACCTCCTTCATGCTCTAACTTTAATTGTATGGAGGATCTATTTGGAATATGTGTAAGTTAGAGGGGTAAAAGTATCATGGAGGTCTCTTATCAACATTTTGTATCATTTACTCAAAATATGGGTAAGTTATCCATATACGATAAAATTTCCATCCATTTCTATTGTTAAAAACTGGTGTGGCTAATGAAATAACCAGATAGTTACATAGGGTGTGCCACATGTACTTTATGCTTACGTATAGAGACCAATTTTTATTAGTAAAAATGGATGGAATTTTAACAAAATGATCAGTTTGCTCTTTGATCTAATGTATAGGGACTGATTTACTTATTTTTTTTATTAGAAGAAGCAAAATATAATTCAACACTTAGTACAATGACCTCCATAATATTTAGTTTTATTAGAATATTTAGTTATGTATAAATTATAATCTTTCAAAATTTGAGAATACACTTATTATTGGAAGGTCCTTGCACTATGCATTTTTGGCCTATTAATCTTCTCTTATAATTTGATCATTTTAGTACTTTTATTTTTCAAAATAAATATTCTTAATCTTGAGAATAATTTTTCTATGAATTTCGTCAAATAATTTGAAATAATTTTTTAAACAAGTGATGATGTGATATATCCACTTCAATATTTTTTGGTCGTTGGACAAGTATTATACATAGATTTTATATAAAATTTGACGTATCAAAAATATAATTCTATTTGGCACTCATCCCATTTATGTGTAAACATAATCTATTTGATTATTCATGTATTTTATGATAGTATTTAAGTTATTTTTATTATATTCTAATCGTATTTAAAGTGTTTTTTATTTAAAATAGGGTCGTGTAATGCTGCCATTGAACATGGCATCCGACGAGGGACCAATATATGTAAATGCTAAGCAATACAAGGGAATCATGAGGCGTCGGCAATCCCGTGCAAAGGCCGTGCTTCAGAATAAATTGGCTAAAGCTCGAAAGGTAGGTATGATTTATATGAATGTGGTTTCGAATAAAAACAATTTGTTTACATGAAAATGATTACTTTTTTTAATTATATGAACATGTTGATCTCCATTTGTAGAATTCATAAATTTATGAAGTGTGGTGATATGATATTTAGATATTGTGTTGAGTTTAGGGATTAAATTAAAACTTTTATCAAATTTCAAGATTAATGTGGATCAAAATAAAAATAGGGATCAAAATGAAAAAGTTAATGAGTTTAATCTTTTACATTTTTTTTTAAAGAAAATGCTTTTGAGAATTTGGGTATTTCCATTTCTTTTACTAGATATATGTCAGCTATGTTACTTATTTTTTTGTGCGAGTATTGGATATGAGTATGTATTTAAAATGGGTATATTTATTTTTCTCATGTACTTGAAGGATTAGGAATATACCCTCAACATGTATAAAATATGTATTAAACACAAATACTTTAAAAAAATAAAAAAGAAAAGTCGAAGCTACTACGTCGAGGTCCTAAACAATGGATTATTAGTCATAGTTAGATTTTTTATAACTGAATTCTCGATAAAAGTATCATGGAGGCCCTTGTACTAGGAACAACATTATATTTTTCCCTCTTTAACTCAAAAACTGGGCAAATTAGTCCTTGTATATTAGATTAAAGAGTAAACTAATCATTTCTATTAAAATTTCATCCCTTTCTACTATTAAAAATGTCACATATATATCATGCTGACACCAGTCATGTCAATTTTGAACAATAAAAATGGATGTAATTTTTAACAAAAGTACCAATTTATTTTTTATTTAATGTACTGGGATTGGTTTGCCCATTTTTTAGTAGAAGGGACAATATGCAATCCAACTCTATACAAAAGTCTCCATGATACTTTTACCCTAAATTCTCACTTTTCTTCTTTAATACCCCATAGCATACACATCATCCATGGTTCAATATCACATTCCAGGTGCCAAATTTATGATATTCTTCATTCAGTTAGATGAAAAACTCCACAAAGTCTTGATTTGAAAGCCCTAAACTACTCTTGGTCATAATTTAAGTCAAGAACAAAATCACATGATTTTCCACTAGAAAATTTCCATTGTCTTAATGTATAACAAATATATTAAGGTTTATATACTTTTGAATTTCGCAGCCATATATGCACTACTCTCGCCACCTACACGCAATGCGCCGACCAAGGGGATGCGGTGGCCGGTTCCTGAATACCCGAGGCTCAGGCTCCGACAAAGACTACACTGCAACAAAGAAAGCCACTCAAGGACTGATTTCGAACCGTTCCTGTTCATCCGATAGTGGAACCTTGAACTCATCCAAGGGACCAACACATTCAGGGTCCTCAGAGGTCACTAGTATTTACTCAAGGGGAGACCTTGATCACCACTTTCTCATCGATCATCTTGGATTATCGGTCCACTCTTTCTCATCGATGATCAATAATCAACGAGGACGCACGGTTACTGTTGCAACGGCGGACAACTGTTGCAACCTAAAAGTTTGATATCAATGGAGGGGAAAATTGTGGGATTTGGCGCTACCTTTTTGCACCAAAAAAACACCGCTTTTCCCCATTAGCAACCAATGGAAGTAACTTGGTTTTGCAATTAGCCGTTATGGGGTCTTTTGCAATACAGGTTTTGGTTGCTAGGCAAATCATTCTTGGCTCAACTTAAGTAAGCTCTTCTTTACCAATGGTTGAAGATGCTGAAACTTTAATATATATATATATGGATCAGACTATAAAATGGGGTGTTTCCATCTGATCCAATGATAAGCTTTGAAAGTTTGGTTATGGTGTTTGTAATCTTAAATTTGCAGAATCTGTGGTGCTTGATTATGAATCATGTTATCTACCATGTGTATGGTGTGGTGCTGCTGTTGTGAAATTAATGTATTGTAAACTTTAATATAATGTGTGTTTCATGTTTGGATTATTATTTTCTTTTATGAATTACTATTTTCTATATAAACTATTAATTTTTTTTAGTTTCATATAGTCTTGTAATTCATTCATTTATTTCTTATTTCTTAAAATAATATTAATTAATGATATCCGTTTATATATTTTTCATTAAAATGTTAAAATTATGCTCATATTTGTTTGTTTAAAAATATGTGTTTGAGTTCTTTAAAATTAAATAAACTTGATCGTGAATATTAAATAAGCATGTTTTTGTTTATAAGTACATAATTGAACATGTTTTCAAACAACTAAAATATGTTCAAAAAAGTAAATAAACCATAAATAAACATAATATTCTTTTATATTTAAATATAAAATAAAAAATAAATGTTAATAATCATATTATAAATAAAATACACAAACAATAATAATAACATTAATCATTTAAAACAATCTAATAGTAAATGTGCTTTTAAATCATTTATTTAAAAAGCTTACTTATAAACATCAAAATCTTGTTTATTATTCATTTATTAAACTTTATAAACAAATGTAAACGAACAAAACCAAATATCTTAAAAATTCTCAGCTCATTCACATGAATCAATAACAAAATTAAACATTTTTAAAAAAAATTAATTTTACCCTTATTGTTGTTTTGCAAATTTAAAAAGGGAAAAAAGAATGTATTCATCTCCTACTTCTCAAATTCCTATTATACCAAGAATTATACATTTTAAGGCACCATAAATGTGAAGAAAAAAAGTTACAAAAGTTACTACAACCAAATATCTCGTCAGTAATGGTGCATATAAAATAAAACTGGTAAAAAAAATCATTAAACTAATCTTTAAAATTAGATTCGAGCACGGATAGGTAATACGGATATCCTTGGCAAACTCCGAATGACTTGTTTGCTTCTCCTTGGTTTTCTCCATCGTTAACAGGCGTAAGGTTCCAATTTAAGACGTAGTTTGATAAGTCGTATATCCCGGGAGTGAAAACACAAATCTGAAGAGGGCTTTCAGCGGTTGACCGAGGTTGAAGTATGAGTTTAGTGGAGCTTGTGCCTGACCAAATGAATTGGGGGACACTTTCGAGGGATAATGATTTGGGAACACGGGTTGTGAGGGATTCAGTTGTGATGATCTTTGTATCGTTCACGATGGGAATTTCTGACCACCCTGATTGGTATTCTGGAGGCTGAGATGTGGTGGCATCATCGATCGGTTGGTTGTTACTACTAGGGGAATCGAAGGTGTTGATATGGACGGATGCAATGGCATCAGATGAGTTGGTTATAGTCATCTTCAAGTTTACTTCACATAGAGGAGCCGAGAAGTTATGTTGAATGGTTCGAGGTCCGTCTACTAACCATGATATCGGACTCATGCTAGAAGGACTACCAAAAGACCGAAAAAGGAAAAAGGACATTGAAACAAAGAGAATCATCAGAATTAAGTGGCATCTAACAATTCATTAAAAGTTAATACAATTTTTGGCTCTTAAACTTTGCAACTAGGATCACTTCAGTACCTGTACTTTTTTTTGTCCACTTTGGTACTTAAACTTCATAACTAGGTCTATTTTGGTCTCTAAACTTGGAAAAACATAAAAGTTAAGAGGACATGGCTTTTTGAAATTGTGCCATGTCATTATGTCCACTTTTTTTTTTTTTCTAGGTGATGATGGGGTACAATCTTAAAGTACCACATCGTCAAACTTTTACAATTTTTTCAAGTTCAAAGATCAAACTGGACCTAATTGTCAAGTACAAGTACCAAAGTGAGCCTAGTTGCCAAGTTTAGGGGACAAAAATTATATTAACCTAAAAGTTATTGTGGTTGCCCGAGCCTTACCTGCAATCACAAGCATGATGGGAAAACACAAGTGATGTATTAGAACTGGAATCACTATTACCCTTCGGCAGTTGAGCGATGAACACGAAATCAACTTTATATTCACACCCCTGGTACATGAAAAATATAAAAGCCAAAAGCATGAGCTAGCTAGTGTAAAAGATTGAAAGAATCGACAAATAACCAATCCGATCTATTTATCTAAAAACATGAGACATCATTGTTAATACAAGACTTAAGAGTGGAGAATGAAATGGTGATATAGATATGAGAAAATCTAACCCAAGTCAAATTTTAACTCTAATGGTAATGATGAAGTATAATAATCAACTTAAGGATATGACATTCTGGTTGATTGTTATACAAACGAAGAACGTAAGGGCAAGAAAATTACAACCTGAGATGACATTCCCTGGGATGATCTTTCACAGTCATGGAAATCAGCCAAAGGTGAACTCGATACATCAAAGAAGGCTTCACTGTTATCCTGAGGGCCCAACCTTACGTCACTTTGAATATATGAAAGAGGAGGGATACTATCTTCAGAAGTTGATGAACTCCTGCGATCCTGAAGGAAAATTTTGAGTATAATTAAGTCAACTAGTGAATGCTGAAAGAAACAAACAAATATTACTCGGCAATAGAAGAACTCAAGATGACAAATAAATCTTTAACAAGAAAATATGTAGCCAATAACATATTTATACTAAAAGGGATAACGTTCATAGACAAATACAAGGTAGAATTGCAACTTATGCAAAATCTACAAGGTTAGAGATCAAGTTACTCCAGTATGGATTGCAATCGCTTTTACAGGTTGTCAGGTTTTTATCAATGGGCATCGAAGTTGGCTTAGGTTCAAAGGTACACCATCATGATTTAAGGTTATTATACTGTCCCATAGTACCAATAGGAAGGCAATTGATCAAACACCCTCAAGCCAAAGCCTGACAAAAGTCACCTATGATGGCTTTGCACCTGTAACAGCCCAATAGGATAAAATTTCGATGAACAAATTAAAAGGAGGACAATTAGTAGATAAATATTTTAGACCAGATGAATAATCCAAGGTGTAAGTTCTTGTATAGTTGTACCAACCTTAAGCATGAAGAAACACGAAAGTGACTGGCCAGCAAATAAAGACTGGGAAGGTAAGATGCTATCAACAGGTTGAAGCAATGAGATTTCCCATTGCTGCCCAACAGACGACAACTGATGAACCTGGAAACATTCGGAACTCGTCTTGTTGACAACATCCATGCGCAAGAGGAACTCTTGAGATCTTGATGGGCGAGTACTAAGTTGAAACGATACATCCAATGAAGGTAAAACCTAGCAGAAATGAAGAGAATAAATTAGAATAGCCACGTAGTAAACTGATATTAAGAGGCAAAAAACACGTATGACCACTTAAATGACCATTTGAAATATATATAGCTTCTTTAACAAACAGAGAAGAACAGCCTTCTCTGTTCAAGAACTTACCTGCAAATTATAATGCATGCGTAGAGTGCGATATTTCATGATGCTTGATACACCTTCCATTTCGTAATATATTGTAATGTACAAAGGAATATTTCCAGGAACAGCAGCATGAAACCAAAGGGGCCATGATAATGATGTTTCCTCCTGCACAGATATGTCCTGAAGCATAGACAAATGTAAAATATATGAATGAAAAACCATGAGGTCCAACCGACTTTTGATATAATATTCAGTAAAACATACACAGTGAAACATTACCTCGGGAAAGTGAAACAAATTCTGCAATGTTTTATTAACATTAGCATGACTGCCGCTTTTCTCAACATTCATCTTCTTTTTTAAGCATGCAGGAAAGTCTGCATTCAACTCCTTTTGGTTCCCAGCATATAGAAATCTAGGATTGCTGATCTTCATCTTTAGGTTCTATCGAAAACATTGTAATAACCCATGTTATAGAACAAATAACCATTAAAATAATTCATGTTATAGAAGACACAAAACAAGTTTGAATTTACATATATGAAGGAAAACCACATTAATTAATCCCTTCGGAGCTCAGGCTTCACTTGAGGCTAGACCAAGCAATACAAACCATATGGGCATACCAATCTTTACAAGCTAAGCTAAGCTAAGCATTAGGGATTGTTACCAAGAAAAAGCACTTGATAGTTTAACATAATTTCACTGATTTATGAAAGAACATAGTAGCAGGTAACCACAAAATAAGGCTCGTGGTTTAACCATTGATCATGGTCAGACCAATGGTCCACCTTCATCAAATTGAAATTTTTTAGAATGAGATAAAGTTGGTTGAAACTAACTCAGTCAGAAGCAATATAGAAAGATTATAATACTAAAATGGGTAAAGAAAACTGTACCTTGACAGGGAATTTTGATTGGTTACTTAGTTCCAACACAAGAGGCCGTAAGTCTCCCGCATAGGTTTTTTCTGGTAAAGAACGAATAAAACCCTCAAGTCTGGGTAGACTCTAGACATTCATAAAAAAACAGTGTAAGTTAGATGCAATTCCACAAGAGAGATGGAGCAAGGGAGACTAAAATAAAAGCAGGTTTAGATGAAAGACAAGCACCTTAATCACTAGAAACTTCAAGTAACTGCTAGGAGAATGCTGTTTCCTTCTTCCCCTGACAACTCTTTTGTTCACAGGGTTAAACTCAAAATTACATAAACCCACCACGGCACTTGACAATTTCCATTTCACACCAACAATTTTCAGAATGCCTTCTATTCTTGGAGTAACAGTTAGTTGCACCTGAAAATAAGATACAGAAATGTTCAGAAAATTTTAGTAACTAATGAGAAAAAGCGTTTTAATTACACTGCACCATGGATAAGAACATCAATTAGGTGATATAGATGCTCTTCCTCATAATTTCACTTTCCTACACAATAGAATAAATCTATAATATTCCATAAAACCAATTAAACATTAAGAAATCTTCACAAGTATAATTGATGTAGATGACAATTCATACCAACACTCCCATCTATAAAATATTCAAGTATTCTTGTAAAATACGCACCACAGTTGTTTCACCCCCTTCTAAGGAAAAGTCAACCTCAGATAAAATCAAACATGAGTTAATATCCCTGCAGTCATCATGCAAAACACCTATATCAGCAGTTGCATACAGCAATAAAATATTGGAACCTCACAAGAGGAGGAATACTGTAAATGCATGTATGCATATATACATACACCTGTATACAGGAATAGAAAAACACATACCCAGAGGAGGTTGATGTTCTGTCTTCATTATTCTGGACCTCATTGCTCGAACTATTAGCATCTGTGTGATAATTCAAAACCAATTTAATCAATATAGAGTTGAAAGGAACAAAGGCCAAAAGAAAAAGGTAACAGACTTTGGCAGCTTGCCTTCTTCTGGATTTGCAGAGAGCTCACACATCAAAGAAACACTTGAGACAGAAATAGGGATTTGTAGAGGGTTTTTAAATTCAATATCCACTTTTAATGCTTCTGCAAACATATGAAGAAGAAGAAGAAGAATATATCAAAATAAAAAATAAAAAAAATCCATTAATGCAACAATAAATTATGCCTCTTACTTATTCTCTTTGTTATCTAAAAAATGACCATCTTATATTAGTAAAAGTTTTAGATTTCAATTTAGTAGTTGAATCTAATATTCCTCCCCAGGAATGCAAAATCCTTGACACTATGATAGGAAAGGAACAGTACAAGACAGCTGAATTGAACAATAAATACTTAGAAAAATCTCATTCACTCTGTCAATGGAATCATTGCCAACATAAAGAATATAAGTGCATGTAGCATATATGAGTCAATTTCATGCATTCTACTCTAAAATCCTAATATCATGTCATACTCCATAGATTGAAAAGACAAAGTTGTAGAAATGGATTCCCTAATACGAAGAATAGGTTGGTAAATAGAATTTGCATAAAGCAATAAGGAACTTGAACCCAAAATTTTGCAGTAAAGGATCTTAGTCTGTATCTTGGTTTAAGTTTTGGCCTATCCAGTTAGTTTAGAAACAATAAACTATGAAGCTGACCCCAATTTCTAACATCTGCAGTATACTTTGTTGCTAAATTGCAGAATTTGAACCAGCCGCCAACCAGAAACCTTCTATTATTTTCTTGACAGTATTCTAAGTTTAGAAAACAATTATTAACAATATATATTGTACTAAAATCTTCATACCTCCTGCCACACAAATATTTGATTCTTTATACTTTCTTGGTATAATCTTTGACTGTAATTCCAGCCAGTTGGACCTGGCAGTAGACGATGGGATCATGTCCTCCTCCAGTGAACGCCATAAACTTTCTTTGACACTAGCCTGAAAAAAAAAAAAGAAATATGTATGAGTCTATGACATCATCCATTAACATTGAGCAAAAAATCACTATTCCAGACAAGAACAAAACTTACAGCTGCAGCAGATGCATTAGTTCTCTGATCTTCAAAAATGACCTTAAGGGAGGAAATGTTGATAACAGGCAACTGAAGTTTGAGCACCTCAAATGTCTTCCCAGTTTTCTGTATCATCCATGAAAATAAAAAGTAGTAATTAAACAATCCTGTTAAACTTGCACGCGCCTAACAAACTATTTAGACAAACCCACTTTCCCAACATAGGGTAGATTTTCTATGATCTAAGAAGCTCCTGTAAATTTGGATTCCTCAGTCAACAAAGCATAACAGAAATCAAATTAACTTCTGATCCACCTGGACAATCTGAAGAAAATCTCTCAGAAAGAGCTCCTGCGTTGTCTTTGACTGATGAGTGCTGGCCAAGACCTCCAACATATGAGTGACAGCAACATCATACATGCCAAGTAAAGCATACCACCTATATCAAGTGAGTTTTATTAGAAAAATACCACAATAAAACTCTGCAACCACTACATTCATATAGGAGCCCAGCTGCACCATATATGTATCTTACTGTCCAATGTGGAAATGAACGTGATCTTTGATGAGACTCCAAGTGGTTCCCTTATAAACAGGAATAGCACTTCTATATGTGCGAATTGCATGTTTAATCTGCAGAAGAAGAAATGATAAAATTTTAGAAGAGGGAGGATTTGATATTTCTCACAATACTTAAGGGTTTTGGATAACCTGATCACATTTTTTGTAATGATCACCAGAGAGAACAAGATGAAACCCATATTTATGCAACATTGGTGGTTTTGATAACAAGTAGCAAAAAGATGCTTGCTCAAGCATCACAGCCGAATGTAAAGTATCCTAAGGGAAAAAAATAAAAAAGGTTGTGAGTGGCAGATAATATGCACTCACCCAAAGCAATTCCAAGTAAATAGAACATTACCTCACCACAAATGCGAAAATAAACAGTAGCAGCTTCTTTAAGCTGATCTCTTGTCTTCAGCATCTCTGCCCACCAGAGACCACATCTAGTAGCATTTCGTCGGCCAGCTGATCCAAGTTTCTGCATGAATTGAATAATAAAAGAAACAGGAAAATCAATGGGAGGTATTAACACTCAATTGGAATTTGCTACATATTAAAGTTATCTTGATATCAACCATTCCTAATTGTCATGACTGTCACCACACCTGATACTAATTACCTACACAAAACAATATAAGACCTAGCTCATTCTAGCAAAATATCATCCCCAAGACCATAAATTCTTTACTCGTTATCAACTGGACCAGTATATAAGGAAACAACAATGAAGGACATTTTTCATACGCCAAGGGGTTTTCTTCACTGATGGAGAACCCCCTAAGTTTACCACTGGCTTATGACAAAAACAACTTCCATCTGACCACGCTATTACAAGCCACAATCCCCATCCACAGCAAATCACATGCAGAAGACTTTGCCAAATTTGTCCTATGTCATTCGCATAATAACTTCTTCAATCCCAGCAGCCTCAGAAATCTAATTCACAGTTCAAACCTAACTATTAATCTAAAAGGAAGTACCCATGCTAACTATAGCAAAAGGATGTTAAAGATGTTGATAGTTTGGGGCAGAAATGGCATATCAAACAGGTACTTTAATATACAGAAAAATAATAATGATATCTAGAATTATTGCACTTAAATTTAGCAATTTCGATTTTTCATACTTATCAAGTGAACCAATTCTCTTCTTCAGCTTGAAAACCAAAGGTTCCATGTTATAGATAGCCATATCTGAGGGACTATATTCAGTTCTAAAGCCTAAAATAGTCACAAGAAAAAAAAAAGAAGCCAAGAACTATACATACTAAATAAGTATTAAATGCATTTTCCATGCAATACTCTGCGTCTTTTCTTGATTGATCAAGCAAGAAGTATGTAAGCCCCATCATCTCCTGAAGAAATGAACAAGACATGATAAGGTTGAAAATTAGGTACAATAAATCCAGAAGCAAGCCCAAATATACAGCAAAAAACTTTCATGAGATATATTACAATGAGAATAAACAGCAATCCGTGTTCTCCATTAAATGACAACCAAGCCAGTAAAGAAACAGAAAAAGAATCAACATAAAGAACAGAGAAAATGGTATTAAAAAAAATAAAAAAGAGAGAATTGAAGCAACCTGCACACCAGCATAGCGCTTCCAGGCTTTATCGAGCTTATAATCGGTGGAAATTAGGCGATAATTCGATAGTGCTAGTTCATAGTCTCCTAACATGAATGCATAGTCACCTAAGATTCTAATCTGAGATTCAATTGAATTAAAGGTATACCTATAAACAGAGAAAATAAAACTAAATTAGGATAAACTCGAGAAGAAACTAGAAACAGACTCGAATCTCAATGAATGAACAGCATCACTTACACAGGACCATTAGGGGTGTCTATTGTATCATCTTTCCCCTTCCTCCACCACAAATTTTTAATTTGGTTCCTAAATCCTTTCCTTGTAGCAGAAACCTAATTTTAATATGAAAAATAATGAGAGGGATAAGAATATAATCTGAGAAATAATCTTTTTTAAAAAAGGCAATACATTGAAATTCTGATATGAACACAAGAAAGAAAGTTTGTGAGTTAAAATACCTGTTGGTTCAACACACGTATCTTTTGTTCCATGTAAGGAATGATATGTTTAGATGATAATTCTTGCATAAAATCCTTTATCTGTTACCAAATTATACAAGCATAAGTAGAATCACAAACAAAAGTACCCAATTAGGTGTTAGAAAAGTTACCTCGTTTAAGTCATCAAGATTGAGGAAACAACCAAGATTTTCAGTAGGTAAAGCATCAGATTTCTGTCACAAAAGTACATGAATTAAAGCATTAGACTGACTTTATCATATACTTTCGCTGGCACCCTGAACCAACATAAGATTCAGCTAACATTTTCCAATGAACAAGTAAATAACTGAAACATAATAATTCCTCAAAGTCAAGTAATTTACAAATGGGGCCCAAGGATTATCTTGATGATGGATTTTCCCATCTTGAGAAGAGTTAAAGCAAATTATTTGACAGTCATTTTGTCCAAATGCATTTCTCATGTCTGCCAAAAGTTTAGTAGCCCTGAAAACAAAAATGGAATTAAACACAATGGTCAGCTGGCTGCACTGAATATCTTATCATACAGGCACTGCACTCACATGGCATCTGCTGAGTTAACTTCAATATATAAAATTATTATTCAATCTATATCAGGTCTTTAGCTTCCTTTTTGTTGATTATGTTATCAACACTATCCCTCGACCAAGCAGAACATATGAGAAAATCCTGAATGGCATGAATAGAAACTAAATTGGCCTGAAATTGAGCTTCCCCAGCCTCAACAATTGTCAGTCTATTCCAATTTTTACATTAAGGTGATCCATTTCCTACATGCTTCTTCAAGGATGTTTGCTACTAAAATCATTTCATGTCTTATTCCATGTAATAGGTTTCTCATACATGATGGGAATCTCATTCCAGGTTTTTTGCTCTTCAAGCCCAGGTTCTTGCTTATTTTCCACATGGCTTCATCTCAGAACATGTACAACTGGTTGGTAAATCTAATGCATTCAATTAGGTTGAACTGAAATATCCTTTCAAGCCTTACATGCACCCTTTACGTGTCCTAATAAGAAAAGTGACGAAGAATAGATATAAATCTGGACATTGCTCCACCAACTTAGAACAGAAAAATAAAAGGTTAAGCCAAAACAGGCATGCATGTTCTTCTGAAATTATATATATCAGTATTCAACAGCATCATTGTCATGCTTATTGCACTTAATAATTTCAAACATAACCAGATAAGAAAGTCTGGCATACTTATTGAAAGGGCCATCTTGATTATCGTGCAAAAGTAAGTAATGCTTCATTATCTTTGGGTCCATTGCACCATCATTGAGAAGAGAAGGCAATTTGTTGGTGTTAAAGAGGTCTACAAATCTGTTTACAGGTTCATCATCCTTCGACGACACAACCAAAAGGCCTAGAAATCATTTTGGACAAGAAACAATCAACAACTGAATGCAATATCTAGAATAAACATTTAACAGAAGCCGTGAGTGAAAGAAACAAGATTAGTAGATCTTAACAATATCAACATGAAAAAAAGCAAGAAATTTATCTGATAAATTTCCAAAGCTTACATGCCACAGGATGGTCAAAAGCTTCATGATCTGAAAAAGACAAGGTACGTACAAGCTCTTTGTTAAAAAACTGAAACCATGATGGTAACATTTCAGACTCAGGCCCTGCAAAACAAAAATAAAAATAAAAATTATCATATATAAATCAAAGCAGCAAGGTGAAGTTTTAATAAAACCACAAAAAAAGGGCATGCAATGAAATCAGACAATCTCAATAGTATATTAAAAACAAAAAACTAACCACCAAGGAAACAAACTGCTAATATACTAAAAATATCAAAATCAAATGTAAACTTACTAGAGAGAAGATTGTTAACTTGAGATGGGTCAGAAGATTCGAGAAAATTTTTCTCTCCCACATGGGTAATAACCTTCTTTAGCCTCTCCTTTGCTACCTAGGAGATCAACATTTATATTCAACATAAGAAACCAACTATAACATGCACATGCACTGTGGAGCTTGAATCAAATCAACGAAATCATCTTGCAATGTGATATAATCCCTCAAATCAACCATTATTCCAATACTAAATTACTTAATCAAACTCAGGAATCAATGCCAGGTCTATTTAAACCGAAATAGTTCTCTCAGTAGCTGCCAACTCAACTACTAGCCTACTAGTGTTGTTAATTACGTTCCTAAATAACCAAAATTTCGTTATCCACCAATTTGAATTCAACTGTTAAAACATTTATTTTATAACAATCCCACTACATAATTAAGCTACAAAACTAGTGATCTAAATAGAAAATTACCTCGAGATTCGGTTGTCGAATATCTGAGGAGTAAAACAAGCGCAATTTGAACTTCCTCAGCCTGTAGGGTTGATCACTCGCCGTCCGTACAGGCACTACCACCAAAAATCTCAGATAAGTAAACAAAAAAAAAGCAACAAAACAAGAAATCACCTAAAATGCTAGACACACATATAAAAAAATTACGTATAATTGTACATACTAAAATCCGTATGTACACACACACACACACACACACACATATATATATATATATATTTGAATTACTCACCGTCAATGTTGGTGAAGTCGCAGAAAGGGGAGAGCAATTGAATTAAGGAAAGGCCGTTCTTAAGGCAAGATTCTTCTACGTATGGAGTACAGAGTACCATAACAACAGGAGTGATCTCGTCCAATAGCATTTTGCCAAGTGGCGTGCTGGCCGGATCCGCCATCACTCTCGCCCTATCCAACGATTGTCGTTTTGCTGAAAGCTAATGAGTCGATTGAGATTTTCAGAGGGCGAGTTAACTCGGAGGCTTTGGAGAAGGAATTGAGTTTGGAGTATATATAGCTTCGGGTTCAGTGGCGATTGTTGGATCCGATCTTTGATTTGGTGTGAAATGAAGGTTTTCAAAATTTGTGTGACAGAGAGGTAGAAGAAGAAATGAATCTCAAAGAAGATGGTCGAGGAAAATCAAATATTGGACTGTGAGAACTGTAGCTATGGCAAGCCCAAACCCAAAATTTTTGTGTCCAATAAATTCAATTGGCCCAATCGCTACGAGACTAGTTTTGTTGAAGGTAGATCTATCAGTTGGGCCGGTGAGATTGGCTTCGATTAAAATCAATCTAGATTATGTTAATTTGAATTTTACAATTTTCCAAGTATTTTAGGTTGTTTTGTGTGTTTTTTAATTTTTGTTTTGATGTTGGAGTTTTTAGGTCTCGTTATTATAGATTTAAATTATTTTAAATTGTTATTTTGGGTTTAGATTTATTCGAGAGATTTTTATTTTTTAAAAAAATTAGTAAGATATCTGTTCAAAATTAATAATCTTTTAATAAATATAATATCGTTTTTATGGAGGATTTTGTGTCCAAACTTTATTAACTTAGGGACCAAGCAAGAGTTCCTCAAATTGCTCTCATGCCTCGTTTAAAGTATGGTTCAAAGTTCACTTATTGCAAACTTTTCAATTCTTTGAATAGGTTTATAACAAGGCGTTCTCAATCTATAAACTCCGTCTCTTAATATACTTGTGTCCTTAAATGAGATCAAAAGACAAATTTTCAGTGAAAACAATATTATATTAGGCGTGTAAGGGTTTGGACCAAAATTTAGTCCTTGACAAAATTGCTTCAAATACAATTTAGTTTCAAGTTTAGGCCAATTAAAGTTTAAACTAGACAGGTTCTAGTTGTCAAGCATTTTATAATCAAATTTAACTTATTGCAAATTTGTCCGGATCAAGCGCCATCAACTCAAACTAATATTTTAATAATATTTTTTAAATTTTTAATTAAAAAATGTATTATTTAAAAAAAATTAAAAAATTAACTAAATAACTATGTTTAATTATACCATAAGCTCAATTATTAGTTTGATTGCACACATTTTTCACCAGTAAAATTAAAAGCCAAATTAAACCCAGAAAAGATGAACCCTAAAAAAGGTACAATAACATGGAAAATTGCAGCCATTTTATTACACAGCTTGCGCTGACATCTAAAATCATAATTTACTTACAACAGAGAATCATTCAATTTCATCATCTATCTAGCCATATATTTGTAATCTATGAAACAATAGTGGAAAGGCTATATAGATACCAGTCCCCAGAAACTAATATAGTGTTTTTTTTTTTTTCTTCGAAAGAAAGAAGGCACGATGGAATCCGAACTTCGGACTTGCTGGATGCTACTTCTTAAAGATAACTGCATAAACCAACGAGACTAAGTCCGGGACAAGCATATCTTAAACTGAAGTAAAAAAAACCTTTATACTAACAACCATGGTTAGTAGCTCATCGTCAATATAGTTTCTACATCTACTTACCAGCCATAGATTGGACTTTCGATTTGTGGAGGTAAGAGATGAAGGTCTTTACAATGTTGTCTTCCGTAATCCCGAGTACCTGGTATTGCTCCGGTACAAAGTCGAAGGAATTCATTCCCTGTGAGACAATAGTGAGCAAATGCTATTCCTCCATCGACCATCTCTAAGAGGGTTGGCATTGAAACCGATCTTGCAATTAGTTTTCTGTTTGATTTTCTAGTTGTACCGCTATATCTATTATTCAAGATTCTGTCGAGCTCTGAATATTCTATCAATCTATTGGTTGCAGCCTCCCATGATAGGTTGTATCTTTGTTCCAGTGTAAGTGGTTGAGGCTCATTTGCTAGTGCTTCTTTCACTTTAGCAACAAAGTCTTCAGGTGTCTTGTAAGTTAGACAGTTGGGAAATGAGCTGAAGAACTCGTTAGATGGATGGTCTGCACATACTACGAATTTTCCCATTGCAAGTGCCTCCGCAGTAGCTGTGCAGAGCACGTCACTGACACTAGGGTTTATGAAGACTTTGTACCTTCGGGACAAGAAGATAATGTTAGAAAGTTACACAGAATAACCATGCCAAAACAATGGTTAACTTGCCTAGAGGATCCTTACCCGTGAAGAGAATCATCTGCATGGTCCCTTCCTTTTTGAAAATTAATATTCAAATCCAACCTCTTAGCAGTACTCTGAACTTCATGTGCATCCTCACCGTTCCCGTAGACATCCAACTTGAAACCGTCGAGATCATTCTTGTGCTTTGCCAGCAAATCTATCAGCTCTTTGTATCCTTTTGCCCAAACCATCTTGCCTAAGAAGTATGCACCTTTAGAAAAAGCTTGCTGCCCAAGTTCCCTTTCTGCAGCAACTTTTTCTCCTATTTTCAAAAACTTCGGGTTTACACCGTGAACATTGCAAATCACAGACTTTGGCATATCTTGAGTTGCAGCAGAAAGACGAAGAACCTGAAGGGTGATCGAAAACAAACAAACAAAGAATGATTCTTAAGTTTACCGAGAGACTTTTGAACGACTGATAAAAAATTATGCTCAGAGATGCACGTGAGCATGAAACAAAATTGATACACACCCTGTGGCAATGTGCTCGAGTGACCAGATTGTTGATGTGTTTCACAAAGAAAGCTTGTAGAGCACCATTTTTCTCCCTCTTAATGTATTCCAAGTAATTTGTGTGGACAATACCAACAACATGGTTGAATTTGTCAGTCCAGCGTTTACCGTGATGGTACCAGTTCAAGTGTTCTGGTTCTTCCAAAATAGCAATGTCAGCATCTTTTGTTGGGATAAACTGAGAAGTATCTCCAGCAGGTATTATGCTTCGCCTTTCTCTCGAAAACTAAGAAACAATATGCAAAAACGATGTCATTTATAAAATCTGTTTGACGGATATAATCGAATATAACATAATGTAGTGCATCAAGGATTACCTTTCCTGGATAAAAGGAGATTCTAAAATCAGACTTAAAACCAACCCTTTCTTCAAGCCAGTTACGTATATAATTTTCCTGCTCTTCTGGGGAACCGAAAGTGAGATTGTTTGGATAAACAAGTTCTTGATCAGATCTGCAAAGCCAAGGAACCAAGAGCGTGACTTTTTGTTTTGCCGATTTTGCCAAGTATGCTGCTCGAAAAAGTGGGTTCACAGCAGTTCCTGTCATCCATGGAAGGCTGGCAGTCGTAACAATGGCAACATGCCTTTTCCCATCTGTAACATCAGGCTTCATGAAGTCTGTCCAAGAGCCACCACTCTCACTGCAATGCCCTGTATTTTGTAGGACACTGGCTATCCTTAAATCCAGTTCATCGTTAATCTTATCAGGGTCGACAGCAGGGGGTTCTCCTGCAACGAGGGAGCGCAAAACAAGTTGATTCTTCCGTTTGCTGCACAAGTTTTCGACTATCTTGTCACATAGATCTGAAACCACATTTAAGAAAACAGTAAAAACCACTTGCTCTTAGAATGAATGGTCGCGGAAAGGTGAGCAGAAGACTGTTAATTATTCGGCCTTACTACTCCCAGAAGAGAGAGCAACGTCTGGATTATTTCAAAGATTGAAATTTCATGACTGTTTCACAGAAATGGCAATTAAAGATGCTGCCCCAATTTAATCCAGGAGAAAAAGCACCTAGTTAAATTGGACAGATGAAGCTTTCTTAAAATTTTCTTATAGACAGAACATATGAACTCAAATACAAACTACAACGGCCCTACAAAGGAAATCATAATAAAAGCAGGAACAAGAGAACAGAACCCTTCAAGTAAATACAGTCACATTCACAAGAATAATAGATCACACCAAAACGTGATCAGCAATGTAAAATTTAAACTCAAAGAAAATAAGCGAGATAAAGCTACTTACTTTTTCGGATGCCAAATTGATCCAAAAAAGGCCCAGACTGCCTGACCAAAACTGCTAATAACTCCGGCACATCCAGCGGTGGTACTTCCTACAGCAAACAGGAAAATACAAAAGCATTCAGCACAGAACAATGCAACACCTATTTTTCCAAGCATCTTAAAATCCAATTATGTTTGCATATGCATGATATCCATTAAAAGTTAGGGCTTTGCTTAAATTAACCATCCCAAAGGAGTTGGCTCCATCCCCCAATAAAGATGTTTATAATGAGGTGGCCAGGATGAAAGCATTGCTAATGCTAGGTGAGAAATTAGAAATAACTGCAGAAGCCAACATTATCTGTAATAATTCCAGAACATGCATAGTCTGTTGACATATGGTGGCTTAAACTTGTACTGGACAAATTTGGTTCATTATACTTGTATAGTCTATTGACATATGGTAGCTTGCACCAGCATTATCTGTCACATCCACTGAAAATCAAAAGCGCATGGACAAAAGGTATAGGTTGAAACTCCAGAGATAAGAAAATGTTTCCATAAATTCAAACACAATAAATATTCAGTTAAAGTGGCCGCAAAAATTGAGGTAATAAATAGATTTATCTTCGTTCAAAGCAAAAAAGACATCAATCAGCAAAAAGAAATTGCTTTTTCTTTGAAATTTTTACATGGATTCAACAAGCACAGTTTTGCTGCTTCTCCAGCTAGATAAGCTTTCCAATTCCCAAGGTAAAGAGGTGTTAAATCCCCTTACAAGCTGCTGTCAACTTTATTCAACCCAAAGAATTGGCTATTGAAGGATAAAACGAAGAAGTAGCCTTAAATATAGAGGAATGTCAAAGATGCGGTAGAGGATGAAGTATACATTTAAATTCAAGCCATTTTGATAGGAATTTATTTTACAATACATATGTGGATTCCCACCAATGGAGCTAAGCTAGGAATATAAAGAAAATTATAAAATCTGTCCTAATCCAACCAAATAACCAAACATCCAACAAATGCAAGTATCCTGTAGCTAAAAAGACCCAACTCGACAGCCTAGTTATTGCCTAACATCACAACAGAGTTTCAGTCTTGATTCTTTTATAAAGAACTATTTTAATTGTAAAACCTTATAAATATCTTTTTATGATTTTTGCATGACATTGTTATGAAATTGATCCTTGACAATAAACAGAAAAATTTCGCAGAAATGTATAAATGGCATGGCTGCATCAAGAAAATCAAAATTTATCACTAAAAGGAAGAGATGGGGAAACCTTTGACTCTTGAGGCTCCTTGCAAATTGCTTTCTGCAAAATAAACACACATTCCAAAAGGATTTTTAAATTACAGTAATCAAGATAAAAAGATCATAACATAAACATCTAGAATATACAAACAGAAGATTTGAAAGCTAAAATGTTCAACATAGAACTAAAAACCATAAACTAGAGCTGGATGGTTAGCAACAAATAGAACAAAACTCCTGCTTTTATTGAATGGTATAGGGTGAGCAAACTAAAATTATTATGCTTCAAGTTAGACCACTTTTTCCATCACAGAAACTTTATGTTCTAAACAAATAAATTTATACTTTATTAGCATGGCACCAAGAGTAAGTGCTTCCCATAATACAAATTAAAGAATAGTTGTTTCAATTGCCCGGGTGTAATTGATTGGTCAAAAGAAAAGGTATATACTTCCTCCTAAATATCATGTACTAATTGCTCTTCTGAACAATGCCTAATCAGTAAGAAAAGAAAATGGTACTTCCTAATAGGGAAATTGAATCAGTTCAGATACTACTTTTGAAGTACTAAGTGTATCAAAGTAAAAGAAGGACCAAATAACTCACTGTTAGAGGTCGATGAATGCAATAGAACTAAAGCAGGAAAACCAGCCTTACTACCCTTCAGGTCTGGAAGCATGCTCTTTGCAACAGTACTCACTGCATCTATAGCCCGGGGATATGAACCAATAGATTAAGGCAATAATCCTAAAGCAGCCACTATTTGATCGTCCTCTTACTAGACAATAATAAATGTCCATTGGATTTGGCCTTTAAAAGCCATAACTACCGTGTTTATTTTGGTGGATAGTTTCAAGTTAATGAAGGCCTTAGAATCCAAACATTACCATAATTTTCATATCCTTTAAAATCATAAATACACCATCTTCATTCAAACCACTGACATGCCCATTCTGATTTAAGGTACATCCAAGAAACCAAAATAAAAATGAAAAACAGAATTTCCCACTTAATAGTCACGGTCTAAAATTCAATCAAACCCCTGACTAGGAAGAGAATGAATCTTCAAAGACCCATTAAATTTTTTTTTAACATAAAAAATCAGTCCAGCTTATTAAAACCTCCAATGGACTTTTGAGATTTTCTAACATTTTGATTTAGTTTAGACAATTCAGTATCCTAAACACTTCAAGTCTGTAATTACAGCAGGCACTCTATATTAATCAAAATTCCCCACTTCCTTAAAGGTTCCAGTTAGAGTTTTCTACAACAAAAAATCCCTGTATAAAGCATCCATTAATTTTATGCCATTCTAAAACTTAAAGATTAACCCCTAACTACTTCACACAAATAAATTAACATCCAAAAAGGAAAGGTAGTTTCAAGTCTCAGCCACTACAAAAGCAGAACCTTACCAAACTGGACTTAACTTTCTCCACAAACGCATTATTCTTAAATCCAGCAAAAATTTCAACTGTCGATTTTTTCTTCTCAAACTCCCTGAACCTTGTCTTCAACACTCGAATTGGTTCCCATTCCCCAAATTGCCCTTCCTCGTTAAGCTTCTCACTTCTCACCTTATTAAATTCGATAATTCCTTTCATATCCTCCTCCATGGTTCCAAACACCTCCGCCGCGATAGTACTCCTTATTCTCGACAAGTCTATCCCTAAGTTCGCCCTCGGTCCACATTTCTCCATTACTTTACTGCTAATCCCCGGCGCCGAATAAACCCGACGAAACTCCGATATCTTAGGATGAAGTTTCTTCATGAATTCGATCTCCGAAGATTGTCGGATCGGCGGTACCGTAAAATTCGGTGTCGCTGAGTTAATCAAGTTCTCAATTTCCCTATCGAAACTCGCTGCGATATTCTTGAACGAGTTCGCTCGGTCTTTCATGAGCCGTACATCCGCGTCGGCCGAATCACGTACTTCTCTCCACCCTTTCGAAATGAACGAGAAAGCACTCGAACTCGAGTCCGCCGTCTCCACCGCCGGAGTTTGTCTCCCGTTGTTCATGGCGGGAAAATTCATCTTAGGGTTTCAGTTCTTTTTTCCGTTACAAAAAAAAAAACCTTCTTTCGGATCTAACAGAGCGTGAGAATATATTTTTTAACGGTTTAAAGATGGTGCTCTGTGTGTGCGCGTTTCTAAACAATTCTCGACGGGGAAACTGACATGTAGGATGCCACGTAAGGAGACTTTTAGATGACGTGGATTATGTGACGTTTGAATATTATGTGGTATGCTTTGATTGGGTTGAGGGAGGTATGCGGTAGAGCAAGGTGCAGGTTAGGATATGGTGGTCTTGGAAACAGATTGGGGATTTCGTGCACGTGATAAATACTGGTCGGATGGTGCTTGCCTAAGTTTTTTAAGCTTTTTTTCTTTCTTTTATACCTAACTTCTTAATTAGCACGTGAAAATGAATTGTGCTTTGTATTTGTCAATCATGGCGGACGGTATAATGAATATGAAGATATATTTTTAAAGTTGAAGTAGATTGGTTGATTAGATTCGAAATTGATGTAGGTATCAGTTTAAAATAAAATGTTAGATCGATCAATTAATTTATAAATTAATTGAATTAGTTGGTTAAATTAATTTTTTTATATTATTTTAATTTAAAATAATTTATTCAATTAAACCAGATGTATAGGTTAGACTAGTCCAACTGATAATTTGATCGATTCAATTAGATTTGTTCATGGTCGGGTTATCTATCTAGACTCAAAGGCTCATCCGAATTTTGGGTAAAAATATTAGACTCGAAAGATGAGTTTGTGTAAAAAACTTAGGCCCATTTAAAATATGAGTCGAGTTTGAGCTTAAATTTTCAAACTCGCCTAACTCGCCTGCTTTTAAGTTTATAATATTTTTTATGTATTTAGAAAACATTAAAAAAAATAAACTTTTACTAAATATATAATATTACTCTAATGTAAACATTAAAATAATGTTAAGATTACTATATAAAATAATTCAATAAATAAAGAATGTATAAAACTATTAAATATTAAAACAAAATAATATAAATATTTTTAAAAAATTAAAAATAATATGGGTTGGCCTAAAATGGGCTTGGGTTTATCTTTTACAAATATAGACAGATTTGGGTAAAATTTTAAATCCATATTTCGGGTTGTGCCGAGCTTGGACAAGCATAAAGTGGCTTGGCCCAAAGGCGACCATGAGCACCTCTAGGTGACCTGATTTTGAAAATCTTGCATGTAAAATACCTTTATAAAAAATCAATATTTTTAGAACTAGACCGGTGGTCGAACTGGTCATGCCATCAATTCGTCGATCCAACTAGTTCATTTAAATAAATAATTTAAAAATTAAAAGAATAGTTGAACTAGGTTTTTTTTCCAATACAATTCATATCGATTTGTGATTCAATTGGTTCGAAATTATTTTTCAGATCGATACCCTAACTGATCTCAGTCCAATCGATCCGATCAATCGATTTAATCTATTCAAACATCCATGAAAAAAGAAAAACCAGTCATACAAACATGAATACTATTTAAATTTTAAAATATTTTAATTAATATTATAACAATAAAACGACTTAGTTTGTCTAATTTTCAATTTAAGCTTTAAGTAATAATTTGAATATGATAAGGATGGTTTAAAATTTAAAAAAAAAGTGTACTTATTACATTGATAATTTGAATTAAAAATATTATAAAATAATAAAATTTAATTTTAAACATGTTAAATTCAAATTATAAAATTATGCATATAATAATATTTGCATTTTACAATTTCATCAATGTGTTTGATGGTTGAGTTGTGCTTGCCTAAGTTTTTTTTTTTTTTTTTAAGTTTTGTTTCTTTTATGCCTAACTTTTAAATAGTTTCTCATAATTAACATATGGAAATAAATCGTGGGTTGTATGTATTAATCAACGTGCAAACATGAAAATGACATAAATAATAAATGTGTTAATAATTTTTTAAATATACATTTATTTTTGTTAATTATTCTCAAATTATTATTTAAATTTTAAATTAATTTATAAATTTTAAAATATTTTAATTAAGTCTTTAAAGTGTTAGTATTATATCAATAAAATTAATTTATTTTTATAATTGTCAATTTAGGCTTTAAATTTTAATTCTTGCGTACTCGTCACATTAATAACTTGATTCTAACATATTAAAAACACGACAAGGTTATAAAATTTAAGAGTATTATTCTTCTTCTTTTTAACACATTAGATTCAAGTTGCCTATCATATTTGAGCAAACATTTAATGCTCAAGCTAATGATTAAGTTAATAAAAAAATGGGATAAATCTCAAAACGATACATGAATTTTAGTCTAATGTGTAATTTTATACATAAAATTTGATTTTGTGCAATTTTAAACATGAAATTTCGATTTGATCCAATTCTCGTAAATTATTAACACAATTATTGATATAACAATAGTTTATGTTTATATATTGCATAAACAAGTAATTATATTTATCCACTACAAAAATAAATTGATGTATTTATTTCTTCAAATTTGTATGTTTGAATCAAAATTAAAGTTTCATATATGTGTAATTGCACTAAATCAAAGTTCATGTATCAAATTGCACAATAAATCAAAGTTCATTATAATTTTGAGATTTATCCTAGAAAAATCAAATTAGTATGATTATAAAATCTTGAGAATTCAATTAGAATGTTTTGAAATTTAAAATCTAATTTAAAATTTGAGTTATGATTTGCAAATGTATAGTGCAAGAAATAATTTTATATGATTTTATTTTATTTATTATTCTATTTTAAAGGAAATTTATTTCATACATTTCCAGTGAAGTTTAAAACTAAACAAACAAAGTTAAATGGGTGGCACATACCTCTTTAAGGTGAAGTAAAATAATTTATTTTTTGGTGAATTACAATAAGAGGGCAAAGACCTAACAACAACACAACTAGTACAATTCAAACACAAGTCACACTTGGGACAATGAACACTCTGACCATCAAACCAATATACGGGCTCAAGTTAAATGATGTTTTTTTTTAATGAAAGGTGTGATAGAATTTAAAACATACTTGTGAAATTAAAAATCTTCATTGATAATACATTAAATGGTAACCTTATTTTGAGTTTTTTTTTTTTTGGAAGGGGGGTTAATACACTATTTGGCCTTGAATGTGATAATTGTTCTCATATTAGAGATTGAACTTTTTTGTTTTAAGTTAGCCCCTCAACGTGGTAATTGTTTGTATATTGAGGCCTTTTTTTGTTCAAATTAGTATCTGATATTTCATTTAAAAAAAGGTTCAGGCTCCAATACGGGAATAGTTACTAAGTTTAAATACTAACTTGGACAAAAGAAAAGTCTAAGCCATGGGAATAGTTGTCTAGTTTAGATCCTAATATGAGAATAATTGCTAAGTTCAGAGATTAAAAGCAAGTTTAGGAATGCTTTTGAAAAGTACTTTTAAAAAATGCTGTTGAGAAGTACTTTTGAAAAGTTTAGTTTAAGATTTGAGTATTTAGTATTGTTGTTAAAAAGTATTTTGAGAAATAAAATATCCATATTAAACATATAATTATCAAGAAACAAATAATTAATATTATTATATTTTAGTAAGAATATAAAAAATTTATTATAACTTGTTGTTAATATTTTAATATATGAAATATAAATTTTAAACATTTTTAAGCATTAAATATTAAATATTTATAAAATTTTAATGCTTTTGGTGAGGAAAAGCTACAAATTTTAGATTCTCCTTCTTAGAAGTATTTTTCAGAAGTACTTTTGAAAAGTAAAAAAATTCAACCTAAAATAGTTTGTTTAGCATAACTTTTCTTCTAAAAGTGTTTTTTTTTTTTTTAAACTACTACTAAACAAGCCCTAACTTGAAAAAAAAAAGTTCAATATCGAAACTCAAAGTGGGAACAAATGTCTAATCCAAGTCTCAATATGAGAACAATTATCAAATTTAAAAACTAATTTAAATAAATAAAAATCAATTCAAACTCTAACACGAGAGTAATTGCCAAATTTAAACCCAAATATTATGTTATTTTTCTTTTGTTTGCATAATCCATTTCACAATGTAGTGTTAGTATAAATTTCCGGTGAGGAAAATCTTGAACACACGAATGAAACTCGAATAGAAGAAGAAATAAGACAAGGCTCTAAGGTGTGTATCAAACCACTATCTTTAAGGTTATATTCGCCTCCACCTATCTTTGGTGTGCAAACGAGTTCCAAACAAATTAACCTCGAGGATACAATGAAGCCAATGGTTATTTGCGTTTTGCACTGACGAGAATAGCCCACTACACACTGAGCAATGTATGACGAGAAACTCAATTTCTATAAAGGATTTCTGCAGTAATACTTTATAGAACAATCTAACAATATTAGAAAATGAAGGAAGAAAGAAAATTAAAATTTGTTGGTATATTTCCAAATGAAATCTTATTCCTATTTATAGGAATTTTCATATCTCTTCATATAGACACATTTCATCAATAGGTGTCTTTACGAATAATAATGTTTTAAAATATAAACATAATTATTTATTCAATTATAACTATTCAAATAATATTATTTAAATAGTTATAATTCTTTTCAAAAATCAAAAATATAATCTTTTGATTAATTACACCTATTCATTTATAGTTATTGGAACACTATAAATATTTGAAAATGTTCCAACAATCTCCCCAATTTCAAAATATTTTAGATTTTGATATTCTTGAAATCAATTTGCATAAATGAAGGTATCTTACGATTGAACCTTCACTTAGTGAAAACATGTTAAAGTTAATCAAAATTGCATGGTAGACTAAGCTTTGAACCAACTATTTCATTTGATTAACCGAACGCATCTCACACAATGATTTCAACATCGGTCAATGCATAGTTTCTAGGGACACTATTATGGCCATGTGTCTGTGTCCTCTTTTCATGAGTGCTGTCAGAGACAAGCCCTTGAGCTCCTAGAAGCGGCCACACTTCCACTCACATATGTAGATCCCATTAAGAGTGTTTTCGTAATTATAACACTCTAACATATTTATGTTATAGGTCCATTAATAGTACATTACTCATCCTTCCCTTATCATTACGGGTACCTAGCACTTTAATCTTAGGATGGATTTATTTATAGTGCTAACAGTCACATACTAATGATGTACTTTGTCTCATTGAACTCAAGACTTGACGTTATACCAAGCGTTGAGTCGAGTTTCCATCATGGATGACTCTAATTAATGGGCTTGAGTCCCATCCCTTTTGAGGTCATTTTTATTGCATCTCTAGCAAGACTTTTTGTAAAAGGATCCGCCAAATTTTCACTTGACCTCACATAATTAATAGTGATCACTCCATCAGAGATTAATTGTCGGACATAATTATATCTTAATCCAATGTGTCTAGACTTTTGATTATATACTCGGCTATATGCCTTTGCTAGAGTAGCCTCACTATCACAACAGATAGAAATAGGTGAAATTGGCTTAGGCCATAAAGGTACATCATAAAGTAAATTTCTTAGCCATTCTGCTTCTTTAGATGCAGCGGCTAATGCAATAAATTCTGCTGCCATGGTGGAATCAGTAATACATGTTTGTTTCTTGGAACCCCAAGAAATTGCTTCTCCAACAAGAATGAAGATCCATCCACTAGTAGATGCATGATCTTCCAAACTTGTAATCCAACTAGCATCCAAATACCCTTTTAAAACTGGAGGATATCCATTATAACACAATCCATAGTTAATAGTTTTCTTCAAGTACCTAAGTACTCTATTCAATGCTTGCCAATGCAAACTACTTGGATTACTTGTGTACCTACTCAACTTCCCAATAGCATATGCAATATCTGGTCTTGTACAAGTCATTATATACATAAGACAACCAATTAGACTTACATATTTCAATTGATCAATTTTCCCACCAGCATTAGATACTGATTTTATTTGAGGATCATGGGTGTAGATGCTGGTATACAGTTGAAAAGATCAAACTTTTTAAGCACATTTTCAATGTAATGTGATTGTGATAAAGCTATAGTGCTTTCATCTCAGGTTATTTTAATCCCAAGAAAAACATCTGCTACACCCATATCCTTCATAGCAAAGTTGCTTGACAAGAATTTCTTTGTGTTTTCTATTTGTTCCAAATCCGTGCAAAAAATGAACATGTCATCTACATATAAGCAAATTATGATACCTTTTTCATTTTCAAATTTGCTATATATGCGCTTATCGGATTCATTTATTTTATAGCCATTAGCTAAAACAACACTGTCAAACTTTTGGTGCCATTGTTTTGGTGCTAGTTTAAGTCCATATAAAGATTTAACAAGCTTACATACCTTATGCTCTTGTCCTGGAACAACAAATCCTTTCGGTTGTTCCATATACACTTCATTTTCCAACTCACCATTTAAAAATGCAGTTTTAACATCCATTTGGTGAACAACCAAATTAGATATAGAGGTAAGTGATATTAAGAGTCTAATTGTAGCAATTCTTGCTACTGGAGCATATGTATCAAAGTAATCAATAGCTTGTTTTTGTGTAAAACCTTTCGCTACCAACCTTACTTTAAACTTATCAATGGTTCCATCGACCTTCATTTTCTTTTTGAAGATCTTTTTACAACCTATTGATTTGGAACTCGGTGGAAGATCAACTAAGATCCAAGTTTGATTTCCCATTATTGAATTTATCTCATCATTTATTGCTTCTTTCCAAAAAGTAGAGTCTTGAGATTTCATTGCCTCTTCAAATATAATAGGATTAGATTCTGTATTATAACAATAAGGTATCTTATTGCATATACTTTCACCTTTTCCTTCTACAAGAAACATAATGAAATATGGTCCAAAATCTTTGACCTTTTTAATCCTCTTACTTCTTCTTAATTCTTGACAAGATTCATCATTATTATCAATTTGTTCCAATGGAATCTCATTCTCAATTGAAGAATGAATCAATTGTTGTAGCTGTAATTGTCTTAATATAGAATTAAATCTATTTTCATAAAAAATAGCATCTCTTGATTCAATAAAAGTATTAATTAAAATTGAATCATTTGGTTCAATTACCATGAACCTATATGCCTTGCTATTATGTGCATATCCTATAAATGTGCATTCAATTCCTCTTTCACCTAATTTTTTACGTTAGGTGTTGGAACTTTAACAATAGCTCTACAACCCCAAACATACAAATAATTAATGTTTGGTTTCCTTTTCTTCTATTGTTCATAAGGGGTTATTTTAGTTTCCTTATTAGGAACTCTATTTAATATATGACAAGCTGTTAGAACAGCTTCTCCCCAAAAATCTTGTCCAAGACCTGAATATGATAACATTGAATTTACCATTTCAGTCAATACTCTATTTTTCCTTTCAGCTACACCATTTTGTTGTGGTGTGTAAGGGGCTAAAACTTGATGGAGAATCCCAGTGGATTCAAAATAACTTAGATTATAGTATTCTCCACCTCTATCCAATCTTAAGCACTTGATAAATGATTCACATTGTGTGAACTTTGTGAACATGCTTTTGTCTTTGCACACATGTTTGGTTGCTCCGGTATCAATCCACCATGTATTATCATCTTGTGCCATATTAATTTCAGATATCATTGCAACGAACTTTTTGTTATTATCAGCCTTAGAAGATGATTTCTTCTTTAAAAATCGATATTTATTCTTGAAATGTCCCAGCTTACCACAATGATAGCATGAGCCCTTTTGTTTCTTTTTAAAATTAGGTGTTCTATCAGTCTGTTTGAACTTTCTCTTGAATGGTTTAGTAGTCTGTACTTCCTCCGTAACATGCACTTTGGCATTTTTAGAATTTAGATTCTGATCTTGCTTTCGATATTCTTCTTCAATACGAAGATGATTTGCCAAAGCCTCATGAGATATTTCCTCTTTCTTATGTTTTAAACTTCTTTTAAAGTCTTTTCAAGATGGAGGAAGTTTGTCTATTATGGAGGATACAACAATCATTTCATCCATTTTCATATGATATTGCTTGAATTGATTCAACATCTTTTCAATATCACGGAATTGTTCCACAACAGAACAACCATCAATCATTTGATAATTATTGAAACGACTGACAAAAAATTTCTTACTTGTAACATCTTCGGTCATGTATCTTGTCTCCAATTTGTCCCATAATTCTTTAGCGGTGACCTCGCTTTGGTATGTGTCAAACAAACCATCAGATAAACCATTCAATATGTGGCCCATGCAGATGTAATCAGCATGTCCCATTTTTGTCTTTCTCGGGTTGCAGCAATAGATTCGTTTTCAGTCTCCTCAGGTTTTGGAGTATCCAAAACATAACAATCTTCAAAGTTGATAATAAAAGTGCATCCTTTTCTGCCATCGTTGAAAATTGCCACCATCAAACCGATCAAGTTTGACAAAATTGGAAGACAACTCCCTTAGTGTTCCACTTTCATGAGTTGTTGTAGTCATCATGAAATATAACCTTAAAATTGTTAGTACAAATTTTCGATGAGGAAAATCTCGAACACACGAACGAAACTCGAACAGAAGAAGAAATAGGACAAGGCTCCAAGGCGTGTATCAAACCACTATCTTTAAGGTTATATTCGCCCCCATCTATCTTTGGTGTGCAAACGAGTTCCAAGCAAATTAACCTCGAGGATACAATGAAGCCAATGGCTATTTGCGTTTTACCTTTTGAGAATAGCCCACTACACACTGAGCAATATATGACAAGAAACTCAATTTCTATAAAAGATTTTTGTAGTAATACTTTATAGAACAATCTAACAATATTAGAAAATGAATGAAGAAAAAGAAATAAAATTTGTTGGTATATTTCCAAATGAAATCTTATTCCTATTATAGGAATTTTCATATCTCTTCATAAAGACACATTTCATCTATAGGTGTCTTTTTAATAATAATATTTTAAAATATAAACATAATTATTCATTTAATTATAACTATTCAAATAATATTATTTAAATAGTTATAATTCTTTTCAAAAATCAAAAATATAATCTTTTGATTAATTACACTCATTCATTTATAGTTATTAGAACACTATAAATATTTAAAAATATTCCAACATGTAAGCGGGATCGCTTTTAATTTTGAGGTTTACAAAGTAAAACATTTTACGTTCTTTTTCTATTGAAAAGTCTTGTTTACATTAAGAGAGCATTAGTTTCTTGCAAAGTAAGATATTCTTTTACGCTTAATAAAGAATAAGAAGAAGAGTTTGGGTCCTTGATTCATAATATCTAAACTGCAGATATAATTGCTAACAACAGAGATAAAGTCGCAATATCTAAACACCTTGGATTTAATTACTTTTCTATCTTTTTCATTAATTTTACTGTGTCTCCATCTTTTGAAGCTCTTTTCTCCAATTATTTGTACGGATCCACATCGACAAATTTGGCTCAAGTTGATGTAATTGTGCAGAGCATCCACCTTTGTCTCCATTGAGAAATTTGTCAAACACTAAACACAATGGACCATTTTAGAGTTGTGCATGGTCCAGGCCGAATTCAGGTCGGGTTTAAAAAAAATTTTGGCCCGTTTGTTAGGCCTGTGACCCGCCTAACTTAAAATATAAGCTTAAAAATTATTTAAACTTGGCTCGACATAAAATTAATAGGCCTGAGCCCGATCCAACTAATATTAAATTTTTAAATTTATTTTATTAAAAAATAAAATATAATAAATTAAATACATTTAAAAATAAATATTAAAATAAAAATTTTATAAACAAATAAAAAATAATACTAAAATAAAATACAAAAACAGCACCAAAAAATAACATAAAAACAGCAGTAAACAGCATAAAAACACAGCCATTTCCACCAATCAACATTATTTTCATTTAATTATACAACTTGATGGGTGGATGGTAACGTCTATAAAAAATACTTTAGTCTTTACATGTATGGATCCACATCTGTGTTTCATCTTGTTCCAATCATTTCCATTTTAGTCCTCCTCTTTCAGTAATCAAAAACCTTTTGCCTTGATTTCAGTTTGAACCAACAATGGCCGAAGCAATTGCTTTCGACGTCGCCGCAGAGCTTATTACTAAGTTGAGCTCTCGTGCGCTCTCTCAAGTTGGATTGTGGTGGAATCTCAAACATGACATCGACGACCTCAAAAGCACTGTCCGTACAATCAAAGCTGTGCTTCTTGACGCAGAAGAGAAATCGGTGACCGACAATCTCGTCAAAATTGGCTTGAAGAGCTGAAAGATGTGCTCTATGATGCTGATGACTTGCTCGATGATTTCTCCATTGAAGCTTTGCGGAAAGATCCTTTGGGCAGGAACAAGCTGACGAAAGAGGTACGCCTTTTCTTCTCAAGCTCAAACCAATTTGCTTATGGTCTCAAAATGGGTTGGAAAATTGAGGCCATTAAGGCGAGATTAGCTTCAATTCAAAGTGAGGCCAACACTTTCCGCTTCATGGAGCGTGATCGCCCGGCGGAAACCTCTTTCATGACTAAAAAGAGGCAGCAAACGCACTCTTTTGAGCGTGAAGATGACATAATAGGGAGGGATGATGATAAAGCAACTCTTCTAAAACTCGTGTTAGAGTTTCAAAGTGAAGAGAATGTTTATATCATTCCAATTGTGGGGTTTGGAGGGTTAGGGAAGACTGCTTTGGCCCAACTTGTCTATAACCATGAAATGGTCAAAAATCATTTTGACTTAACGATGTTTGCATGTGTTTCCAATGATTTTGATGTGAAAGTTATTGTAGCAAACATTATCAAATCTGTGACTAATCAAGCACCTGATCAAAATCTTGAAATGGATGAATTGCAAAAACAACTTCGACATAAAATTGATGGGAAAAAATATTTGCTCGTTTTGGATGACATTTGGAATGAGAACCCAGAACAATGGTCTAGGCTAAAGAAGTTATTGATGGGTGGGGCTAAAGGGAGTAGGATAATTGTAACTACTCGCTCTTTAAGGGTAGCGGAGATTGCTAATAAATGTGAATCCCATGTTTTGAAACTAAAAGGCTTGTCTGATGATGATGCTTGGTGTTTGCTCAAAAAGATAGCATTTGAGCAAAGAGATGCAGACTCAACAAATTCAGCCTTTGTGGAAGTAGGGAAACAGATTTCGGAAAGGTGTGGTGGGGTTTCCTTAGCCATAAGGACGATAGCTGGTACGTTATCTTTGAAAAAAACTGCAAAGGAGTGGCATTCTTTCAAAGATAATGAACTTGCTAAAATATCACAAATTGAAGGAGATATTCTACCTACACTTAAGTTGAGTTATGATCATCTCCCGTCCCATTTGAAGAGTTGCTTTGCTTATTGCCGATTGTATCCAAAAGATCATCGAATTGATGTACAAACACTTGTTCAATTTTGGATTGCACAAGGTTTTGTAAAGCAATTGAATCCAAGTCAATCTCTTGATGAGATCGGATTTGGATATTTTAAAGATTTAGTTGAAAGAAGTTTCTTTCGGAAGTAGGTAAAAGATTTTGATGGAAGGACTAACATGTAAAATGCATGATTTAATGCATGATCTAGCTGAATCGATAGTAGGGATGGAGAGTAGTATTATAGATTCAAATAATATTGCAAGTGGTGTTGGTGAAAAATGTCGCCACATATCAATTAATCCTTCATTAATTCCTTTGTTTAAGGGAAAAAATTGCGAACCTTGTTACTGTCTCCAAACATTGAAACTCAAAATTGAAGCGAAGAAACTTGGGACTTTGTAATTGCAAATTGTAGATGCTTACGTGTATTGGATTTGAATGATCTAAATCTTAAGACGATTTCACCCTCCATTTACAAGTTGAAACATTTGAGGTACCTTAATCTTTCTAGGAATTCTGAGCTTAGGATTCTCCCAAAGAGTATTTGCAAGATTCAGAATTTGCTAGCGCTGAAACTTGATTGGTGTTTTAGCCTTCAAGAATTGCCAAAGAAGATTGAAAAATTGGTAAATCTGATCCATCTTGGGTGTGAAGGTTGTAAGGACTTAACTCATATGCCACGTGGAATAGGGAAGCTGACTTCACTTGAGACGTTAAGCGTGTTTGTAGTGGATAAAGATGGGTCCCATGGCAGTGCAGATCTAAGTGAATTGAGACTGCTTAACAACTTAAGGGGACAGCTAGAAATAAGAAATTTGGGATTCGTAAAAAATGCAAAAGAGAAGTTTAAGGCTGCTAATTTGAAAGAGAAGCAATATTTGAGATCGTTGGTTTTAGAATGGAGTCGTCCTTTTGATGCTGATGCTGGTCATGATGACAAGAAGTCGCTTGAAGACCTCCAGCCCCATCCTAATCTCAAGGAGCTCTGTATTGTAAGATGGAGGGGTGATGCCAAGTTTCCAAGTTGGCTTTCTTTGCTCACAAATCTCTTCCATATTTTCATACATGGTCCTAGTAAATTCAAACATCTCCCGTCCTTTGCTCAATTGCCTTGTCTTCAAAAGCTGGAGATTTCTGATTTAACTGAGCTGGAGTACATGGATGATAATAGCCTAAAAGGAAGTCAAGGAGAACCACAATCATTCTTCCCATCGCTTAAGCATCTTTCGCTCAGGAACTGCCCGAATATGAAGAGTTGGTGGAGGACGACAAAACCAATCGATGACGATTCCAACGAGTGCGGCACAACAGTTATGGGAATATCAACCATGGCATTCCCTTGTCTTTCATCTTTATATATTGAAAATTGCCCTTTGACTTCAATGCCGTTGTATCCTTTGCTCGATGATAAGCTACAGTTGTGGAATACCAGTTCAAGGCCGTTAAAGCAGACCATGAAGATGAACATCACTAGTACGACCCCATCAAGTTCAACCTCTTCTCTTCCTCTCTCCAAATTGAAATCTTTCATTGTAGACAACATTGAGGGATTGGACACTCGCACGCTAGATGAGTGCCTGCAACATCTCACTGGGCTTAAAACTTTAGAAATAAGGGATTGCAAGGAGGTTGATTTACAGAGCTTACAGTGGGAACCCATTAAGAATCTCTCTTGTTTGGAGATTGATAAGGTCCCGCAGCTGGTGTCTCTCCCCTGGCTTCAACATCTAACAAATCTGCAAAGGCTCTGTCTCTGGGATTTGCCGAATTTAACATCGCTTCCGGATGAGATGCGTTGCCTAACCAATTTGCAAATTTTAGAAATAGTAAGGATTCCTCAGTTGAAGGAAAGATATCGGAAGGACAGTGGCGCTGATTGGCATAATATTGCTCACATCCCGGACATTCGGTTGATTTGAGGTTGGTCCGTCCTTGTTATTTATTTATTTTGATGACCTTATCTTTTGTTGAAGAAAAATAAGAGTGATATATTGAATGTCCAAGTGAGGGGTGTGATGCCATTTTTGATTGAAGTTGGATACTGTTAATTTCCTTGTTAAAATATTATTCATTTGAAATCCTTTGTTTTAATCCTACTTTTTACTTAATTGTACAAAAGTTTTTGCTGATTTGTGCAGTAAGGCATTGGAGAAAGGCATTTGTGAACTTCAATCATTTTATATGCATAAAAAGAGGTGCTAATACATCTGTTTGCTTTATACTTTAAATCATAATAATAACTTGACAATTGCAATTTAAGGGCTTCTAATAATTTAATTCTAAAAAGTCATTGATGTGAAGAGTGAGGCCTATGAAGCCTTCAAAATGGTTCTGTGCTTTTTTATTCCAAGTTTAAGAAAGAGCCAAACCTTGGGCATCCTCATCCTCATCTGTAATAGTAACAAATTCACATTCCCATTAGTGTTTACACCTCGAAAGTCAATTCCAACTTGATCAAATTTACTTTCAAAACATAACTTGATTCAAGATAAAAATCAATTTGGACTTCTTTACCCAGCAAAAGATGATCATGATTCTCAAAAAATCCAAGGTTTTCAAATCGGACCAATAGTAAAACCGATCGTGCCACGATTCATTGGTTTAACCGGTGCAATTAAATAAATCATTAAAAATTCATAAAAATAAAACCGATTCAACCGCCAAGTTCAACTAGTTTTTAGCCCAATACAATCATCTATACCGGTTCTCGGGTCAATCGATTCAATGCCCTTCTACGAACCGGGATCTGGTCCATTCAAACAACCTTGACTAAACCTTCGGATGCTCTTTGTATTGACCAACTCGGTTTTCATTAGAGCCAGAACTTGAAGCAAGTGGGACACTCAGAGGTTGTTCAACACCATTCATCTCTTCAAATTTCTCCTCAAATTGGCTATGAGGAAGCAACAATGGAAAAGAAAGACATTAAAACAACCTATCTTATTATCATCAATTAAACTTATTCCAAAGAACACCTGACTAGGTAAACAAAATCGGACCCATTGTGCTTCTAAGGAATATCCCGTATCTCCTTTGTCGATAATCAACATCCTGTAAATCTGTAATATATAGGAGCAATGACAAAATTGTGTGGTGATGTAATCTTTACAAGGATCATGGCATGTGAGACTCTAAGGCAGGCCTGGGACAAACTCAAGGAAGAGTTTCAAGGCCCTGAAAGAACCAGGCAGTAGCAACTCTTGAACCTTAGAAGGGATTTTGAGAATTTGAAAATGAAGGAAGAAGAGACTATAAAACAGTATTCAGACAGGATAACAGCTGTGGTTAACAGCATAAGGTTACTAGGAGAAGAGTTTAGTGAGGCAAGAATCGTGGAGAAAGTGCTCTCAACACTTCCTGAGAGATATGAAGCCAAGATCTCATCTCTCGAGGACTCGAGAGACCTTGCTAGCATCTCCTTAACTGAGCTTATCAATGCCTTGTATGCTCAGGAACAAAAAAGAGCCAGTAGACAAGAAGAACACCAAGAAGGTGCCTTCCAAGAAAAATCAAAACCATCCTCGAGCAATACTGCCTACAAAGCAAAAGGATCTGGAAGAACTGGCCCAAGCCTGATGTTACAAGGGATGGAGAACAACTTTGGAAGTTTTGCAAGAGACCAGGTCACCCTTAGAATAAATACTGGTTCAGGCCAGATGCAATATGCCAGCATCGTAAAAAGAAAGGCCATGTTGAGAAAGTTTGCAAGTCCAAAGGCAAACCAAGGTAAGCACAACATCAACAGCCAAAGGCTGAGGCTCGACTAGCTGAAGAAGGGAGTGAACATGAAGAGCAAGTATTTGCAGTCTCATGCTTAGTTGCAAAAGAAGAAATCAACAAAGGATGGCTCCTGGATAGTGGTTGCACCAACCATATAACACCAGATGCTTCTATTTTCAGGTCAATAGATAGAAGCTTTAAGGCCAAAGTCAAGGTGGGAAATGGTCATTTTATTAAAGAAGAAGGCAAGGGTGATGTTTTGATACACACCAACTGGCAATAAACTTGTCTCAAATGTTTTGTTGGTTCCTCAGATTGATAGAAACCTGCTAAGTATAGCTCAATTGTTAGACAAGGGCTATGCTGTTATGTTTGAGGGCAAGGATTGCAAGATCAGTGATCCATAAGGATCCAACCTCATGTTAATCAAAATGGTTGATAAAAGCTTTGTTGTTGACTGGACAGACAACTAAAGCTCAGTCTATATAGCCTCGATCGATGACTCTAAACGTTGGCATCAAAGACTTGGGCATGCTAACTACAAATCAATGTCCAAAATGATCACTCAAAGTCTAGCTGAAAACTTCACCAACTCAGTGATTAAGGAAGGTGTTTGCGAAATATGTCAGTTGGGTAAACAAGCAAGGCAACCTTTCCCATCAAATCAAGCTTGGAGAGCATCAGGAAAGCTCCAACTTGTGCACACTAATGTATGTGGTCCAATGAGAACTGAATCACTCAGTGGAAACAGGTACTTCATCTTGTTCATTGATGACTATTCAAGATACTGTTGGATTTATTTTCTAAAACAAAAGTCAGAAGTATCTCATGTGTTCATGAAGTTTAAAGCACAGGTTGAGACAGAATCAGGTTGTAAGCTCAAGCAGTTAGATCAAACAATGGGTGAGTACACCTCACTCAATTTCAAACCATTTACCTTGATGCGAGCATCCAACATCAGTTGACAAATGTTTATACTCCTCAGCAGAATGGGGTTAGTGAGAGGAAGAACAGGAGCTTGCTCGATATGGCCAGATGTCTCATGTTTGAGAAGAATATACCAAAAGCCTTGTGGGCAGAAGTTGTAAACACTGCAGCCTATTTACAAAACAGGCTCCCAACCAAGGCCTTAGCCCAGAAAACTACATTTGAAGCATGGTTCGGGTTCAAGCCATCACTGGCTCACCTTAGAACTTTTGGATGTCTATGCTATGCACAGGTTCCAGCTGCTAGAAGAAGCAAACTTGATGAGAGATCCCAAGCAGGTATATTGGTGGGCTACAGCTCGATTAAAAAGGGCTATAGAGTCCTTGATCCCTCAACAAACAAAGTTACAGTGAGCAGGGATGTCATCTTTAATGAAAAGGATCTTTGGCGGGAGAAAATGTACCGATTCTTGCTCTTGAAGAAATCACATCGAGGCGATTGAAAGCGATCAAGAAGGTCTTTGAAATGGACTATGATGATGTCCCGATTAAAGGAACAAGATCTCTAGTGAAGTCATGAAAGGGCTCAAGTGGCCATTGTTGAGCCAACCTGCTTTGAAGAAGCTCAAGTTCACCAAGGTTGACAGCAAGCTATGGCTGATGAAATGCATATGATTGAGAAAAATAAAACATAGGAGCTGGTTGAAAGGCCTTCAAATAGAAAGGTTATAGGAGTCAAGTGGGTGTATCGAGCTAAACAAAATGCAGATGGAAGTCTGAATAAACTAAAAGCCAGGCTGGTTATGAAAGGATTCAATCAAAGATATGGGGTGGATTACATGGAGACATTTGCTCCAGTGGCTAGGCTCGATACAATAAGGCTGCTAGTTGCCTTAGCAGCCCAAATGAACTGGAAAATCCATCAACTCGATATGAAATCAGCATTTTTCAATGGCTTCCTTGAACAAGAAATCTATGTTGACCAGCCACAAGGGTTTCAAGTGAATGGCAAAGAAGAGATGGTGTACAGGTTGAACAAAGCCTTGTATGGCTTGAAACAAGCCTCAAGAGCTTGGTATAGCAGAATCGATAGCTACCTGATCAGCTTGGGATTCGATAGGAGCATCAGTAAGCCTACACTGTATGTTCAGAAGAAAGGACTTCAAACACAGCTCATTGTCTCATTGTATGTCGATGACCTACTGATGACAGGAGGAGATGAAGCTACTCTTAATGACTTCAAGACAAAAATGAAGCAAATGTTTGAAATGTCTGACTTGGAGCTGATGACCTATTTCCTAGGCATGGAAGTCTCACAAACTCATAAGGGAATATGCCTAAGCTAGAAAGCCTTTGCTGTAAAGATCTTAAGCAAGTTTTCAATGGAAAACTGCAAAGCAATAAGCACTCTTGTTGCTATTGGTGAAAAACTATCAAGCCAAGGTGATTTTAAGGAGATATGTGAAACATCCTATAGGAGTCTAGTAGGTTGCTTGTTGTACTTGACTGCCACAAGACCAGACATAATGTATGCTGTGAGTTTACTCTCTCGTTTCATGCATTGTTGCAATGAAAGTCATTTTAGAACTGCTAAAAGAGTCCTTAGATACATCAAAGGAACTCTAAACTATGGCATACTGTTTGAAAGAACTGAGCATTTGGAATTGACAGGCTATACTGATAGTGATTGGGCTGGATCGTGTGATGACATGAGAAACACTTCTGGATATGCTTTCAGCCTTGGATCAAGCATATTTTGTTGAAGCTCAAGAAAGCAAAGCCTGGTAGCACAATCAACTGCAGGTTTAGGTATGTTCTTCTTCTTCTGTCTGCGATAAACCAAGCCAAGTGGCTTAGAAAAATCTTGGTGATCTAAACCTAATTCAAAATGGTGCTACAAAATTTATTGTGACAACAAATCAGCAGTGGCAATTTCTAAAAATCCTATCTTTCATGGAAGAACCAAGCATTTTAGCATTAAACTCCATGTTGTTCGAGAAATGGAGCAAACTAAAGAGATTGAATTAATCCATTGCAACTCTGAAGATCAAGCTGCTGATATTTTGACTAAAGCCCTCAATAAGTCAAGGTTTTATAAATTGAGAGATCAAATCGGAGTCTGCTGTATAGAGTCCAAGGAGGAGTGTTCGAATATTGCTCTCCATGTAGCCTATGCAACGTCCAGGAGGAGCTCATGCAGACCAGCTATGCAGGGACCATTATTTCATGTGAACTAGCTTCTAATCTTGTTGTTTTGTAATCCAATGGAATTGTAACTAAGTCTAGTTCATTTTGAATCATGTTAGGTTAGTATTTTATGTGATTTGATGTTGATTGAGCTGATTATATCAGTAATATAATGTGTGCAAGCTATGTTTTTTAAGTTTCTATGCAAATCAGTGGGATTAGGTTGACATTAGGTAGAAACTTGTTCTAATCTCTTTTGTCATCATCCATTATATATAAAGGCTGTATGCCAATGATGTTTGTAATGAAAAACACTTGAATTTCATTCAATTTGTATGCTCCATTCTTGCTTCTCGTTCTCCTTCTTACAAATTTACATTCCTACTTTCTTTCTTCCACCGCAAGCCTCGAGGCTTGTTGCTTAAGCCTTCTTCATTCTTCTGGCGATATTAGCACCATAACCCCAACAGTAACAATGCGTTTAAATCATGAAAGTGGATAATGTTACTAACTCATTAAAATTCTCTATGCCATCTTACTTAATCGGGATCGGTACTTGAGAGTTGCTCCATGTGGAGCTTTAATTGCTATCGGTTTCATTACGCCAAAACCAAGGTGTCTTAAAGATTAGTATCAAATGCGAATATCATTGCGAAGTGTTAATTTAAAGGCATGAAATAAACGAACCTCAAAACAAGGTATACCCTGGCGTCCTCTTGATCACGAAAAGAACATGAAGCAATGTGAAGATATGTAAACTTATAGTTTTTTGCAAACAATTAGCAGTTAAACTTCAATTAATTGGATCACAGTGCAAAGCGGAACAAGAAAATCGTACTTTTGATTGTTCCCATTCTCACTCAAATCCTTAACCTTTCTGCATTTCTCTGCAATATTTTAGAAGCATCGGCATTCCTAAACAGGTTCAAGATAGTATGATTGCTACTTTAACAAGAGAATAAGCCATGCACAACCTTATTTGATCATCTAATCTCCTCTCTTCCATGGAAAGTTTCTCAATTTCCTCCTGCATTAAACAATAGAAATTAAGCTCATAGGTATGAGGAATAAGCGGACAAATCAATCAATCGGGAGTGATTGAAAATTCTCTTGAAAGTCATTACCAAAAATAAAAAGCAGAAAACATCCTAATGAACCATATCAAGAAAATTTGTTGGCTAGATGTCAATGAAACGAAAATTGACATTACTTTCACGTACCTGTATTACAGAGACATCGCCATTTGTTTCTCCTAGCTTTGAAGCACCAACACCCCTAGTAAATTTGATTAATCCTCAAATAAGTCCCACATTTTTCAAGGGTTAACCAGAATGACAAACCAAATTAAGACATCAAATTCTTGAAAAATGATTCTCATCATCAGTAATTACTTCAACTGTACTCTATTTTTGGGCTTGAATGTGATAATTATTCTCATATTAGAACTTGAAATTGTTTGTTTTAAGTTAGCCCTCAACGACAATTGTTTGTATATTGGGGCCTTTTTTGTTCAAATTAGTCTCGATATTTCATTTAAAAAAGGTTAGGGCTCGATGCGGAATAATTACCAAGTTTAAATACTAACTTGAACAAAAGAAAAGTCTAAGCCATGGGAATAATGCCTAGTTTAGGTCTTAATATGAGAATAGTTGCTAAGTTAGGATATTAAAGGCTAGTTTAGAAATGCTTTTGAAAAATAATTTTGAAAAGTGCTTTTAGATAACGCTATTGAGAAAATACTTTTGAAAAGTGATTTGAGTGTTTAGCATTGCTATTAAAAGTACTAGTTGAGAAATAAAATTTTATTTTAGACATATTATTATCAAGTAACAAATAATTAATATTATTATATTTTAGAAAGAATATAAAAAAATTATTATAACTTGTTGTTAATATTTTAATATATGAAATATAAATTTTAAATATTTTAAGCAATAAATATTAATTATTTATAAAATTTAATTAGAATATATAAACTATATTTTAAATATTTGAATATAACAATTAAATATTTGTAATTAGATATGAACATATTTGTGTTATTTTAAATTTTTAAATTTTAATTAATAATTTTAACATCTTTGTAATTAAGCACCAAGAAAAAATAGAAGAAAAGAAAGTATTATGTTATTAGAGGGTGAAAATAATTAAGACCAAAAATACTTTGGTGAGGAAAAATTACAAAATTTTAGTTTTCTTTTTGAAGTATTTTTAGAAGTATTTTTGAAAAGTCAAAAATTCAACCTAAAATAGTTTGTTTAAATTTAACTTTTTTTAAAAGTGTTTTTTTAAAGTCGCTACTAAACAAGCCCTAACTTGAACAAAAGAAAAGTTCAATATCGAACCTCAAAGTGGGAACAAAAGGGATAAAGTCGTAATATCTAAACACCTTGGATATAATTGCTTCTTCTTCTTGTTTTTACTTTTCTGGCTTTTTCTTTAATTTTATTGTGTCCCCAGCTTTTGCAGCTCTTTTCTCCCACATCTTTCAATTATTTGTACGGATCCACATCGACAAATTTGGCTCAAGTGGATGTAATTGTGCAGAGGACCTCAAGTGTCATCATCCCACCTTTGTCTCCATTGAGAAATTTGTGTCAATCATTAAACACAATGGGACCATTTCCACCAATCAACATACTACTTGGTGGGTGGATGGTAACATCTATAAAAATACTTAGTCTCTGCATGTATGGATCCACATCCGTGTTTCATCTTGTTCCAACCATTTTCATTTTAGTCCTCCTCTTGCAGTAATCAAAAACTTTTTGCCTTGATTTCAGTTTGAACAAACAATGGCCGAAGCAATTGCTTTCGACATCGCCACAGAACTCATTACTAAGTTGAGCTCTGGTGCGCTCGCTCAAGTTGGACTGTGCTCGAATCTCAAACATGACATCGACGACCTCAAACGCACTGTCGGTACAATCAAAGCGGTGCTTCTTGACGCAGAAGAGAAATCGGTGACCGACAATCTCGTCAAAGTTTGGCTTGAAGAGCTGAAAGATGTACTTTATGATGCTGACGACTTGCTCGATGATTTCTCTACCGAAGCTTTGCGGAAAGATCTAATGGGTGGGAACAAGCTGACGAAAGAGGTACGCCTTTTCTTCTCAAGCTCAAACCAGTTTGCTTACGGTCTTAGAATGGGTCGTCAAATTAAGGCCATTAAAGCGAGGCTAACTCTTATTGGAAGTGAGGCCGACAACTTTGGCTTCATGGTGCGTGACCGCCCCGTGGAAGCCTCTTTCATGACTAAAAGGAGGCCGCAAACACACTCTTTTGTGCCTAGAGATAAAATAATAGGGAGGGACGATGATAAAGCAGCTCTTCTGAAACTCGTGTTAGAGTTTGAAAGTGAAGAGAATGTTTGCATCATTCCAATTGTGGGGTTAGGAGGTTAGGGAAAACTGCTTTGGCTCAATTTGTCTGTAATGATGAAATGGTCAAAAATCATTTTGAGTTGATGATGTGGGTGTGTGTTTCGGATGTTTTTGATGTCAAAATAATTGTACAAAACATTATCAAATCTGCAACTGGCCAAGCACCAGATCAAAATCTCCAAATGGACCAATTGCAAAAACAACTTCGGGAACAAATTGGTGGGAAAAAATATTTGCTTGTTTTGGATGACATTTGGAATGAGGAGTGGGAAAAATGGGTTAGTTTAAAAGAGTTATTGGTAGGTGGGGCTAAAGGGAGTAGGATAATAGTAACTACTCGATCTCTAAAGGTAGCGGAGATTGCTAATAAATGTGAATCCCATGTTTTGAAACTAAAAGGCTTGTCTGATGATGATGCTTGGTCTTTGTTCAAAAAGATAGCATTTGAGCAAAGAGATGCAGACTCAACAAATTCAGCCTTTGTGGAAGTAGGGAAACAGATTTCGGAAAGGTGTGGTGGGGTTCCCTTAGCCATAAGGACGATAGCTGGTACGTTATCTTTGAAAAAAACTGCAAAGGAGTGGCATTCTTTCAAAGATAATGAACTTGCTAAGATATCACAAATTGAAGGAGATATTCTACCTACACTTAAGTTGAGTTATGATCATCTCCCGTCCCATTTGAAGCGTTGCTTTGCTTATTGCCGATTGTATCCAAAAGATCATCAAATTGATGTACAAACACTTGTTCAATTTTGGATTGCACAAGGTTTCGTAAAGCAACTGAATCCAAGTCAATCTCTCGAGATTGGATTTGGATATTTTAAAGATTTAGTTGAAAGAAGTTTCTTTCAAGAGGTAGAAGGAGACTTGATGGAAGAAATGAGATGTAAAATGCATGATTTAATGCATGATCTAGCTGAATCAGTTGCAGGGATGGAGAGTAGTATTATAAATTCAAATAATATTGCAAGTGGTGTTGGTGAAAAATGTCGTCACATATCAATTAATCCTTCATTAATTCCTTTGTTTAAGGGAAAAAAGTTACGAACCTTGTTACGGTCTCCAAACACAGGAACTCAAAATTGGAGCGAAGAAACTTGGGACTTTGTAATTACAAATTGTAGATGCTTACGTGTATTGGAATTGAATGATCTAAATCTTAAAACGATTTCACCCTCCATTTACAAGTTGAAACATTTGAGGTACCTTAATCTTTCTTCCAATCATGAGCTTGAGATTCTCCCAAAGAGTATTTGCAAGATTCAGAATTTGCTAGCGCTGAAACTTGATTGGTGTTCTGGGCTTCAAGAATTGCCAAAGAAGATTGAAAAATTGGTGAATCTGACCCATCTTGGGTGTCGCGGTTGTATTAGTTTAACTCATATGCCACGTGGAATAGGGAAGCTGACTTCACTTGAGACGTTAAGCGTGTTTGTAGTGGATAAAGATGGGTCCCATGGCGGTGCAGATCTAAGTGAATTGAGACTGCTTAACAACTTAAGGGGAATGCTACACATAAGAAAATTGGGATTCGTAAAAAATGCAAAAGAGAAGTTTAAGGCTGCTAATTTGAAAGAGAAGCAACATTTGAGATCGTTGGTTTTACATTGGGATGCTGATGCTGGTCATGATGACGAGAAATCGCTTGAAGACCTCCAGCCCCATCCTAATCTCAAGGAGCTCTGTATTGAAAGATGGAGGGGTGATGCCAAGTTTCCAAGTTGGGTTTCTTTGCTCACAAATCTCGTCGTACTTACCATAAGTGATACTAAATTCAAACATCTCCCGTCCTTTGCTCAATTGCCTTGTCTTCAACGGCTGGTGATTTCTAATTTAACTGAGCTGGAGTACATGGATGATAATAGCCTAAAAGGAAGTCAAGGAGAACCACAATCATTCTTCCCATCGCTTAAGCATCTTTCGCTCAGGAACTGCCCGAATATGAAGAGTTGGTGGAGGACGACAAAACCAATCGATGATGATTCCAACGAGGACGACACAACAGTTATGGGAACATCAACCATGACATTTCCTTGTCTTTCATCTTTAAGGATACTAAATTGCCCTTTGACTTCAATGCCGTTGTATCCTTCACTCGATGATCAGCTAGAGTTGGGGAATACCAGTACAAGGCCGTTAAAGCAGACCATGAAGATGAACATGAATGCTAAGACCCCATCAAGTTCAACCTCTTCTCTTCCTCTCTCCAAATTGAAATCTTTCACTGTGGGCAACATTGAGGGATTGGACACTCACACGCTAGATGAGTACCTGCAACATCTCACTGGGCTTAAAACTTTAGAAATAAGGGATTGCAAGGAGGTTGATTTAGAGAGCTTACAGTGGGAACCCATTAAGAATCTCTCTTGTTTGGAGATTGATAAGATCCCGCAGCTGGTGTCTCTCCCCTGTGGGCTTCAACATCTTGTTCAATTGAAAAAATTAAAAATTCATGAATGCCATGGACTGAGGTCACTCTTTCCTGTGTTCCAACATCTCACTTTCCTTGAAGACTTTTCAGTAAGAAACTGCGAGGAGCTGGAGCTATCAGCAGCTGTCTTCCAAATATTCCAAGATCATACAAGCCTACGCCATCTAACGCTGGAAAACATTCCAAAGTGTCGGCATCTTCCGGAGTGGCTTCAACATCTAACAAATCTGAAAAGTCTCTGTCTCATTGATTTGCCCAATTTAACATCGCTTCCGGACGAGATGCATTGCCTAACCAATTTGCAAATTTTAGAAATAGAATTAATTCCTCAGTTGAAGGAAAGATGTCGGAAGGACAGTGGCGCTGATTGGCATAAGATTGCTCACATCCCCTGCATTGATATTTGATTGTAATCAGGTTGGTCCGTCCTTGTTATTTATTTGTTTTGATGATCTTATCTTTTGTTGAAGAAAAAAAAGAGTGGTATATTGAATGTCCAAGTGAGGGGTGTGATGCCATTTTTGATTGAAGTTGGATACTGTTAATTTCCTTGTTAAAATATTATTCATTTGAAATCCCTTTGTTTTAATCCTACTTTTTACTTTTTGCTGATTTGTGCAGTAAGGCATTGGAGAAAGGCATTTGTGAACTTCAATCAGTTTATATGCATAAAAAAGAGGTGCTAATTTATCTATTTGCTTTTTACTTTTAAATCATAATAATAACTTGACCATTGCTTCTAATAATTTAATTCTAAAAAATCATTGATGTGGAGAGAGAGGCCTATGAAGCTTGCATGCTACCCTTCAAAATGGTTCTACTATATGCTCTGCTTTCTTTATTTTCCAAATTTGCACTTACGTATCATATGTTTATATATATTTACGTTTTCTCTTAATATATGCCAACTGATTACTATCTTAGATGGTACCTATGCTATTTACAGGGACTTGGAGGCATTCAAATTCACAATATTCATTGATGCAGGGCACTCTTGTAGCTGTTTGGAATTCCAGCCAAATTTGTTATTGAAGGTCCAAACAGGAAATCATTGATGTGGAGAGAGAGGCCTATGAAGCCTTCAAAATGGTTGTACTATATGCTCTGCTTTCTTCATTTAAGTACTTTTAAATCAGTGATGTGAGCACTTCAGTTTTGAGGTATAAATAAATACTGGAATTTGTAACATATTCTACATTGGCATTTATAATTTTCAAGTTCATTGTTGCTTTTGGAAGAGCCGTTGTTCAAGCAAGATAATTACCAAACATATTGCATTTGAAAATTTATTTTTCCACTTCACAGGAGTTTATTAAGAGCTTGATTCATAGTAAGAACACTATCTGGGTGTTGAATGTTGATTTTCACTGGCATAGCTAAAATGAGTTGAGAAAGAATTTACTTAATTGTACAAAAGTGAGATTGCATCAAATGTTCGAAGAGTTGGGCTTAAATCATTTCTTTGTACTATAAAGTTCACAGTGAATTCATCTTTGTGTAACACTACACAAATACAAGACAAGTTTCGAACTGAGTAAACATCTTAATTGTGCTCTTTATTTTCCTTATTGCATAACACGTGCTAACTCAGGAAAAAAAACACATTTATGTCTTCTTTTTTAGTGTTCCAAACAGTATTTAAATGAAGGGATGCACAATTGATTATGAGACAACAATTCTTTTAGACAGTATTCCAAGGCTATGTTCAATTATGATGCTTGGATTAGGACTTCTCCAAAAGATGTCGATTTTCTGGCTGTATATGACTTTGTGTTGATGCTTATGTTGGCACACATCAAATTGAAAGTTGAATAACACCTTGTAATTTGTTCTTGTCGTTTAAACAAAACACAAGGCTTTTCCTTTGGAATCTCGATGCGACGAGGTACTGCAATCCTCGAAAGGAAGGAAGGACATGGGTAATGGCAGGGGTGAGCTAAGGAAATCAAAGTCTCCTAGGAGGATTCTAGCCCATCAATTCCCTCTATATAGCAACAATGAACCTGCAAACTATAAATATCAATATACAATATGATAAAATTGATCTCGTATAGACTGAGCAGTGTCCAAATGTAGAAGAAACACTTACTGTTACTAAAAACATAACTCCATATTTTGTGCACAAATGGTGGCCAAACACAAATCCGTTGTCTATGCTTTTTGGTTCCAAGTTTAAGAAAGGGCCAAACATTGGGCATCCTCATCCTCATCTGTAATAGTAACAAATTCACATTCCCATTGTTTACACCTCAAAACTCAATTCCAACTTGATCAAATTTACTTTCAGAACATAACTTGATTCAAGATAAAAATCAACTTAGACTTCTTTACCTAGCAAAAGATGAACATGATTCTCAAAAAATCCAAGGTTTTTGAAACGGGACCAATAGAAAAACTGATCAGGCCACAGATTCATTGATTCAACCGGTGCAATTAAATAAATCATTAAAAAATTCATAAAAAATAAAAACCTGATTCAACTGCCAAGTTCAACCAGTTTTTTGCCCAATACAGTCATCTATACCAGTTCCTGAGTCAATCGATTCAATGTCCTTCTCCGAACCAGGATCCTGGTCCAGTTCAAACAACATTGACTAAACCTTCGGATGCTCACTTTATTGACCAACTCGGTTTTCATTAGAGCCAGAACTTGAAGCAAGAGGGACACTCAAAGGTTGTTCAACACCATTCATCTCTTCAAATTTCTCCTCAAATTGGCTGAGGAAGCAACAATGGAAAAGAAAGACATTAAAACAACCTATCTTATTATCATCAATTAAACTTATTCCAAAGAACACCTGACTAGGTAAACAAAAATCGGACCCATTGTCGATAAACAACATCCTGTAATATATAGGAGCAATGCAACAATGCGTTTAAATCATGAAAGTGGATAATGGTACTAACTCATTAAAATTCTCTATGCCATTTTACTTCATCAGGATCAGGGACTTGAGAGTTGTTCCATGTGGAGCTTTAATTGCTTTCAGGGTTTCATTCTGCCAAAACCAAGGTGTCTTGAAGATTAGTATCAAATGCAGAATATCATTGCAGAAGTGTTAATTTAGAGGCATGAAATAAACGAACCTGAAAACAAGGTATACCATTGATGTCCTCAGTCACAAAAAGCAACCTGAAACAGTGTGAAGATATGTAAACTTATAGTTTTTTTGCAAACAATTAGCAGTTAAACTTTAATTAATTGGATCACAGCGCAAGGCAGACAAGAAAATCGTACTTCTGATTGTTCTCATTCTCACTCAAATCCCTCAACCTTTCCTGCATTTCTCTGCAATATTTTAGAAGCATCAGCATTCCTAAACAGGTTCAAGATAGTAACAGTTGCTACTTTAACAAGAGAATAAGCCATGCACAACCTCATTTAATCATCTAATCTCCTCTCTTCCATGGAAAGGTTCTCAATTTCCTCCTGCATTAAAGAATGGAAATTAAGCTCATAGGTATGAGAAATAAGCAGCACAAATCAATCAATCGGGAGTGATTTAAAATTCTCTTGAAAGTCATTACCAAAAATAAAGAAACAGAACATCCTAATGAACCATATCAAGAAAATTTGTTGGCTGGATGTCAATGAAACGAAAATTGACATTACTTTCACGTACCTGTACTACAGAGACATCGCCATCTGTTTCTTCTGGCTTTGAAGCACCAACGCCCCTAGTACATTTGATTAATCCTCAAAAAGTATCACATTTTTCAAAGGTTATCCAGAATGACAAACCAAATTAAGACATCAAATTCTTGAAAAATGATTATCATCATCAGTAATTACTTCCACTGTATTCTGTTTTTGAACTTCTTTTCGATAAGACCAATGCCCTCCAAGACATCTGTTATATCATATATCCTCCTCTTCTGCACCTGTTACAACATTTACAGGGAAAATAAAAGACAAAAGAACCCATTAAGTAACATGAAAAAATACTCAACAAACACCCAGTGATACATAAGCTCACTAGTATGTCATTACCTCCAATGTTTCTGCAGCCTTATTTAGGTCAAGGATACCATCTTCAGCATGCTTCATCAGATTGACAAACTTTTTCGTCAACAGACCTAAAAATGGTGACTGCATTATTGTCGTTCTCACCATCCATAGCAGGTTAAGGAGCTAAAACAGACTATGTTAAAAGAAAAAAAGAATGGGCAGTAAAGATTACCTAAAGGACTATCTAAACGGCAGCTGCCAGCAGGTGCAAGAGGAGATGGACAACCTGCCAATTATCATATATAATGTCAGTGATTCCTCTTCTACAAAATCCATCTCTCTTAATTCGAGCAATGAGGTATTGATGATAGAGCCATGGAGTGAACCATAAGTTTCCTTCTATGGACTAAGCATTTGACGCAGGTGTGTGAGGCGTTGATTTTATTGCCTTTTGATGTCTTTGATCTATTATTTATCCTTCCTACTTCAGCATATACAGGTGTCTGGAAAGGACTGTCAGATATGTTGGTAACCCCGGACTGCTTGTCCATTGGCTAGACTCAACATCATTTTGTCCGCTGCGCTATTCCTTTTTAATTGCTGAGAAAATCAGCAATATTTCAAAGTAGTGCCAATGGCAGGCAAAATTACAAGGTCCCTTAACATTTGTCACGGTTATATCTACGTTATCAACCAATTGAATTGAAGAAAATAAAATGAAAAAGAGCATAAGTTTAACAAATGCATATCTACGAGAGCTTGTACAAGAAAACTTACTGTTAGCCATAAGAACCATCAGAAATGCTTCGCTGCTTGATTCAAAATTTAATTCACAAAGGCCAAAACTCAAAGAGATAAATGCCATGACAATATCAAGTAAAGTAACTAGTAAATCACTTGTTATCATGTTGAAGACAATAAAGAAAAATAATAAAATATCTGAATATAATTTAGTCAGATAAACTAGCAGAGCAGTCGTATTATACATAAGGGGGAAACTATAGTGATAGAAATTATGGATATCAACTGAATCAATTTTCAAATATCCATCAAAGAGAAAACATCAAAAGAACTAACACCCATCAAGCTTTCTTCATATAGAGCATGGCATTAAATTTTCAGCTTTAAACCGAGAATGGAGTAGCATAACATAACCTTCCTCTCTCACTATAGCATTTATATTGCATAAAACAAACATACTATCAATAGCAATTATACTTTATAGTACTAAAACTTAGCTTTCTCAAATTAAGGCATCAAAATGTTCAAATCATCAAGTTTTGGACATTGGATGAGGCCAGCATTCATTCAATTTCAACTTAGTACAGCAAACGAGCACTTTAATCTACCAATATACCGCTATATCATCAAATACATCATCACAAACGGAAAGACCTCACATATTAAAATACGGACATCACAATTTCACTGCAGAAACAAATAATGCTACTCATAATTTATACCCTAAGAAACTTAGCCACCATGAAAAGCTCTGTGTGAACAGATCAAAAGATCACACACACACACACAAAAAAAATGACATTAAGCGTTAAGTGAGAGTACAATTCTCATCAAAATTGAAATAATATACTACTAATTACATGATAGCCACCGTTTCCAAAAGAGAATTTTTGAACTCACTGGAGATCTCACAACAATTGCTTCAACTTCTTGATCGGCGACGATTCCACGCCTATTACAGTTGAAAATCTGTGATAATCATCGGGATGAACAAACGGCGGCTTCATTGAATCGAAGGCCATGTGACGACGTATCGGCGGAACAACCGGAGGAACCGTCGAAGCTGGTGCTTTTGAAGCCGTAGGAGGAGGTTGATACGGCAGCGTGAGACCATCCCGGACATGGAGGTTTATGATGTCGAGGGGAAACGAGGTGGGGTATAACTGCAATAGGGAAATAGGATGAGAGAGTGAGGGTTTAAGTTCAGACATTAGAGACAGAGTAGAAAAGGAGGGAAAAGAGTCTTTGTATATAATTATAAGTTAATGTGCTAATTTCATTTGCTTTTACCTTTTTGAACTCCTACTTTTTTCAATTTTTCAATTTCATCCTAAAATAAAATTCAAATATATATATAAGGGTTAAAGTACCGGTATTATAGGGACGGCATGTAAATTAGCCCATCTATCATTAAATGGTTAATTTATTACTCAGGGGCAAAACTAGGCTGGCATAGGCCCCGAGCCTATTAAAATGTAAAATTACTATTTAGGCCCTTAAATTTTTTTAAAAATTTTAAATTAGTAAAGGTGAAATTGCACTTTGGCCCCCCTAAAATTATAAAAATTTGATTTAATCCTTTACTAATTATAAAGATATAAACTATAAAAAATTAAAATTTTATCCGGCCCCCTCAAAAATTGTTCTGGCTTTGCCCTTGCTTGTACTTGTAAAATTGATCAAATAAAGTCAAATTATAACAAAGTTAACATTTATTTTATAAAAACATATTGAAATTTGTTAATTCTATTAATGTTAAATCTATTACAATTTAACCTTATTTGGTTCTTTTAGTGATTCGGGATAAAATTGATCCATTTAATAATAGAGTGACTAATTTTAAACTTTCCAAATATTTTAACCCTTATATAAGATAAAATATTATTATGAAAAATTAATCAATACACTTGTCTATAATTTGGTTAGGTACAATTCAGATTTTATTTTTTTATTTTTCTTCACGCTGACCCTATTTCATTGTTCTTTTATTATTAAAATTAATAATTTAGTGATATTTATATATTATTTATAATCGTGTTAAATAAGTAATTTAGTGAGTTTGAATATTGTAGCGGTGAGATTATAGTTAATTGTAGAATATGTATTTAAATTCAAATGCGAGATGTAGCGATGAGATGCAAATAAAAATTACTATTAAAAATATTATGTTAAAATGTATGTATATGTAAAATAAATAATTAAGAATATATTTAAAAATAAAATATTTTAAATAATAATTAAAAATATCAAAGCTATGTTTATATTAAAAACAAATAATTAAAATTATATTTTATATTAAATTATAAAATATACTTAAGAATTGTATGTTTTAATTTTTATTAAATTAGTAGTTAAAATCACTAAAAGAAATTTTATTTCATTAATATTTACTTTCAAACTTTGATGTTTGAATTTTTATTTTTAATTATGTCCCACAATTTTAATAATATCATTTTGCATTAATTACATAAAATAAAAATATATTATTTAGTGAATGAAAAATAAATATATAAAATCATATAGAATGTATGTAATATTATTCAATAAATAATAGCAAACCCTAGTATTTGAAAGTAGTTGTTGAAGGCAAAATTGTTACATTCTACCTCAAGTAATTTTTTTTAAGAGAATAAATTCATTCAATGAATAAATGAACAATTCAAAGAAAAAGAATAATTAACAAACACTCGTACGCCTTAAATAACAAGTTCCATCAACATAATAAAAAGTTTAGTTTCAGCATCAATAGAATATTATGGCATGTTAACAATCGGCTCTATCACAACTCAAGCATAACATATTAGAAGTGATTGCAAGCACTTAATACAATAAGAATATTAACCCCAGATGGTCCAAATGGGCGAGTATAAATCAACAAAAGAACTGAGCATCCATTAAATTAGAGAAGATAACGACTAAACCACCTCTAAAATTATTTGCAAAAGCAAAGCTAAATGCATAATCAAGACTAAAAAGCGTACTATAAGAGTAGATAATCTTCTAAAAGTGAATACTTATTAAACAATTAAAAAACAAATAAAAAATATAAAACTTAATATAACATGAGTCATGAAATCATTTATTATTCTGAAACTTTCAAAACAGAAACATATTAAGAAGTTAACGAAAAGCTACTTACTTTCTAAAAGAAATTGTCGGTGGTCTGTGGTGTTTCAAATGATGATAGGCACCGTTATTTATCCATCACAATTTGTGAAAACAACAAAAGTACCCACAAATAGATCTGTAAACTGAAAAGAGAGAAGACGCCTAGAGTGAATAAGAAAACGAAAAAAAAAGGGGTTTATGGGTAGAAAAAAAAGTCGAGCGGTAGCTAACTCGTTTTGCCCTGAGTAATTTTTGAAACTATACAGATCAAATTGAATCATAATTATATGTTTGTGTATTTAAATCGAATTGGATTGCATTAAAAATAATTTATATAAATGAATGAAAATTCGAAAAAGAAATTTTTTCTCAAGAAACATTACATGGAAATGTAAGTTTTTAATCTCAAAATTGTATTGCTAAGTGGACCTTAATCGAAGACGCAAGAATTAAAGAAAAGGTTTAAATTCTGGTATAGAAATTCTGAAAAAATTTAACCTTAATGTATCGAAAATAATTTCTATTAATCACACAATTATCTAGAAATTGCAAACATTTTTGTTCACATATTAATTGCCTTTTTTTTCTTTCTATTTCCCCTATTTACCATAACGAAATTAAAATCCCCAAGTCCTATATTTTTTTTTGTAAGTTTAGAATTTAGTTTGTTATATTTTTATTTTAAGAATTTAGTCCCTATATTTTTAAATTTTAAAATTCAAGTCTAGTCATTAACTTTATTAAAATTATTTTATTAAATTCATGTTCCTTAAAATGTCATATTCTTAATTACATGGCTACCAAGTAAGTAATTTTTTTTTATTCCAAGCGGTCACACTAATAAATTCAACAAAAAATTTAACAATATTAACAATTGGAACTGAAATTTGAACTCTAAAAAGTAAAAGAATTAAATCCTATAAATATAAATATAAGGACTAAATTTCAATTTTATGGTGAGTACAAGGACATACGGCATATTTTAACCTAAAAAAGGGTAACCTACTTTAGTAGTCACCGACTAAGTTTTTTTTTCTTTTTTGGTTATTCAATTATAAAAAGTTACAAAATGGTCGCCTAATGATTCAATTTCAACATTTTTATCATCAGTTGGCTAATGAAAAAATAGAAAACACCAAAAAATCCAAGATAATTGGGTGAAAAAAGGAAAAAAATAGTTTATTGATTATTTTGTAAATTTTCATAATTAGGTGACAAAAGTTACTAATAATTTGGTGATCATTTTATAACTTTTAAAATAGTTAAATGACTTTTAATATAGTTTATCAAAAAAATAATAATAAGCGTCAAATCGAAAGCGAGAAAACAAATTTAAAACAAAGATATATACTAATGTTAATAATAAATATTAACTGAAAATATTAATGTATTATTTTAATTTGAAAAATTAACTGAAAAATATTAATGTAAATAATAAATAAAATGCCACTCATTTATAATATATATTAACACATTTGATCACCTATATATATATATATATATATATATATATATATATGTATGTTTATATGTATAAGCGATAACACAACGGTAACATATAGAATTCATCAGCGGTTATTGGCTCTCCAATAATCGTTTGAATAGCCTTATGTTACCATTTATATATATATATATATATATATATATATAATGATGCTCAATTTATGTTACCAAAGTGAAGTTAAATTACTAATGCTCAATGCATGGGTTATCGTATTACATGGCTATTGTCTCTATCTAACTTTAACAAAAACGATGAGCCTTTTGAGAAATTTGTGCCAAATTTTGTCACTTTATATGCCATGTGTGGTGAACCCATATAGTCATGTCCGACCAATTAACATTATTTTTTTTTTTAACATACAAAATCTTAAGAAAATAACAAATTTCTTGATAAAAATTTTCTCGTATTCGACAATAAAATTATAAATAAAGACTCTGCCTTAATTAATTAAGTTTTAATATAAAATGAATACTTTTTATTTAATTATATTAATTGATGGGTGGTCGGTCACTTCTTCAAAATATCATTGATTCATACATGTATGTATGTATTAATAGATTCTATATTGTTTGATGGTTGAGTTGTGCTTGCCTATATTTTTAAAAATTTTCTTTCTTTTATGCCTAACTTTTAAATAGTTTCTCATAATTAACATATGCAAATAAATCGTGCTTTGTATGTATTAATCAATCGTGCGAAAATGAATATGACATAAATAATAAATGTGTTATAATTTTTTAAATATATAGTATTTTTTATATTTTTATATAAAATTATTTTATTAAATATTCTCAAATTATTTATATAAATTTTAAATCATTTAAATTAAGTCTTTAAAGTGTGAGTATTATATAAATAAAATTAATTTATTTTTGTAGTTGTCAATTTAGGCTTTAAATTTTAATTCTTGTGAACTCATCATCACATTAATAACTTGATTCTACCATATTAAAAGCACGACAAGCTTATAAAATTTAAGAGTATTATTTCTTTTCTTTTTTAACATATTAGATTCAAGTTGCCTATTATATTTGAGCAAACATTTAATGTTCAAGCTAATAGTTAAGTTAATAGAAAAATAGGATAAATCTCAAAACTATACATGAACTCTAGCTTTGATGTGTAATTTTATACATGAATTTTAATTTTGTGTAATTTTATACATGAAATTTTGATTTTATCCAATTATCATAAATTATTAACATAATTATTGATATAACAATGGTTTATGTTTATATATTGCATAAACAAATAATTATATTTGTTCACTACAAAAATAAATTGATGTATTTATTTCTTTAAAGATGTATGATTGAATCAAAATTAAAGTTTCATATCTATGTAATTGCACCAAATTAAAGTTCATGTCTTAAATTGCACAATAAATCAATGTTTATTATAATTTTGAGATTTATCCTAAAAATCAAATTGATATGATTGTGAAATCTTTGAAATTTAAAATCCAATTTAAAAGATGTCATTTTATAGTATTTTAAAGATGTCACCAACCACCCACCCACCCACTAAGTAATAATTAAATAAAAAGTTACTAAATTCTATATTAAAAACTTTAGGCAGTCTTTCTTTATAAATTTTCTGCACTTTTTATTCGATTTGAATAATTATAATTTTTAATTTGTATTTAATAAAAAGTTTAAATACTTTGATTTGGATCGATTTTCAATATTTTTTCTTACTCAGCCCTACTCATTGAAGGCAAATGAGCATACAAAGGAACATTATCATATTTATAAGAAGTTAGAACAAATTATATTTAGGCTCTTTTATATGGACAATGGGATTAGCTCTAACAAGATTAAAAACAATGATAACAATAATAAGATTAAGAACTATTCACACCATCTCTAATTATAGCACTAAAAAATATTAAAAATAGAAAATAATTATTTTTTGGCATAATGATTTTTGGTCCTCAATTTTATAGAAAAAATTATTTTAACTCTTTATTTATATTTTTGTTATTTTTAGCCCTTAAACTTATATTTTTTGTCAAATTACCCCACAATGGGTGAAAGAATTAATATTTGTTTATTTTGCTAACGTGGCATACATGACAATCCACATTTATGCCATGTCAACAATTAATTATATTTAAAATTTTAAAAATTCAAAAATAATTTTAAAATTAAAACTTAAAAAATATATTTTTAATTTTTAAAATTATTAATTGCAAACATGACATACATGTGGTGATCAACTGCATGTCATATCGATAAAGTTAACAAACGTTAATTTTTACTCATTTTGGATGGTTTGATGAAAAAATATAAGTTGAAAAACTAAAGAGAAAGAAAATAAATAGAATGCTAAAATAATTTTTTTATAAAGTTAGAAGGCCAAAAAAGATATTATACTTTTACTTTTCAAGATAGTAAAATTTCATTAATAACACTTTAAACATAAGTGCATGAGCATTTGTCATTTTATAATATTATATCTTTATAGCTTTTAAAGAGTTAGATCAAACTTTATTTTATATATTTTATAATATTTAATTTTAATGGCTAGTAAATTTTATTAAATTTTATTTTATAAATTCAACCAAAGTTAAACTCAAAATAAAATATTAAATTTAAGTTAAAACCGAGTATTGAGACTCACCTCAATTACACTAAGGCCCTGTTCGTTAATGCTTTTGGGATGGACTTTTGGGTCCAAAAGTCCTTTTCCCTAAAAAGGAATAAAGAACGGGGGGCAGTGGGGAAAATATTTCAACCTTGGAGAATCACTTTTTCACAGATGGAGAAGCCAAAAATTTTAGCTTTTTCTCTCTGTAAAAGGACTTTTGCACCTGTCTTACATTCTTATCTCTCTCCTTTTCCCCTTTTCTTCTCCAAATAGACGATGCACTTCTCTTTTTTTTCCCATTTCTTTTTTTGTCAAGTTTATAGGCTCGTCAGCTTTGAAGGTAAAAAAAATTTTGTTACATGATCTCTTAACGTCTGCTATGGAATTTTTTCTTATTTTCTTTGATATATTGGCGAGATGTTTTGAAAGAATTTCTTTCGAAAAAGTGTGTGAAATTGGGGAAATTGTTGAAAGAAAATGGAGGACTCGGGCTTGGATTGGAGTTGAAGAAGAAGAAAAAGGATTTTCCAAGAACTAAACTCTATTCTGAATTTGAGAATTGCAGTGGTGTCAAGGTAAATTTAATTTGATAAACTTGCGTCGAGTTTTGATTACATTGCCAGAAACTAAAATGAATAATATTAATTTGGGGTCTCCCTTCTTCTATTATGTATTTTTGATGAATTAAATTTGTTTCGTCTCCCTTCTTATTCCTTTCTCCTCCTCCTTGCTATTCTGTCTCTCTATTTCTTCTATTTTCTTCTGAATTCCTTGCTTCTATTTCTGTCCTCCTTTCTTTTTCCGCTTTTCTTCTGGCTTTCTATTTTGTTCCATAACAGTGTGTTTCCAATTTGTTCTAAACGAATCCTTACGTCATCGGTGATTCAGTGATCTCGCTCTCTTTTTGTTTTTATAAATTTTAATTGAAAAAGAATCTGAAAAATTAATATATATGTACTAAAATTAAAAATATTAGAACAAAGTGCAAGCTTACAAATCGTCCTATACACGCATTATTTTCCTATTTATTAGTTTCTTAGTAATGTGATTCAATAATGTGTATATACATAGTTGATGGATTATTGTTGTACATGTTGACTTATGGAATGGGAACCACCTCCTGCATCATTATCATAATACTAGTAATTGGTTGTTGTTTCTTGCTGTAATACATGTTAATTGCATTATTTGCCTTGGTTTAGCAACAGATTCTACATGATATTGAAAATTTTCATTTTTAGCATTAAGCATTAGGTTCTTAATGATGCTTGCTTCTTTATAACTTTTTACTTCTATTTTATCCTTTTCCTGTTTCTTTGGACGCATGATGCTTGCTTTAGTTAAAGATAAGTGATATAAGTGTTTTCAGAAAGCAACTGATATTAGATATATTTCTCCATAAAAATTCTTTTTTAACTTTTTGGTTGGTGATGAGTTATGCTTTTGGCGCTTAAATACTTAAGTGTAAGAATGAGGTCAATCTGAGTGGAATTTAGTACAAATGTTTGGTAATAATGTATGAAGAGTTTTTGCGGATGATATTTGTTAAGACAGTAACTGATCAGGATAAAAGTATTCTAGTTCCTAGATAGAGTAAATAGAGAGAAAGTATGAGGGCCAGTGGATGCTGCTGATGAGTAATAGGATGGCTTACCTCAATACCAGATGTCTTTCACATTCCTTTAACAATCTTAATGGAAAATTTTATTGGACTAAGGCATGGTATAGAGGTGAAGTAAAAGAACCATAAAGGAAAAGAAAATAAAAGAGGCGAAGAAAGTGATTTATTTATCTTTTGTTTGATAGTAAAAAAAATTGAAAATTAATAAAAGAAAGAAAATAAAGAATTCTAATATCTCTTGTTTAGTTAAAATATAGAAAGGAAAGGAAAGGAAAGGAAAGGAAAGAAAATGATTTGCTTTGTTAAAATTTTCAGGCTATAACCTTTGCAGCCTTTACTTAATTAAAAATAATAACAAAATTATTCATAAAGAAAATATAAAACATATAAGAAACCAAAATTATTCATAAAAGCATGGTATAGTATTAAAAATAATTCATAATTAAAGAGTGTTCAGCTGAACCGAATTAATATACTAATATCAATATATTCTTATTTAAAACAAGCTAAAAATTTTATATTAACCAAAGTATTTTATTTTAGCAATATAATGAAGACACCTTTCATTCCACGTTCTAGCTCCAAGAAACCCAATTACTGGACCTTGATTAAATTTGCCCTGGAAGCTCAAGTTGCTTTTCTCAATGGAAAAAGTTGGGGCTAAATCCCAACATAAGAACCATGTAAGCTAGAAGAAAAGCTTGAGAAAAAGGAGAAAACTCTAATTTATTCCCTCCACTTATATATTGCCATGTTAGTTTATGCTTTCTTTCCTTTGCTTTCAAGCCTATGTTGTGTTGCATTTCACTGTCATTTTACATTTATCTGTCTGTTTTGGCTCATCAATTTATCTTATCAAAAACCTAAAACTCTCACTTTCAATCATCATTTTTAATCATTGGGCATATGAGAATATGATGGAGGTTTTATAGAATACTGGGCATATGAGAATACTATTGATTCAGAAAATGCGCATGGTTGAGAAAGTGATGATGATAACGGTGACGACGATGGTAGTGATGATGACTGTGAATCAAACAATTTAAGTGGTTCTGAAATGGAATTAACAAGAGATGCTATAACTTCTAGTTTAATGAGTTCACTTTAAATTGTAAATGCTATTGTAAAATTTTTTGTATTTATATTTGGTATATAAATATTATCCCTTTTGAAACTTTAATTTAAATATATGTAATATTTTAATTTAATAGGTTTATTTTTTATGTTATGTTAATATCTAATATGAGTTTTGCAAATAAGTTAAAAGCATTAAAATAAAAAATAATTTTAAAATAATACAATTGTGTCAATATCTAATTACAAATATTTAATTATTATATTTAAATATTTAAATATAATTTATATATTCTAATTAAATTTAATAAATAATTAATATTAATTACTTAGAAATATTTAAAGTTAATATTATTTATTAAAATATTAACAACAAATTATAATAAATTATTTTTATATTTTACTAAAATATCATAATATTAACTAATTTAAATATTATTTAAATATATATTTATTATTTTATAATATTATATTTAAAATAAATATTTTATTTCTCAAAATATTTTTAACAATAATATCAAACACTTAAATTTTTAAAATACTTCTCAAAATAATTTTTAAAAGCACTGACTATTGAGAAAAAGTTTAGAAAGACTTGAATGCACGTGCCTCAATTAAAACACCTTGGATTCTATGGGATTTGTCTTTTCTTTCATACTTTTTCATTAATTTTAATTATCTGTACAGATCCACATTGTGCAGAGCACCCACGTGTCGTCATCCCAACTTTGTCTCCATTTAGAAATTTGTGTCAAACTGTAAACATGGAGGAGCCATTTC